>CM053743.1:77812165-77876266 GCA_028658305.1 Pachyuromys duprasi | reverse complement strand
GTCTTTCCCACTTTTTCTTCTAGACGGTTTAGTGTGTCTGGTTTTATGTTGAGGTCTTTGATCCACTTGGACTTTAACTTTGTGCAAGGTGATAAATATGGATCTATTTTCATTTTTCTGCATACAGATATCCAGTTGGACCAGTTAAATGGAAATTGAACAGCTAATTCAACCAAGGATGACTTGCCATCATTGACTTCCATCTAGTCTTGGAAAGTTTTATTTTTTGTAGTCACTTTCTCTGTGTATTTATTTTTTAAATTATTTTACTGCCAAGTTGTGGCTTTAGAAACTTAGTAAATGTGATTAAATATGATTAATTTTTGAGTTTGATGAAATTACCCTGGAATTAAGTAGTTCAACTCATAATAATCTTGGTTGCCATGATACAGTGCTTCTTTCCAGGCCCAGCCTGTGAAATTAGCTCCTGTCTCTCCATGAAATTTTGAACCATAGCATGCCCGGCAAGTCTGCCTATATAGTTGCTTGTTTGTTCAAAGCTGAGCAAGGAATCCAGGGCATCATTAATGCACAGAGTACCCCGTCACTGAGTTATGGACAGGTCCTGCAACATATGATGTTAGTGTGATTGGTAAGTGATTCTTGGAGGCTATCTGCTGGTGGCCATTTGGCCAAGATGAGGCACACCAAATTCCAAATACTATGGCCATTTCCTCAGGGATTGGACTATCAGCCAGTCCCCAGATACTGAGAATGAAACAGAAAATCTCTAACTCACAGCCTAGCACAACACATTTCCATTTAAAGTGCATACTAAGATCTCTGGAGAAAGCCTGCTGTCTCTTTAGTGGCCCATAATAGACCTTGCTCTCAAAGTCCCTGCTTCTGGGTCAAAATACCATCTACCCGTTGCCAGGAGAGGAGCTTCCTGTGAGAATTTTCCCACCACCTGGACAAGGAAATGGAAAAGCTGCTAAAGAAAACACAAGAGTCTGTGTATAACTGTATGATATCTGCCACCACAGATAAGTGTAAAACTCCTCACATAAGCACACTACTTGGAGTTTCTTTGAAATCACTCATAGGGTCCCAAGTTTGAGATCAGTGATGAATACACATCTAACTAACAAAAGTCTCTGAGTTCCTGGTTTTAAATTAAAGACAACGGGGCAGTATGAAACCAGTAAAGCCTTTGTTTTGGTTTTTGGAAGCTATTGTACTTAGACCTGGCTCAGTAGAGACTAGTGTAGGCCCACTGGTGTAGGCCTGAGGTTCCTGTCCGATATTGGAATCTTCAGTTTACTGTTCCTATTCCATTCTTGAAAATAGTCACTCCTGAAAGTAGGAGCTAGCAGAAGGCAATGGTATACAAGAGCCTGATTATGAGGAGAGGGAGACAGGTCCTGCAAAATCTAGTAAAATGACATGAGCAAAACTTTTAAGTCTAATGTCAAATCACAGCTCTATGTCTCCTGATTGAGAATTAGCCAGCAATGTATGTATGTTGCCTAAAAACAAAGTCTTAACTATACAAAGCTTTTGGAAATTAGTTTTCACATTCTTGTGTCAAGTAGAAAACAAAGCATCTACTCTGCCTTTCACTGGGCTGTTGTTAGCCAGTGGGTAAGCATTGTTCTCCTCTTACCTCACCATCACTTCTGTTTTGTATGGGGTACTGTTCTGATCTTATTATACACTGCACTGAGAAGTTGAGTTTTAGTTTGAAGATTCAAATTTAACTCATTAAAATGAATGGCTAAAACGCTAAATTTATAAGCCAGTTTTCATTACTATGTTCAGGCACAAACATTGGTTTTGACACCATAAATGAATTGATAATATCACAAATCAAAATCTTTCCAATATTTGGTATGGACTTAGCTGTCTTACTTGGAAAAAGTAAATTATGTCCTCACAGTGAGCATCACTGTAAAGCATTCCCGAGACCATCTATGGTCATCTCTGGGCTCTTGTGAAATTCAATCTTGATGGTGATTTCCATGATGCTGTCCATTTTCAATACTTTCATTCTTCGATGCTTTATTAAACGTGAGTATTAAACAGCAATTGTACCATCAATGAACTTTATAAACCCCCTCTTACCTGCCACTCCTGGGGTGCCATTGGTAACTAAGTGTTCCAGATACTCTGACAAGGACTTTGATACTCTTCAGTGCTTCAGATAAATGTTTTGCTTTGGGATCTTTAAATGGAACTGAAGAAGCAATTTCTTCAGTAATATTTTCTTTATCAACTCCTCTCATAAAATTATGATTTCAGCAATATTTTCTACCATCAAAGTATAAGATTTAAATCTGTGATTCATCTCTCCAAGTTTTTGTGATAGGTTTCCAATTTCTTCAGTTCACATGGCTGTAGTCATTTGAAAGGCACAAATTTTAGAAATATTCCTTTGTTTTTAGGGCATATTCTAGTTTTACAAGCTGGTTAATAATCTCATCGTCAATAAATGGTTTTGGTATTTTTCTGTTAAACGTCCTTCCACACATTAGCTTTTACAAATAAATCTGTTTGAGTTACAACTTTTGAAATCAATTTTGTTGAGAAGATAGACTCTTCTCAGTTCTAATATTTATTTATTTGAAAACTTTATATAAAAATACTATATTTACATGATTTGCATATCATTTACTCCCTGACTTCCCCCATACCACCCACTTGCCCTCAAATTCATAGCCTCTTTGCTTGCTGATACCACTTAGTTTTGTTAGGATGTGTTAAGGGTTCACCACTTGGGCTCGGATACCCTATCAAGGGGCCTGTTCCTGAGAAGACTGGTTGTTGTTTCTCCTTCTTCTAGCAACCATAAATTATCTATAGCTCTTCATCTATTGGTAAGGCCTTCTACATTTCCCCTTCTTTGTTGGCAACCTGGTGTTGTCATTATTCAGGTCTTGTTTACACAGCATATTTTTGAAATATGATGGGTGCCATTTTCCTGTCATGATGGAAGAAACTACCTCATAGAAGACCTCTGGGACCTATCTCTTACAATGTTTCTGTACCCTCTTCTTCAGTGTTTCCTGAGCCACAAGTATAAGGACTGTACTGTGGGTTTATCAGTTCTGGGTCCCTACCCCAAGGTTGGTTGCTCTCTGCATTTGACCAGCTGTCGCTTTCTGTAATGGTCTTTCTTAAAAAAAAAAAAAAAAAAGCTTCTTTGATGAGGAGTCAGGGTTGATATTATTTATGGGTAAAAGGATAGGTATTTAATATTTAAAAATTATACTGGCTTAGGAAAGAGTGGTAATAATAGATTCTGCTCTAGGGTTCATGGGTACTTGGCTAGGTTTACTGTATTAGACAGGAATTCCCTCCTGCTGAGTGGGCCTTAAGTCCAATTAGGCAGCTTTTGACAGGTCCCAACATGTGCCACTATTGTACCCTTGTGTATAACTTACCATGCTTGTCATTGTGGTTCATAGTTTTCAAATCTGGGTAGGACTAATTGCTTTCTCTCTTGGCAGATTACCACCTTCCAATATGGTGAGAGTGACTCCCCAGGGAGGAGGCTTTCAGGACAGTTCTGGTTGTTCTGTATCTGAAGGATGTTGAAGTATGTGGAGTTTTTAGAGTAGAATATGTCATTTATGTTCTGGCCACGGTTGGTGACAAACTCAGAGAGGCTGCACAACTTACAACAGAGATACTGATCCATAGCGTCATGATGAATTGGAAATAGTGTGAACCCAAATTACCTTTAAGACCTACATAAACTCAGTTCTATATCTTACCAAGCACTTAGCACCACAGTCTGCTCTAGAGTATGGGTGCTTCTCCTGACACTTGTAGGATGATGGAAGATGTGGCCTTCTCTGCTATAGCCCACCCTCATGAGAGATTCTTACCTAGGAAAATGATCACATTTCAAATTTTGAATTTTGCTTTCACTGGATTCATATTAATTATGCATTATTACCATATATTAAACCATTACTGAAATCATGAGACTATCACTTCTGCCTTGTGAAGTGGCAAGCTGGAGTCTTCTCATCTTTTTGTTGATTTCTTCCTGCTGTAGCTTGTGGTCTAAGAAAGACTGGGAAGCACTTCACCTTGGATAGACATGGACATGGACGTTACATGGCCATGGAAAAACACTGTTGATGTGTTCACCTCCCAACAAGCAATCTTTGTTCATGTTCTCTATGCAATTCTTTGAAACAGATGGTCACACATGCTCATGACCATTCTTGCAGATCATGACATAGGAAACCAGGTGCATGCAGGAAAGAGCAGTGGGCAAACAAACAGGACGTGTCTCCACGGGTTTGGCTGATGTCACCCAATATTGTGGCACTCAGGTGCTCCTTTGGGATGCCCAGTGCTCTGACATCACTCTGGGCAGCCTTGATCACAGCCTCCCGTCACCGCAGGTAGTCAGAGGATGAGTATAACCTGCTAATGGTGTCATGTAAACACTTCTGTCCGTAGCATATTCTGTAGAGTTATGCTTCATGGGGCTGGAGCAAAGGCCCTCCCCCAGATGCCTCTTTGAAAGACCACCCCTGAACTCAAGCCCAAGGCACACAATCTCACCTCCTTCATCCCTCTCCCTCCACCTTCACTGCTGTTCAAGATTAGAATCAGCTGGACAATAACTTACTGCTAATGTACAGATGCCTGTCAGCATGTCTTAACACCTGCACACAATAAAAATAAAACCTTTTTATTAACCTCTGAACAATAACAAACACTGCAAACTACTGAAAGATCTTGACAGTGTTTCTTTTGGGGGGTTCTTTCCTTCCTCCTATCCTATCCTCCTCCTTTCCTACACTATATTCTACCCTATATTCTCTATGCAGCTTCTTTGGTGGGACATTCTAATCCTGGGGTATTGTTTGAACTAAGTGACATGAACTCCACATGATTCAGAAGCATTTCCCTGGCATGTGTGATTTTGACTGAAATTTCTATGTTTCAAAAACTATGCCCGGAAATGTTTGGGATGATTAATTAGAAATGCATAAAACTCAAGCTTAAAGGATTCCATTTCAGAACAAGGCAGAGGCAAGTTAGAATGCCTCTTGTATTTTCAGTTCTGGGCCCAGCAATTAACTTCCATATGCTCCTGGCTTTTCATAATTATAACGTATTATGTGATGCTGCACTTTTTTCATTAACTCACCTCCTACTAGTAATACAAGATTTATATCTTGCTTAGTAGTGGAGAAAGTACATGAAAGTAATAAAACTGCATTTAAGTACATATTTCATAATTCTGGATTATCACACCATTACTCCTGATTAGGATGCTTTCTGCACAGCACTCAGGAAGATGGATGCCGCTTTGCCTGCTGTGGCACAGAGAGACCTGAGTGTCGGCTCGATAAACATGTAATATGAAACGGAGAACACTAGCAAGCTTCAGCATCAATGAAAAACAGAATATTATCTGAACAATTGTATATACTCCAGAAGGTATAGCCCTTATTCCCTACAGGATCTCACAATCCTGGGCCCCGGATTTACCCAGTGATGTGGTTTGAATGTGAAGTGTTCCCCGTGGGCTCATGGGTTTGAATCCCTGGTCTCCTGATGGTGCTGCAGTGTGGGGAGCTGGAAAGTGGAGCCTGCCTAGAGGATGGTGACGAATAAGGTTGTGTCTGGGTTGTTCTTCTCCATCCTGCTTCCTGACTGCAATTCCAGGTGACCAATAGCTCCTGCTGCCGTGTCTTCCCTCACTGGCTGGTATTGAAGATTTTATAATACTTTATTAATTCCTTGGTAAATTCATACAATGTGTTTTGATCATATTCACCTCTCCCCTAACTCTTCCCAGAATTCATCCCTACTTTCCTGCACACCCAACTTTATCTCTCTTCAAACAAACAAACAAACAAACAAAGTGCCAATCCAATTGTTTTCCAGTGCACTTGGGTGTGGGGCCTCCCTTGAAGTATAGGAGACCTGCCAGAGGCCACACCCTTAAAGAAAACCGACTCTCCTTCTTCTAACAATGATTATTGATAATAGCCAGGTACCTAGGTGTGTGACTTTGTATCCTTTCCTGCTCTCTACTGCCGGATTTTGCCTGGCTTGAGCTCACACATGTCTTGTACACACTGTCACAGCTGCTTTGAGTTCATATATACAAGTGTTGTGCCTGGAAAATGCTGTTTCCTTGCAGTCACCCATCAACACTGTCTCTTAAAACCTTTCTGCCTCTTCCAGAATGACTACTGGTCCCTAAGGGCAGGAGTGTGTTACAGTTTCATTTAGAGGTGAGCATTCAAAAGACTCTTATTCTATACATTGGCCAGTTGAGGGTCTCTGTTTATGGTACAAAGTAGCTTTGATAAAGAGGGTTGACAGATGCACTAATTTGTGGATGTGTGATAAGCCATTAGGAGTTGTTTTATTACTATGTCCATTTAGCAGAGTAACTGTCAAGTTCTGATAACTTTGACAGATCTCGAGTGTCAGGTGCAAGAGCTTAGATACATTAGAAAGTGTTTGGTTATTCCCATGACTTTCACACCACTATTGCTCCTGTGGGCACACCTTGCCCGGTTGGTTTGTTATCATAGCCCACATGGTTGGTAGCTAGTGAGACTGATGATTAATTTTCTCCTCTGGAAGCATACATAGTACCTTCTAGTACTGTGAAAGATATCCAGTAGGAATTAATTTTCCAGCTTGGTAGCAGCTTGTTTGCTCCATGTTCTAAGACTCAAGTTTGTGGTGTCTTCAGAAAGAGAGTCTTTTGCTGTCACATTCTGGAGGGAAATCAAGAATAACAGTCAGTCATATTTTGGAGTCCATAGGACCCCACTGTGTAAATCCTATGTTGTTAAAAAGAAATGAGGTCAAGTATGTGATTGTGTAATTAGCTATTTATTCTCATAGTTAGTTTGCAGTTATCTCTGTGCTGTCTAATAAATTTATGCAAGACCCTCTTTTGGCTGGGTCATATGCAAATAAGTGTGCACTGGAGAAGGGATCCTTTGACCACCAGAGGAGACAAACAGGAAACTATTGAGTATCAGGTCCAGAAAGGCCTTGTCCTGAAAGAACACAGAGAGAGGTGATTGTGTCAGCCAGGGCTCTGTTCAGTTAAATTATTTTCTTTTTCTATTGTGTTCAAATGTTTACACTGCTTGCCTTAGTATGTTTTTCCATCATTTCGAATGTTATTAAGTCTCACTGCTCAGTCCTTAATGCTGCCTCTGGTGCCAGGTTTTAGTTAGCTCTTTCTAACTTTTTGCTGAGTGGAAATGAGTTATCTATATTTCAGGATTGTGGGTAATAATTATACTGACACTTTGACATTCTACCTAGAAGTTAAACACACGGTCCCCATAACATCTTCACAGCTATTTATAGTTTTAGCCAAAACAGAAACAACTCAAATATTCTTCAGCTTATAAATGAGGAACCAAGTAACTGAGGAATATCCTTAAGACGGATGAATGTTCACCAGTAGAAAGAGGAAGTGCCGCCATATGCCACAGCATGGATGAACCTTGAACCATCATATGAAGTGAAAGAAGCCAGCTATAAAGAGTACAACTGGCACAAATCTGTTACAAATGTCTAGAAAAGCAGATCTTCGTGGGGGCAGTGGAGGAGGAGGCTGGGGATAGGGTAATGACAAGGCTGCAGTAGAGCAGTAAGAAATGTCTGAGCTTCCTTGTGATGTGATGACGTCCTCAACCCACAGTTACAGCACTGCTAGGACTCCGAAGCCACTGTGTCATCCACTGTGAAAGCATGATGCTTGTGGTAGCTTCTCTAAACTTCTGTTAACTGTTACCAAAACAACTGGAGAAAACTCTTCGAGGGAACAGCAGCTCAGAGCTCGCAGGGCAGTGGTACTGTTCCCTGTGCTACCGGGTAGGTGTTCTGTAAGCTTACTTTCTTCCTTGTGTGTATTCTGGAAAGTCAGTAGGTTATTTGCTGTTCTGCAAAGAAGAGTCTCCAGTACTTGGGGACAAAATTGAAAGTATGGCATCTCTGCAGACCGAGTTGTTAAGATCACATGCCAAGGATGAATAGGATGTAGGGGTTTTGCAGGTCATTGGTTGAGCAGGGCAAGTGGATGAGCCCTGGGGTGCACCCTCAGGAAAGTGAAAGCAGAGGTCAGGAAAGCATTTGGTTGTATGGCCCAGGTTACCTCTGCCAAGCGATCCTCGGCATTGGAGCCAGTTATTTCTCTAACTCTGGAGATGAGCATATGCAACAAAGGCAATTGATTAATGTTGGGAGACTGTATGAAGGACTCTGAGGCCCTGTCTGATGATTTCCAGAGGTGATATTTTGTCATCAGAAATAACTGCATATCTCTTCCAACTAGATTCTCAGCAAGGGAAGACACACTGCTTACAAAAGGCATCCCTTACCTTAGGAAACCCATGCCCTGGCACTCCTGGGACTCTAGCCCTGTGTCCTGGTACATACTCCCAAGAGGTGCTGTAACCACTATGTGCAGTAGTTCATTTTAAGATTCTGGCTTTAGTGCAAAGATAAGGAAACTCACATGCTGTGTGTTGCTAATGCTTAGTGGGAACCACCAAACTGAATGAACAGGGTCAAGACAGAAGCCACCACTGGCAAGGTAGCTGGCCTCTTATCTAGAAGAAGAGCTAGCCCACATCTTGGCTATAGCATAGGACACTGCACAATGACCAGGGTTTTATCTCTGGCTGTAGTTCTTCCACTGAGGACAGAAAAAGACCAAACAGGAAGAAAGAGGAGGTGTGGGGTGGGGAGCTGAGGGAAGAAGGGAGAGGGAGAAGAGGTACATAAACAGCAGAGTTCCCTCACTACTGATCGTGCAGGCCCTGTAAGTCACCTGAATGCTTGACTCACGATCCAGCTTCTGTGTGATTCCAGGAATTTTGAAGACAGCAGTGAACACCCGCCTGACAGAGGTCAAGTGCCCAGGAACAGCAGCAGCAAGCAGGAGGTAGAGCCTTCTGTGATTGTTGTGTATGACAAGCCACATTTAAATTTAAGGAGTCTTTATAAGTAAGAAGATGGAGATGGAGATGGAGATGGAGAGAAGGGAAGGAAAAGGTGGAGAGGGCTTAGCTACTGATGGCACTTTGTAATCTTCCCGAGAGCAAGCCAACATCCTCCTGGTATGCCAAGCAGGAGGCCTAGCTGCACAGCTCGGTTTCCCCCCTTGCTTTTGGCAGATTCTTCGCCTGCTGCAGATTGAAGAAAATAGGAATAAGCATCTTTCGACCACAAACAGATGTGCTTGATAAAGAAAATGTCAGCAAAAATACTAAAGCAATGTGTCACAGCGGCTTTCTGACAGATAGCAGGAAAAGGTAAGGAATGTTCTATCATGTCCGACAAGGTGTTCTTTTTGAGATTTAAAGATCACTGTGCAACTTTAAACATGTTTGTCACTTTGCCTCTGACTGCAGCTATCTGGGGCTTCACACGAACTTTATCAGCCAGGCATAGGGGGAAAGAAAGCAGCCGGTTCCCATTTATCTCAGCTCAGTTCCCTTCAAAGCCAACAAATAAATTACAGTGTACATTTGATACAAATTGATTTCTTAACTCAAATAACAATGTTGTCCTCCCGGTCGGGCCATGTGTCACTCACTCGTGAGGCTGAGTGAAAGGCCCAATCCGTCTGGGTGACAGAAATAGGCCCAGCGTTCCTCACCAAGGAATGCTAATCACCAGGGCTGGCCCGGCCTTTGTGGGCCAGCTGCGATAAGGGGGATCAGGCTGCCCTGTCACGGCGCAACCGGCCGTCACTGCGATCCAGCAGCTGCACCAGCCTGCAGCTGCCATCCTATTTCATGTGGGAAAATAAGATCTGGCCACAGTGGCTAAGATGCCCATGGCTGGGACAGTATGTGAGCTGAAGTGAAAGGAGACCATTGAATGTCCTCAGCCGATCTTATCTGTTCCAGGAGGAATGAGATATTGGCAGGGGCTGTTGAGTTGCTCACAGCTGAGCAGGTTAATAAGGTGTGGAGCAAGGCCACAGGCTAATTGGATTTGCCCAGCCTTCATCAACAGTGGAAGCCCACTGCTTGGGAAGCACACCCAGGCTTGCTCTTTGTTTAGACTGAACGCAGGAAAGGTAAGCGGCACTGGAAGTAGAAGGGTCGTCCTCAGACACCATGGTCTATCCCTGGACCCCCTCCGTGGAGCCGGCTGCTCTGGTTTGACTAGAGTGGAGCTTGGGACTTCACAGGGACTCCAGAGCTGCCCTGCCCATGCTGGGCCTCGAGTGTCCTCTCTCAACCATCGCAGTGTGTGTGCCTGCCCCCAAAGGCGGAAGGAGCAGGGAGCACCCAGATGGGTTGTGGGTATTCACCTCCACGGTGTCTCCCAGCTCCGGGGCTGTGAAGCTGTGCAGTGTTTGCATGTTGACTATGGAGAGGCAGGAGCTTGTGCCTGAACAGAAGGAGGGTGTCAGCTTGTCACCACCAACAGTGACACACGGACACCAGAACTTTTACTCACGCTGTATTATTTTGTTTTAATGTATTGGAATTCAAAGGTGGTAATTGTGAATACAATAGGTAGTGATATGTTTATTAATTCTCATGTTGGTATTTATATGTACAGATTGATATGTGTGTATGCATATGTATATACTTTAGGCTCTATAAACTTTCCAGTGTGTTTTCAAAAATATGTTCACAATTTTTGGCACTAACCACTAATACTAACCATTAAAACTTTAGGAGCAGATGTGATCCAGTCTTTAACTGAGTCACTTTCAAAGGACCATGTAACAAATATATGATTTTTTTAAGTGATATATTTTTTGCTTTTGCTTAATACCTTGAAAATTCCCTATATTCTTACTGTAGAAGTCGATTAGTCAATTAGACAAAATAGTCACTTAAGGCTCGCTGTAGATATTCCAGGTAACTATTTTTACAGCAAAACTTATCCAATTTCTATTTTTCCTGATCAGCAATGTTGATTTAAAAAAATTACTCACAATTGTAATATGAGAATTGGGATAAATGTTCAGAAGGGAATGGGGATGTTGAAGTATTGACCTCCAGAGCACTCTGTTCATGTTTATTTTGTGTCCAGTTGGGAGTGGGGCCTTGCCCCCTGCATTTTCTCTTCTGTGGGTGTCTCTCCACTTGCTGAGAGTTAGAGAACTAGATCTTAGCATATCTACTGTGTCTCTGCCACATTAACGTGGGGAATGAGGCTCAGATCAACTCCTCCAAAGCTACAGTATTTTCCTGTTTCCCAGTTGTCTCGGCCTCCCTCTGTTCATCTGGAGTCAGGAAGAGAGTGCAGGCTCCCATGACCAGCTGGTGTCCAGCTTGTATCAGTACTGACCAGAGATCATAAGTTTTTTTCCCCCCTGAGAAGTTATTATGACTTCAAAAGGAGAACAGAAATGGGGCAGAAAGGCTCCCCAGGCAGGAAGGGAGAGGAAAAGAGACCCAGGGAACTGAGGCACCCTTCATATGCAGAAGGCAAAGAACACCATTACAGAGGTAGCTGAATCTCAGATGGCCAGATTCCAGAAGCTTGAGTCAGATCTCTGAAGGTGTGTGCATACTTTTGTTCTTTGGACAAAGTGGGGTCTCTTGACATGCCCTGGGTTTGGGGATTCCTCTGAGAGAAATGGTTATTAGGAACTTTCAGAGCCCTGACATCTGGCACACATGTCCATGGCAGAGTTGGGGAGAGGGGCCCCACACATGCAAGCACACTACACTGGTCTGAGTGTTGGGACTCTAGTTGACAGTGTCAGCTGCTGGCTTTCACTCTCAGCAACATTTGAGTTTAACCTCAAACAAAGTCCTGGGACAAGGATAAAACAGAGACAAGTTATTTGAAGAAGGTAACATTAATGACCTCTAGCCCAGTTCTCTACCGAGTGCTGCTTTCTTTCTAGAACTTTGTTAGCACAACCTTCATTTTCTGCATTTCTATTAGCAGTCTGGTGTTCTGTGTTCTCATCAAGATCTACTTAAAGTATTCTGAGGACACAGAGCATGTTTCTACAAACTTCCAGTTCCTACAAGTCAGTTCCAACTGCTGATAAACGCGTGTTCAGAGAAAGTTACAGTGGCAGCCCCAGTTCTCTGTGGCAGTTATCTGTGCTGTTCAACATTTCTCGGTGAAAGGAATCAACTGAAATAAATAAGTTAAGTATGGAGGGATATATTCCAGCTCAAGGCTTTACACGTTTGAATCAGTAGTGGCTGGTTTCCATCATTAGTGTGCCTCGGCTGAGATAGCTAGCTAGCTAGACAGACAGACAGACAGACAGATAGATAGATAGATAGAAATAGAGGAAATGTCATATATATATATATATATATATATATTCTTCATTGGTGTGCTTCATTGACCCACTTCTTCAAACAAGCCTCTCCCCACTCAGTTTCTACGATTTATTAATGATGTCGACAAATGCCTACATCAATGGTGAATCCATTAATAATGTCAGAAAGTTCCTGATCCAATCATCAAACCTGCCTTTGAATATTTTAGTGTGGCATGCCTTGAACACATGAGGTTTGGGAAAGACTTAATATATAAACCATAAAATAAAAACACTGTGCCTCAAACCCATCAATAACTAGATAATACTCCTAAGCCTCACTGTGTCTTCAACCCAGAAGAAGGAGACAATCATCATTAACTATAATCAAACTGTATAATATAGTAGGTTGAGAGATTATCAGAATAGAGTGAGAGAAGTTAAGTTCTGGAAAGAATACGGCCATGGAGGGTTGTGTGATCCAGAGTTCTTCTTATTAAGAACCTATCATTCCGGGAGCCTGTGGAGGAAGCTAGGACATCAGCAGCCCAGACAATTGTTAGCAGAATGTTATAAATGGAAAGCACAGTTACAGAGGTTAAAAACACAGGCTTGAGAGTGAACAGAAGCAAGGCCTGAGACTCATACATGAGGACTACTGTCACAGGGAGAGAACCAGGCACTGTACAAGCAGAGCTTCTCTTCAAATGACATGGCCACTACTTGCTGGGCATCCTTCAGAATGTGCAAGGTTGATGCCACCTTGCACATTCTCAGATGTTCTTGAGTTGAAGAATGACTCAAGTGTGTACCGGTAGAGAAAGGGAGGCTGTTGGAGGTTCCTTAGTAACCTACCTGTAAAGGCAGCAGGAGTCCCTCTCAACAGAGTAAAGGCAAAGCAGTGGCTTCCCTGGCAAGCAAGACATGGGCTCTGGAAACAACAACGCAGTAGCCCAAGAACCTGGAAGACAGGATAGGGATTTTGCAGATTGAGAGAATGTGGAGACAAAGTGGGCTTAGGTGGTGTCCTCAGAAATTTAGTTTTGGAAGTGTGGAGCACATGCTCAGTCATCACCCATGGCATTCTCTAAATGAAATGTTGATGACAGGCTAGCTGGAATCACATGCCTGGGCATGTAGGCAATGGAGCAGAGTTGGCACTCACCAATGCTAATGAAGTCACTAAGAGGCTAGTGGATTTGAGAAGAGGAACATAGGGGAGGAACAGTCATTACAGGAAGAGAAATAGATCCCCTGAAGCTGTCAAGCTGGGAAGTGAAACAGGGGTAGGAAAGAGAGATGCTCCTGGCAAGTGCTTCTTGTTGGTCCAAGAGGAGGAAGATGCAGAAGTAGATGATGGGAGCACAGGTCCCTAGGAGCCTGTGCTCCAGAGGGCAGAGACCATACTTCCTACATGAGCTTCTACAAAGGATAAGAGAGATGCCAATCTGCTGCCTGGAGAATGGCCAAGAGAAGAGACTGTTGTTTCTCTATTTTCAGGTAGAAATGATACTAGCAAGTACTTCAATAGGTGAACCAGCAAAAGCAAGAAACATGGCCACATGGGGATAACTCTTGAGACTTAGCCCTTGTTTTGCCTCATCAAGTCTCTCAGGTGAGCTCAGGTTTTAGCCTCTGGAGGAAGGGACAAGAACTCAAAAGCTTGACCCCCCACAACCCCATGTTTCTTAAGTTAGTGATCACCAGTGTGTGACTAGGGTCCCCTCAGCAGATGTGGAGACAGATGTTGATGGTTAGAGCCCAAGGCTCACTCAGGTGTCTTTGCTACATTCTGACCAGGAAGCAGATGTCAGCCTGTTCCCTGACATTTCAGAGACATGGAAGGGACAGGCACCTTAATGTCATGGATGCGTATCACAAGAGCATGTGTCATTCAAGCCTGTCCCTGATTGAACATGAAGGCAGGCAGCTGAGTTCTACCCATATACATTTTTGGTTCTATAGTGAAGGACATTGCTTATGTTTAAAACTCCTGTATTAATCAGTGGCTTTTAAGGATTTTTGACAATTAGTCTTTATGCATGGGTAACATACTAAAGCATGGCTGGAACACATACGCATCTTGGCAAAGGTCCTGTGGTGGCAGGTGTGTGGATTTGAGGATATAGCAAGTGTTGACCTTCTCATTCTCTCTTGCTGAGCCCTGAAACTCTGCTCTGGAGCATCTGAATTTATGTTGTAAGATTTTTACTTAAAGTAACCTAGTGGAACTTTCCAGAACTTCCACAGACACCTTTACTTGACTTATCAGTTTGAATACCAGTGTAAAGTGGTACAGAAATTGTGTGCCATCAATCCTATTGGATAACGAGCAAAACTACTGCAGAAACATCTCATCCTAGCTGATGGCATCCACCACACTTGGTCTTTAAATATAGCCTGTACCTGGTGAAAGTCCAGATATGAAAGGAATGAGGTCAGACTGGTTCAAACCAATCAGCAAGAACCCATCCCCTCCCTATAAAACTAATGGGTGTAATCAGAATACTAAACCAAACTAGAAGTGGGATAATTACTAAAACCATAGCACAATGCCCCATGATGCTCTGCTCAGAGCACTTGCCTTCTTTAAATTTACTTGACTCTCTTGATACCCCCAAAGTATGGACCTCATTTTCTGTATGTTGAGATAGAAGCTCAGAGTGAATGACTCAAGGTCAAAGAGGTGAGAGGCAGATGCTCAAGATGGCAAGAGCCATACTGCCTTCCCACTTGAGGTCTCTCCTGGGGACACAGGCAGACATCCAGTGTCTCAGAATCCTGCCTGCTTCTGCATGGAAGGCTTCTCTGTATTGCTGTGATGTGTGTGTGCCCTGGGATGGATCTAACCTTAGGACATTGCTTTGAGGTGAGCCAGTTTTTATGTCTGAGCTAATGAAAACAAATCTTGAGGAGAATCTTTTTTTAGGGACACTTGCCTAATTACCTACTAGGGACATTTTGTCCCCAAAGCAATCACAGTACCAAATGTTCTTCCTATTCTGGATGTATGCAGCAAAAATGGAAAATATTAAGCCAAGCTTTGCTCTCTTGAAAGAAGTCAGTCTATTGAATAAAATGCAGTATCACAGAAGAGAGCTCTTGTGCGTCAGAGAGGCGCACAGTCAGTCAGCGCAGATAAAGAAAAGAAAACAATTTAAACCAAACTTCGCTTCAAATTAAAGGGCAGGTTTATTTTTAAAGGAAGAAAAATCAGTCCTCACCATAAATGTGTGTCTGGGACAAAAATGTCTGATACAAAATTGGCTCTGCCTGAAACTACTTTATGTATAATGATTTCTTCCTTTAACGGTTGAGGGTTTTATTGCGCCTAGATACATATCAGTGCATTGTGTATACAAAAGGTGCAACCCAGGGCTATGGGGAAGGAGGCACATTTCAGCAACCTAACAGCAGCATCAGAATGAATTGCCAGCTTTTCTAGACTCACCTTCAATGCACACAAGGACTTTCTAAGAATTTAGTAAGATCTAAGAATTTAGTTATCTGGGGCTGCCATAATAAAAATATCAGAGACAAAAGCTTAAACAGCACACAATTCATGTCTCCTCACAGTTCTGAAGGGTGGCGTACCCAAAGTCAAGATGACAGAGGGGCTGGGTTTCTGGCCAGAGCCTCTTCCTGGATCTAGATGGCCACTTTCTAGTTGGGCGCTCACAGGGTCACATGGACAGCTGTGGCTTACGCTCTCTGAGTGTGATGATGGACACGGGTCCTATTGACTTAGGACACCACTCACTACCTTGTTTAACCTCTAGTATTTCAGTTAGTTGCTGATAACACATCGCAGGGAGGAATTGGGGGTTTGAGGCTTGGGGATCACAATAGAGTCCTGTGTAGTATCCTTTAATTGCATGCAGCACTGGACATTTTTGTAGGTTGTCACTTCTGTGAAATTATCTGAGAAGCATAACTCCCATACATCACACGCTGATATCCAAGCTTTGTAGTATTACCAGAGGCGGCTATTGGGGTTTGGGAAAGCTGAGGTTAAAGAACTACATATCTAACGCTCTTAGTTTGTGGAAAGTGAATTCTCAGTGACATTTCTCAATCAACTACACAGCAGAGCCTGCCTCAGAACCTGCTTCAACGTTCACCCGCACCAGCCTTACACCTTTAGCCTACTCAGGCTTTCATTTTCCTTGAAGAATCTGTTTGCAATTACTGATCACTTCTCTTTCTATGTTTGTGATATGTGTTTGTATGTGTGTGCAAGTATGTTGGCAGGCTCATGTACACATGTTGCTGTTACTGTCTTCTCCTACTCCTCTCCGCCTTAATTTTGAGTCAGGGGAGCTCTGGGGCCTGAAACTTGCTGATTCAACAAGAGTGGCAGGCAGGGACTCCCTGGGATCCTCCTGTCTCAGTGTGGAGACCATAAATCTAGGCCACCATGCCCAGCTTTTACATTGGTTATAGGTTCAAGCCATGTCCTCATGCTCAAACAGCAAATTCTTCATGTACTGAGCTGTCTCTACCTCCCCCACATATACACATATATATGCTTCTTCTCTACCATCTATGCCACTAGTTTAATTAGGAACTCATCTACAGTGGCATTCTTCAGCATGAGAACATATAGTCATGATGCCATGCTGCAAATTGCTGTTATTCTGCATATGTAGGTTTTCCCAGAGTGGACTCAACATCTCACCACCAGGGAGACCTTCCTGCAGCTTGACTGATTGGATAACCAGGCAATAGGGCACATGGAAGACTGGATAGAAGTCACAACAAAGGTCAGTGATAATAGCCTGGCCTTTTCAGTTCTAAGTAAGGAATAAAGTACTGTTCAGAACAAAATACAGAATTTCAATTTCAATTATGGTTGCAGACATAAGTTATTTGCCTTTATGTTCTCTGTATGCAAACAAAATGGACTTTGAAGGGAACACAGAATGTGGTATTAAATACTTTAAAGAGTTTTCTTCATAGATAATATGATGTAAAGTTTTCAAGTGGCATGTGACTGATCTCAGTGATAATTTATTACTGTATAACATTGGAAGCTAGGTGAAGCTGCTTATAATTTGTCAACAAAAGCTAAGGGTTTCATCCTACACAACACATGCTTCCCTTTCCTCCTGGGAGAGAAACACCCACCATTCTGGCTTAAAACTTTGAAATGATTTTGCTTGATGCTGACACTGTGGGGTCACCTGCAATAAAAGTGGCATGGGGGTACCAGTGGGAAGTAGGGGGTTCTCACTTGGAGTGAGCTGGAGCAGGAATGCATTCCCCAAGCTGGGCCCTCTCGTATCCCAGAAGAAAGAACGTAGTTCCTGAGACAGTGCTTAAGGTTTAACCCTAAACTGGAACACAGCCAGCCCTGAGATGGATACCAATGAAAAGCAGAACCCGGAACACAGAGAAGGGGAAAACTGGGGAGCAGAAAGGTGCACTCTTACATCAGCAGGAGTTGTGGGAAGGCTGGCTGAAAGTAGAGTTGTATTGGAGTCACTTAATGGTTTTACTTGCTTTTGAGACAGAGTGTCAGGTATCTCAGAGAGGCTTTGGACTTTACACATGGCCAAGAAAGACCTTGAACTTATCATTCTCTCTTTTCTACCTCCAAGTGCTGAGATGACAGATGTATGCCACTATACCCATTTTATTCAGTGCTAAATATTAAGCCCAGGGCTTCATGTATACTAGATAAAAAGTCTACTGGCGATTAAATCTCCAGTTCTCTCAGGAGACTTTACCCAAGGATAATTGCCTGTTGTACCAATATGATGCCTAGTGTTGTTCTATACACTGTGTGCCATGCGTTGTGATGGTAGTTATAAGAGGAAGAAAAATGTTTTAAATATTTAAATTAGTACACCATAGCTGCTCCCCCAATTCTATGCTGTATGTATGTGTTCATATTTGTAGAATCAGAGAAAAGACGACAGATTTTCTGGGTTTTGTCCTTTCTTGTTATTGCATAACAGTTAGTTTGCTCATAGTAATAGTATCAACATACTATATTACTATGTACATATAGTGCATATATATGTGTGTGTGCGTGCCAATGCATGCATGTGTATGTGAAAACTCTCAAATAACAAATCTGTAAAAACATTTATAGCCCCAGGTGTGGAGGCCCATACCTTTGATCCCAGCACTCAGGAGGCAGAGATAATCTCAGAGATAAACTATACCATTAGGTTAAAAAGTTTTCTTTTCCAAATATTCTGAGGAATAAAAGACAAGAATGGTACAAAGGAGCATCCTGAACGCATTTGCTTTGGCAAAACAGAGAATAAATTTTTCAATGAGGTATTACCACCACAATGAGGGGCTAGCAGTCGCCTGTACAACACTCCCTAACCAGGAGCAACGGAGCAGATTCTTGCAAGAAATGAAATTAATTATCTCAATTTGCCACATACACAATATTTTAGGCATTAAGTATACCATTAATATATACAAACACTCCTTGTTGTTCAATGTTTTATTAAATTCACTTATCTTGCCCTCTCACTTTGTTATTAAATTACAGAATAAAAAGCACTTCTAATATATTTTGTGTCAGATAATTGTATTTATTTTTTCACCTCCTTTCAGAAATATAGTCCTCTCACACAATGTCTAGGAAAGGCTTAGATTCAAGTTCAACTAGAATGAATTGAGTACCTGCCATGTAGTAGACAATGCAGTCCTTCATAAGTGAAGGGATTCTTTATCCAGCCCTAGTTTTATGCCAGAGAAGGGACACTTAGACATTTCAAGTATGAAACTGTCACAATTACAGAGCTTAGAGAAGAGTCACAGCCTTGGAAATGAACAGGGAAGTTATTGTTTATATCTCAACAACTGAAAAACACAAACTGAATTTTGAAATGGCAAAGGACTTAAAATTATCCAAAGAAGAAACACAGGTGGGTAAGCTCATGCAAAGACATTCAGCATCTCTAGTGCTTACTAAGCTCCTATGTCATAATAATTATTAGATAATTATATATATATATATATATGTATACACACACATATATAGTGTTGGCAGGACATGAAACTCCTTGTTGGAATACCTGTGCATTGCTGGTTGGGAATGTAAAACACTGCAGGCATGCAGGCAGACACTGGGGAAAGTAGTGTGGCATCTTGTCAGAAATGTAAACCTAGATTCCCTTTGTGAGCCAATAGTCACAGAAATTGTGCTATATTTACACAATGGAATACTATTCAGCAATTAAAAACAAGGAAATCGTGAAATTTGCAGACAATTGGTGGAAACTAGAAAAGATCATCCTGAGTGAGCTATCCCAGAAGTAGGAAGATACACTGGGTATATACTCACTTATAAGTAGATATTAGACATAATATAGGATAATCATACTAAAATCTGTACACTTAAAGAAGCTAAGTAAGGAGGTAAGATGCTCAATCTTCATTCAGAAAGGCAAGTGGGATATACATCAGAAGAAGGTGAAAATAAGGAATGAGACAGGAGCCTACCAGAGAGGGCCTCTGAAAGACTCTACCCAGCGGGGGATTAAAGCAGATGCTGAGACTCATATCCAAGGGTGCACTTTAGGCAGAATGCAGGGAATCTTATGAAGAAGGCAGAGATAGAAAGATCTGTAATAGTCTTGAGTTCCATAAGGAGAACCAAAAAACCTGGACCTAGAGGTATTTTCTGAGACTGATATTCCAACCAAGGACCATTCATGGAGATAACCTAGAACCCCTGAACAGAGGTAGACCATGGCTGTTCAGTCTCCAAATAGGCTCACTAATAAGGGGATCAGGGGCTCTCTCTGACATAAACTCAGTGCTTGGCTCTTTGATCACCTCTCCCTGAGTGGGGAGCAGCCTAACAGGCCACAGATGAAGGCTCTGAAAGATAGTCCTTATGAGACCTGATTGGCTAGGGTCAGATGGAAGGGGATAAGGTCCTCCACTATCAGTAGACTGGGGAAGGGAGATGGGAGGAGATGAGGGAAGGAGGTGGGGAAGGGACATGGGAGGAGATGAGGGAAGGAGGTGGGGTGGGATTGGGAGGAGATGAGGGAAGGAGGTGGGGTGGGATTGGGAGGAGATGAGGGAAGGAGGTGGGGTGGGATTGGGAAAGAGCAAGGGTGGGGCTGCAGCTGAGATACAAAGTAAATAAATTGTAATAAATAAAATTATATTAAAAACAACTAAAGGCTGTAATTGCTTTTGTTTATTGCAAAACTGTTCATAGTAGCCATGCAAGGGAAACAGACTGTGGTCTAAACTATAAAGAGACACATAGGATAGAAGCATCCTGGATCAGCCTTTAAGGGGAGGAGCATATGGAGACAGGGTCTTCTGTAGTCCAGGGTAGCAAGAATTAACCTCCTAAATCCTGTGATGCTACTTTATCTGGCTTATGTGGTGCTGGAGAGTAAAACCGAGGGCTTTGTGAATTCTAGGCAAACACTGTATCAGCTGAGCCACATCCTACCTTGTTTCAGTCTTAAGATGGGAAGATGCTGACCCATTCTACAAGAGGAATGTGTGTCACCCTGAAGACACCACAGCAAGTGAAACAAGACACACACAAAAGGAGAAGTGCTAGGTGGCTCTCCATGCGTGAGGCACTTAGAGTGCTCAAACTCAGAGGGGTAGGAAGTAGAACAGTGTGTGCTGGAGCTAGAAAGGGCTGGGATGAGGAGTAAGTGTTTCCATGGCTACAGGGCCTCCGTGAGGAGGGTGGAGCAGATGCTGAGATAGATGGTGGTACCATGTGCAGAACTTTAGAGCTGTCTCCATGTTATTATGCTATGCAATTAAAACAGTTAAAATGGGGTCATCACCAATAGTATTTATAAAAACCCTATTACGTTCAGAGCCTAGGGAAAATCCAGATTTAAAGGATCATAATATGAAACCATGGGGCCATATTTCAAGTTTACACATCCCCTCAAAGCTAACCTAGACAAGTGTGACTTTGAATCATTTAGTTGTCTATTTAAATGACAGCTTAAGCGGCATGCGTAAATACCAACGATGTGCTGTATAAAGATTTTGACTGCGCCAATTGCTAACTGGCCCTCTGGGAGGGAATTAGTGCCGTCTCCACCACCACAGTCATAGCCATGGAATGGGCTCACACTCCCCAGGGCCTCCTTCTGCTGTTTTCTCTTTCTGAGAGGAAGAGCTGTTTTATTACAGAGATCATTTCACATTTCTCTGTCCTTTGCAACTCTAAGCTCTAAACCATTCCCTTCCTCTGTACTTTGAACCATACAGACTGTGGGATCTGTGAATGTCCTGTGGGCAGACCTGTGTGGGACCAAGTGCTGACCCTGGACCAGAGCTGTAGGCACCAGAGATTTTGAGAGTGATTGCATCTGTCACCTACTCAGGCCAGCCTTGAAGTAAAGCGTCCACATCAAGAGCACCAACCAGCACAGCGCAAAGCAAAATGGGCAGTGTGTTGCTCACACTAGGATGGTGTTGACTGGGGAGGTTCTCAGCATTCTCTTACTCCACTGCCTTTATTCTAGGTGGAATGGGATGATGTTTAGTGACCAAATATAGGTAGAGTGTGCTCTATTGCAGACCACAGAGAGACACTTAAGTTTTTAGCAGAATTATTCCCTACAACAACTCCCCAAAACAAAGTTTTAATGAGGATAAACACATCTATAACTCAGATCTACCTCTCTTTTAAAATGAGCATTTTGGGAGTGTGTCAATACTTAGAGTGACATTGAAACAGAAATCATGATTCATGCCTTCAGCTTCAAGAAAGAACAGAAACATGATGCTTAATGATATGAAATGCAAGAACCATATTCCAGGTGGCATTTCTGAAAATTTGAAAAAAAATCCGGATAATGATAATAATAGACAAGATATTTTTGGCTTATATTTTTATTTTTTTTAATTATTAGTTATACTTTATTCACTTTGTATCCCCCCCATAACTTCCTCCCCTCCTTCTCTCCTCCCTCTCCTCCCCGCCTGTTTCCTCCCTCTCTCCCCCTTCTCCACTCATGTCCCTCCCCAAGTCCACTGATAGGGGAGGTCTTCCTTTCCTTCTTTCTGATCCTAGTCTATTAGGTCTCATCAGGAGTAGCTGCATTGTCTTCCTCTGTGGCTTGGTAAGCTGAGGTGATCAAAGAGTAGGCCAATCAGTTCATGTCAGAGACAGTCCCTGTTCCCATTACTATGGAACCCACTTGGACACTGAACTGCCATGGGTTACATCTGTGCAGAGGTTCTAAGTTATCTCCATGAATGATCCTTGATTGGACCATCCTCAGAAAACACCCTGGGCCCAGATTTTTTTGGTTCTGTTGCTCTCCTTGTGGAGCTCCTGTCCTCTTCAGGCCTTACTATCCCCGCCCCCCTTCTTTCATAAGATCCCCTGCACTCTGCCCAAAGTTTGGCTATAAGTATTAGCATTTGACTCTAACCAAGAAAGTTAAAGACTTGTATGAAAAAAATTTCCAGTCTCTGAAGAAAGAATTAGAAGAAGATTTCAGAAAATGGAAAGATCATCCATGCTCATGGCTTGGCAGGATTAACATAGTAAAAATGGCCATCTTACCAAAAGCAATCTACAGGTTCATGCAATTCCCATCAAAATACCAACACAATGCTTTACAAGACAACTTCATATGGAATAACAAAAAACACAGAATTGCCAAAATGATCCTCTACAATAAAAGATCTTCTGGAGGTATCTCCATCCCTGATTTCAAGCTGTACTATAGAGCAACAATACTAAAAACTGCATGGTACTGGCATAGAAACCAACTGGTGGACCAATGGAATCGAATAGAAGACCCTGAAATAAACCCACACACTTATGGACACCTGATCTTTGACAAAGATGCCAAAACCATAAAATGGAAAAAAGATAGCATCTTCAACAAATGATACTGGTCTAAATGGATGTCTACATGTAGAAAAATGCAAATAGATTCATACTAATCACCCTGCAAAAAACTAAAGTCCAAGTGGATCAAAGACCTCAACATAAAACCAGACACACTAAACCTGTTAGAAGAAAAAGTAGGGAAGAGCCTTGAACTCATTGGCACAGGAGACAACTTCCTGAACAGAACACCAACAGCACAGGGTCTAAGAGCAACAATCAATAAATAGGATCTCACGTAACTGAAAAGCTTCTGTAAAGCAAAGGACACTGTCATCAGAAGAAAACGACAGCCTACAGATTGGGAAATCATCTTCACCAACCCTATATCTGACAGAGGGCTAATATCCAGTGTATATAAAGAACTCAAGAAGTTAAACAGCAACAAAATCAAGTAATCCAATTTTAAAATGGGGTACAGAGCTAAACAGAGAATTCTTGATAGAAGAATATAGAATGGCAGAGAAACACTTAAAGAAATACTCAGCGTCATTTGTCATCAGGGAAATGCAAATCAAAAGGACCCTGAGATTTCACCTTATACCCATCAGAATGGCTAAGATCAAAAACTCAAGTGACAACACATGCTGGAGAGGTTGTGAAGAAAGGGGAACCCTCCTCCATTGCTGGTGGGAATGTAAACTTATACAACTACTCTGGAAATAGAGAAGATTATATAAAGTATGTTATATATCTATACTAGATATGTATAATTAAATTTAATTATATTAAATTTAATATAATTACATTAGTCATTAATTGTCAATTAATTAATTGTTAAATAATTTTAATTAGCAATATGATATACGATTATGTGTTATATGTGATTACATATAATATAGAGATATAAAAACATATAATTATAATGACAATAATAATAAGACAAGGTGGAAGCAGCAGAATCACAGAAAACAGGGTAAAAGGCTCTGAGCTCTTTACTTCTCTCATTATTGTCATCAAATACCTAGCAAGAAGCAACATATGGGAGGAAGGACACCAGGCTCAGAATGCAAGGGTATAGTCATGGACACCTTTTGTCTTCAAGGACCATGAAGAAGGGAGAGGTTGGGATGCAACTGGGGTTGAGCTATTACCAGTATATCTTGCCTCTTCCTGGCTAAGGCCTCAAGCACAAAAGTGCCCACAACCTCCCAAAACAGCATCCCTAACTGAGGACCAAGTTTTGAACCTTGAAGGGTTGCATAGTTAACACTCATACCACAACAGGTGGCCCAAGCAGACTCTCCACAGGTCTCTCCCAGGCCTGAATTGCCACAAGCACACAGGTCTGTGTAGAAGATGACAGTGGACACACAAGAATGTGAATGTGGGCAATTTGATTTTTCTACTTGATTTTGCCGTCAACCTAAGACTCTCAAAAAATGAGTGGGAGAACTGAACAGGTCCCTAGCCACTGACAAACACAAGGTAAACTACAGTGAGATCCAGCCACAAACAGAGGAAACTGGCATTTGAAACCCAGACAAAAGCATCAATGCCAAGAGCCAGTGAAGCCTGGATCAGCTGACATGGAAGGGCTAACATAGAAGGGATTGGTGGGTTCCTGAGTGGGAAACAACAATGTGACTCAGCCATGCAGCTCTTCCCTATTCGTCCAAGAGCCAGAAAATGCCTATTGACACCAACGCAAATGAGCAAGGCAGGGTGATGCATAGCAGTTGGTATCTGGCCTCTACCCAAGGGCTTTTCAAAAGGTGACTAAGTACACATGGGTGTCCAAGGACTCACCAAGACTCCACTCATCCACACCGACACACAGCTTGGGTGATCCCAAAAGCATGGTGTCAAATGAACCATAGCAGAGAGAGCAACATTCCAAAAAGGCTTGGAATATCAGGTGTGTAGTGTCACTGATAGGACCTTGTCAGGAACTTGACATTTTCACAGAGGGGTCAAAAACCACAGCAGTGGATGTCAGAAGTCAGCACAGAGGACATTAACTACAGAGGAGGGAAACAGTCTGTCTTGAGTGTGGTGGTCATATGTTCACTGGAAAAAAAAACGTCAAAATTCAGAATAGAAGAAGGGAGAATTTTGCTTTATGTTCATTGTACCTTAATAGACTAAATACTTGCTTCACCCTCTTTTATTAGGTTGAGCTTTTTCTGACTTTTATTTCATGGATGGGAGTGCTGAGGTATAGTGGAGAAGGGCTGTGCTGGGGGGTGGGGAGGGGTGGCAGACATTTCTGTCTAAGAACAGCCACATGGGACGTTAGTGACTTCCCAGCTGCGTGTGATAGTAGAATGTGTGGTCAAGCATACTTCAAGGTCAGGCTGAGAAGCCTCTTCATCATCACGTCTCTCCTGAGTCTTGGTGGATGTCTTCTGCGGTAACTTGGTTGGTTCTTGACAATGTGTATTCTCTAACTGATCCTGGAACATGTGGACTTATTTTTATCCATAAGGGTTAACTGATGTTCAGTTCATTTCTTTGATATCTCTTTTGTGAATAACTCTTTTTTTTTTCTGAGTCTTAAAAATATTGCACTAGAAGGAACTACAACATGTTTAGTTTAGTTATAGTGAACCTCAAAAGTTGCAAATATTATCTGGTATACTTTTAAAGATTCTAAACTTTGATAAATTTCACTGTATTTTTATTTTTTTACATGTGTGGGATAAAGCTTTCCAACCTAGGGTTACATAGCAACTGAAAGTTATTCAATAAACATTTAATTTCTTCTCTTTTCTTCTCTTCTGAAGAACATAACCCTATAGTACACATGTACACACATACACAGACACAGACACACACACACTTCACTGTTTTTGAACAGACACTGTCTTTCAGATCGTATTTCTAACCCTGTGTGGCTATGGATCTGTGGATCATTCTAGTAACTAGTGAAATCTATTTGAGGGAAAGTCACACTTTGCTAATTTAATCAATTAATAAATGGATTTTGTCTCTGTGATACTTAAACAGCCCCATGACAGCACAAGGGAGCTCTGGCTTGTGCATTTTCTGTGGAGACTAGAGCAGAGGTGGCCTCCTGCCACCATGCATAAAGCAGAAAGAGCATTTATGAGCCTACTCGCGTGAAGCTTGAGTAGGCAGATTCATGAAATTCGCTGAGATTTGGATTAAATTTAAACCGTTCTATGCATCTCTTCTTTTGATTAAGGCTGTGTGTGCAGTGAAAAACCTCACATTTGAATAGAACTTGGGTCTTTAAGAACTTTCAATGTGCACAAATCTAAATTGAGCTCCTCACTTGATCCTCAAGTGCACGGGAGGTCAATTTACATTCAGTATTAAGTAGGGACAAAAGAGACGGCATTCCTCTGCATCTTTTCAGAATTTTAGCTTTGGATCAAAATTTATTAATATCAGGATCAACACAGAGACAGTTCGCTCCCTTGGCACTTATTGTGAGAGCTAAGGCCCTTAGATAGAAGACAATTGGCATCAACACAGGAGGGAAAGCCCTCGTGTGTCTGCACCTTCATGTCCCCCCAAAGAAGTGCTTACCAGGGTGACCCTGAGTGGCCTTTCAGAGGCTTAGAAAGAAACACATCTCTTTTTATCCATAGTCTTTAGGGACACCGTTTATCACAGTACTTAGAGAAAAGCTATTCTTTTCACATGACTATGCCAGACTGGTCCTTTGCTTTTCTACACAGTTCATTTCTGCCTGCCCCTGTTTCCCTTTTTTGTCTGATCCTGGGAATATGTGTTGAGAGAATCCTGAGGCTTGGGGCTTATTTTAATAACTGTAAGAGATTCTCATCTTGCTATCCAGGAGTTAAGAGATAAAAGATGAGGGCAAAGTTGACAGAGGAGCAAAGGTGCATCCTTATGCTCAGGATCCTGCTGGGCCAGGCTCCCCAAGCGCAGTCTTCACTGTTTTGACTTTTAAAAAAGGACATTTTCCACATATGCATGTGTATGTGTGTGTGCATGTGTGTTTTTGTATGTGTTAGCATGTAGAGTAGGAGTCAAAGGGCAACTTTCATGAATTGGTTCTCTTTATCATATGTGAATGTAGGGGATCACACTTGGGTTGTCAGGCTTGGCAGCCATTACCTTTATCTTTGATGCAGTCTTTATTTATTTGCATTTTTTAATTTATGAATCCGTGCGCATGTTTGTGTGTGGGTATTTGCACGTGAGTACAGGTGTTTATAGATACCAGAAGAAGATGCCAGAAATACTGCAGCTGGATTTACATACAGTTGTGAACCACCTGACATGAGTGCTGAGAATTCAGGGCAGATGCCGTAACCACTGAGTCACCTTTTCAGGCCACTGCTCTGACTTTCACATTGATTCAGTCTAGCACACTGGCTCTAAGTGCAGCTGGTCCAGAAAATAAGAATAGATTCTTATTTTGATAGTTAAGTGGCTTCTGACAATGGAGTGGAAATTTTGCTATAAAAAGTTGGCAAAATATTGTAGTTGTTGACTGTTTCCCATAGCCATGTTTACTTATTCTATAAGACTCCACCTTAATGGTTCAGGCCTTGGGGCACTCACTGGCTCAACTGCTTCTCTTCAGTTTCCCAATACAAGGTCTCACTTCTCCTTTAATGCATCCCACCTGTAGGAGGGGAGACGCTGAATGTCCATGAAGCTTCAGTCACTCAGAAATAGAGGAGTTATGAAAGCCAGGGGTGCAAGATGGCAAACAAAGTGAAACACCCCAAAACCCCATGTCGTCAAAACATGGCTTTGAAAGAAGCATTCTAAAGACAATGCTGAAATTTCATCTTCGTGAATGAGCAACTGGAGAATGACAGCGCCCTGGCCCTTTATAGTTCTTTTTGTTTGTAAATAACTTTCAGACTCATTATCCGCAACATAGTACTCAACATTAAAACATTTACCCTGTGCCAAATAAACGGATTCAAAGTGCCCTGTAAAAGCTCAGCTCCATCTGTGGAGTTTGTGATAAGGCTGGCACAGTGGATCAGGTTTTCAGGAATGGAGTTGGTTGTGGTGAGAAATGATGTCTGCCCATTTCCCCTTTCGGTAATGATCCACACCTCCAAGGGACACTGAAGTGGAATGTCATTGGCTCAGCCTGTACACATTGATGAGTAGTTGTTAGATACAACAGCTGTTACCCACCCTTCAACTGTGTTGCTGGGTGGCCATGCCTGGTCAGTGACAATGCATCACATTTTTGGCTGTCGGTTAGATGGAATGCCACCCAACTCAGGCTCAGTTTGGGCAACACTAGGATTCTACAGACTCTCTTTTACAACACAACTGCATTGTTCATGGAATCTCCCCAGGAAATACAACCATCCAAGAGTTAAAGGCATTTGTGAAAAATTGCAGAGGCAGATAACTCTGGTATGTGATACAATGGATAGGAGTCACTGCCCAAGACTTGGATTCCATACAGCTCTTCAGATGCTTGTGTGAATTTGACTGTTACATGAGTTTGTCCACTGTCGTAGTTGTTTATACTGTTAGCACAGATTACACAGGGTGAGTAATTTATCTCTCCTCACCATGATCTGAGTTACTCTTCCATGCCTTCCATGCTATGCTGGACTGAAGCCTACTGAATCATTCACTATTCAGTTTGCTTCTACCAGGTATTGTGGTCACAATGGTGTAACTGTAACTAATGGAGAAAATTGGTACCAAGAGAAAGGTCATTATGACAACTGAGTCAAACTGTTATTTCTAAGGGTTTGGAGCTGCTTTGTGGAAAAATTTTGGGAAAAAGTGGAGAAGCATGCTAAAGGGACCAGAGGATCTGTAATCCTAGTTCAATGGATCATTCCAGTGACATTGTAGAAGATCAGAATACCAGTTCAAATGCACACTGTAAAGATTGCAATCATTTCCTTTCTCATCTTTTGTTCTTCTTTCCTCTTTCCTGTCTCTTCATTTTCTTTGCTTCTACAGTCTTATATTTGAATATCTATGGTAGTAAGTAAAGCAGAGACAATGTGGTTCCTGTAGCATTTGATCCCAGGACCCTTCTAGAGTCTTTAAAGAAGCCATGTTCATTACAGCTGAGACTGGCCATGCTTTTAGGACATAAAGCAGCTTCCTATGGAAGGGTTCTGGTTTCTCCGTGTCTCTTTATCTCTTCCTGTCTCTCTTCTTCCCATCCACTCTACCTAGCTATTTCTTCCTTCTCGTCTCATGTACTGAGGGCTGCCCCTCTCCTTAGCTCTCTTCATAGTCTCCTCTGTTCTTCCCCTGCTTCCCTCTGCGTCCTTGCTCTTGCTGCCACCATTCCTGTGGTTTCACAAACCTTTAGTTTAGTGCCTTGTTGATCGGGCTGCAAAACACTCAGCTAAGCACTCTGGCTATTCAATCATTTTCAGGATTTAAATTTATGATGTATTTATTATCATCTTCACCTTTTAAATGAAATAGTTCTCTACCCTCTATATAACCTATCACTGCCCTGTCACTATAGGGGTTGGGGATGCTACTATGGCCTAGACAAAATGATGGCCAGCTGATAGACACCTGCTATACTTTCTACTTGGCAGAGCCCAGGACTGATCAGTTGGTATAATGTGGGGACAATGGTGTCCTTTTGAGTGTCTTTCACTAGGCCCATGCACCTTTTCTGTTATAGCCTGAGGTACTTCTGGACAAGCTATAGAATATAGATTCCATAAAAGGGTGGCAAACTGCTGGAAACATCTGTAATGCAGTTCTTCCAACCATGGGAAAAGTTTATGCTTCTCTGACCTCTGCCAGTGTCTTGAGGCCTCCTGAGGATAGAATGAGGTGCATGGCAAAATGGGAAAGTTGATGCAAAACAATTCTTTTCCTGGCATAGGGGTATGCAAGGAGGATGATTGGCTGTCAACAGTTTGTCCCTGATCTAGAAGGGTTTCAAGAGGCAATTCCTGATATTGGGAGTGGTGGAGTTCTTTTCCTCAGTGGTATAGCCATTAGTAAGTTTCTGTTAAAGTAAATTATTGCTCATCTATGCTTGTGTAGGCAACTCTAACTAAACACTGAGGATCACACATGAAAAGATATGCAAATTTGGAGGGAAAAGCACTCAGAAAGAGTGGAGTAGAACAAGGATAAGAAAAGTTAAGGCCAGAATATTATCAAAGTTCCAAAAGAATTAAGACAAAAAATATTTTGGGTTCAATACAAAATTAAAAACCAAGAAATGACACCATAACATATGCTTGACAAAGGGAAGTGGGGAGAAAGTAATACTCTGACCTTCAGTCTTTCCGTGGGTGAGGGACAGCTGCTTCATGCATCTATAATTATATAATGGTTGACAGCAAATGCTAACAAAACAAACGAACAAACAAAATGGACAAACTGGGGAAGGCAAAGATATCCACACCCTTCGGCTTTTTATGCTTGCTCGTGGTGACTTCTCCACATACCTGTTTCTCAGGCAAGCCAACCTCTACAGTAGCTATGTGTTGCGTAAGCAGTAGATTTCTTACTTGTGCTCCTACTTTGGGTAAGAGTGTTGCTTTAAAATTTCACCCCATGGGAAAATAGCATCAGGCCCCACAGAACCTTGCTGCACAAACGGGAGCCGCTAGCTGACACTGTTCACTGTTTGGAGAGAGCCAGGGTTAGACCTCTGGTGGAGGTCATTGCATCACTGAGCACTAACATCTGTGGCTCATGTGTGAACATGAAGTGGCTGGGAATGTAATTAGATTTATGGCTCTACTTTAAGTAGATTAATTTTTGCAATATTTGCTTTTAACTCACTGCATTTAATATTATTATGTAGTCTTGGAAACTGCCAAATAAAATAACTCATGGTATGCAATCCAATGTCTTGTGTTGGCTGGCTTTCTCTGCAGGGACAACTGTTATGATTTCAGAGTGAAATGTCCCCCCCCCCTCCCGTAGACTAATGTGTTTGAACACTTGGTCTCCAGCTCGTGACACTGTTTGGCATGATTATGCACCTTTAGTGACTGGAGCCTGCAAGAAGAAGTGCGTCACTGGGGAAGAGTGTTAAGGTTTTATAGCCTGGCTTCATTTCCTATTCATGCTCTGCTTCTTGACTGTGGTGCGATTGCCCAGCTGCCTCCCTCTCTGGATGTCATGCATTCTCCTCCATGATGGACTGTGTACCCTTAAGATGAGCCAGAATTAACCATTCATACCTTAGGTTGCTTCTAGCCAGGCACCAAGAAGGGAACTAGGACAACACCAAGGATTTGGTGAGATTGAGACGTTCCCCTGAGGGGACAGGCTGAGCTTGTAGCTCTTGCCTCCAACATTGACTACTCTTGGGTGTAAAGTCTTAACAAGGCATGATTAGCTGATAAACCCTGCTGCAATGGAGTATTAGACCCAGGAGTCTGAAAAAGTATCTTTAAAGCAAAGCATAGGGAGATGACATTTCTGTTGAGAACTGTAGGGAAGGTAAAAGTCATCCTCATTGGGGATGAAATTTGCAGGGCTGTCCTGAGATAATACTACAGGCCAAACAGCTTAGCCAGCGCAGCAGCAACCTCTCATTGCCTGGCAGCTGCAAGTGTAAGATCAAGGCATGGCTGCCTGGTTTTTCCCAGGTGGCTCTGATGTTCAGAAGCCTTGTTTTTTCTGTGTCCTCAACAGGCCTTCTGTTATGACATGGCTTTCCCCAAATCTCTTCTTGCATGGGATTGGGATCCTCTGTACACACTCAGTTTAAATTGATTGTATCTTTAAAAGTTCTGCTCCCAAAGACAGTCACATTCAGATGGGGATAAAGACATCTGCATATAAATTCTGAACAATGCCATGGAGACCAAGTAGTATTTTCTAGGCCACCAAATAGAGGTTCCTGGGTTGTGCCAACACTGCAGCTGTATTTCTATTCAAAATCCACAGCTGGACATAATAATGAGTCAAGTTACCACTTGATATTCCAATATAAACTTACAGAATAGTACTGGGCTCAGGACCCAAAAGAATATAGTGTAAGAATGAAATGTCTTTTCTTTTTCCCTAGTGCCTCCCATGAAAGATGTCATTTACTCTAACCACAATACAAATGTATGACACTTGTAGTACTTCCTTGTCAGCTAAGCACTATGTGTAGTGGAGCCTGAGTTACAGAGACTACTGGGAGGGTAAAGGGTTCATAAACACAAAGGACTCTTACAAAAATTAACATAATATTTTGTGGGAGATATCTCCCTCCAAATAAAACTATACAAACCAACAACTGAAACAGTAGCTATGTTGCTGATTCCATGCTCCAGGAGGGCTCCTTTCAGGGGACTTCTTTGCTATTGTCACAGTCTCATTGTAAATTAACTAGGACTTTTGTTTCTAGCACATGATTTATTATTGCTATTATTATTATTTATAATTTATTTACTTTGTTTCCCAGTTGTAGTCCCCTCCCTCATCTCCTCCTGGTCCCACCCTCCCTCTTCCTCCCCTATGACTCTTTCCTAGACCACTGATAAGGGAAGCCCTCCTCCCCTACTATCTGATCCTAGCCTATCAAGTCCCATCAGGACTGCCTGGATCCTCTTCCTCTGTGAGCTGGCTAGGTCACCCCACCAGGTAGAAGTAATCAAAGAGCAGGCAACTGTGTTCATGTCAGAGACTGTCTCTTCTCCTCTTACTAGGGGACCTACCTGGAGACTAAGTTATCTATGGGCTACATTTGAGCAGGGGAGTCTAGGCCCTCTCTATGTATGATCTTTGTTTAATGTATCAGTCTTTGCAGTCCTCCCTGGGCCTTGCTTATTTTGAGCTTTGATGGTCTCCATGTGTGGCTTCTATACCCTCCAGGTACTTTTACATTCCCCTCTTCCACAAGACTCCCTGTGCTCTGTCCAAAGTTTGTCTGTGAGTATCTGCATCTGCTTCAATCCCTTGTTGGTGGGAGTATTTTAGAGGAGATGGGGTGGAGAGATGGCTCAGCCATTAAAGGCTTGGCTCACAACCAAAAATAGCCTATGGTTTTAATCCTAGACAGTTGGTGGGCTGAGGCAGTAGGGCTGAGACCAGCCCTGTCCACACAGGAAGATCAAGTTTAAAACAAACAAAATCCCATGCTCTGTGCTCAGTTTCTCCAAGGGAAGCAATAGAAGGTCAAAGAAGTGTCCACATTAAGGAAGACAGCTGCCCAATTTTAAATTTGAATGTGTGGACACTTAATTAGTCAGTCACATAGGATGTCACCTAATTAAAATCTAGTAGTTTTAAAATAAAACAAGATCATATTATGTGTTTTCACAGGTCCAGGGGCTGGCATCATGTAGCTTGGCCACAGCTCTGTCAAACTACTGCCATTGTTGTCTCTCCCTCCAGCCCTAGGTAGAATACACATCCTTCCCTGGGATGAGCATAGATAGCATTTCCTGTTCTGCTGAGGCTTTGGTCCATGCCTCTCTTGTGTGTATCAGTCAGGGGGAATGGCAGGCTCCTCTTCCATGACTCTCTATCAACAACTTGCTTAGCCAGATGCTGTGGAGGAAGGTGAATGGCAAGTACCAGAAGGTAGAAGAAGCATTTTGCTTCTTCAAAACACAACCTATGGCTGGGGTGTATAAATTTAAGAAGACATGGAAACAAACTCAGTGCATAGCTACATGGTTGAATGGCTGGCTCCTCACCCCTCCCTTTTTCTCTTTGAACATATGTGGACTCATCAGCAGTCAGTTACAGATGCTTAGTTATATTCCAGAGTTGGTGTGGCCTGTCACTCTGTTGCCATCTTATCTTTCTACTGTTTATTCATATTCTTTCCTTATTCTTTTTTTAACATTTTTGTTTTATATTAATCACAGGTTATGTACTTTGTATCCTACCTGTAGCCCCCTCCTGCATTCCCTCCCTATCCCCCCATCCCTCCCTCATCTCCTCCCTGCCCCTTTCCAAGTCCACTGATAGGGGAGGACCTCCTCTCCTTCCATCTAACTCTGGCTTATCAGGTCTCTTCAGGACTGGCTGCACTGTCCCCTTCTGTGGCCTAGCAAGGCTGCTCCTCCCTCGGGGGGCAAGGGGGGGTCAAAGAGCCAGCCATTGAGTTCATGTTTGAAATAGTCCCTGTTCCCCTTACTAGGGTACTCACTTGGATATTGAGCTACCATTTGCTACATTCAAGCAGGGGTTCTAGGTTATATCCATACATGGTCCTTGGTTGGAGAAACAGTCTCATAAAAGACCCCTGTGCCCTGATATATTTGGTCCTTGCGGAGCGCCTATCCTCTCCAGGTCATACTAACTCCTACTTCTTTCATATGATTCCCTGCATTCTGTCAAAGGGTTGGTTATGCTGAGTGAGGTATCCCAAAAGCAGAAAGACGCACATGGTATATACTCACTTATATAGACCTATAAGATAGGATAAACATACTGAAATCTATACACCTAAAGAAGATAAACAGGAAAGAGGACCTGGGGTAAGAGGACTAATCCTCACTTAGAAAGACAAATAGGATGGGCATTGGATGTAGGAGAAAACAAGTAGCAGGACAAGAGCCTACCACAGAGGGCCTCCGAAGGACTCTACCTAGCAGTGTATTCTTAAATGCATAAAATGGAACACACACATGCACATACACAAGAAACATATATATCATCAAAAGAATGTTGTTCAGATAGAAGAAAATAAAGTAGATAATAGTCTGAAGATGCTTGACAGTCTGGGGTCTTTCCAGCTGGAGAGAACTCTACTCTGAGGCCCCTGAAAGTGTGTGCATAACTTGATCAGCCTGGAAGACTGCGAGGATTGTGGTTAGTAATCAGCTGTAGGCACTTCTGAGGGGGAATCACATTTTGAAGCTCAAAGGTTCTCTAAATAGCTCTTGGGAAATGACCCTGCATCCCATTAAACACAAAAATGCATCACAAAGGACTTAATGCCAGAGGTAAGCCACTTCAGTTTCAGTCCATTGCAGGAGTCTGTGCCTCAGCACTCTATTAACCTGGAAAAAACAGAGCAGACAGTCTCCATAGCAGAGGGCTGTGTGTGTGTGTGTGTGTGTGTGTGTGTGTTTACTTGAAGAAACTTTTTGTTTACACTTAAAAACACAAAAGCACTTTCTCTTTCCCTTTTCTTTTCCTCATTATTTTGTCTTTTAAAAAAGCTTTTATTTATCTCTCTTTTATCTCTTCTCAAGCCTGTGGCAAATGGCACTGCTTCCCATTTTACAAATCTGCCCCTTGCAGCTTTATCTGCACACAGCTCACCACTTTCCTATTTAAATGGCTGATGTTGAATCAAAGTCAAATGTGAAGGTCAGGGAGGCGGGGCTGGTGCACTGTGGGCTGACAGAAACCTTGCTTACCTGACAGACAACACAGCGGCAGAGATACCCAGCCAGGCTCAAGAACTGCTCTCAGCCAAACTAGAAAACAATTCACACCTGCCATGTAGAACTGGAGGGCTGCAGAACCTCCATCCTGTTGTTTATAAAGCTGAGAAGATGGCTCAGTTGGTAAAATGTACACTGTATAGGGAGGAAGAGTTGAATTCCATCCCCAGATGCAGTCTGTAATCCCAGCTCTGTGGTGGTTGAAACAGGAGGATTCCTGGGGCTTGCTGGCCAGCTGACTTAGGCTCGTTGGTAAATGAATGAAAAAAGAAATAAAAGGAAATGAAATGACTTCTCTTAGGTATAATGGAGGAGGAAATTTATTATAGGTGTACGGGGGAGCCTAGCCAGAGACAGGGACATCTGGGAAAGTCCAGAGTGGACATGATCAAGCTGAGCAGGACATTGTGGGGAAAGAAAGGACAGTGGACAGCAGAAGAGTAAGAGGGGAACTGGGTGCAGTAGCCAAGAGGGCAAAGGTACAAAAGAGCATATGGCCAAAATGGTTAGATTATATAAAGTAGAGCTTCTCAGGCACTCTGGGCTGGAGAGTTCAGGGTAGGGACAAGGTCTGCCAGCCAGGGGGACCTGCAGCAGGTAGGGGTGAGGGATGCTTGGAGAACCTGGTGGCCAGTGTCCCCTTCAATATGTTAAATAGGCACCTCAGCCATTTGTTCCACTTTAGAAACCTAACAGTGAGCTCCATGCCCGTGAGGCACCTGTGCAAACAGCTCAATGTACACACTAAATAAGCAAATAAAGGGCTAGGAAAGTGGCTCAGAAGTCAAAGTGTATATTGCTCTTCCAAAGGACCAGGGTTTAATTCCCAACACACACCTTCAGCTTCAAGACATGAGATGCCTCTGGTCTCTGCCTCATGTGGCTCTCTCTTTCGCTCTTTTTCTTTCTTGCTCTCTCATATACACATATATACACACGTCTTTCTCCATACACATGATTAAAAATAAACATAAAATTAAACATTTTAGATAGTTTTAAAAATATTAAAAGCTAAAAATCACTTGTATAAATATTAACATATTGTATATTTATTAGAAATCATTTATTGACTATTAATAATATAATTTTCATACTTATAATTTTAAAGTTAATACATGGTAATCCTTCAGGTAATTTGAGTTTGAAACTTAACCATAACCATGTCTCCTACAGCTGATGAATATATCTTGTTCAGAAGTCATTAAAAGTCTGTATAACTTGCATATTGCAATAGCCATTACATGTCCTACTATGACCACAGAGGACAGATTAACTCCCTACAATTTGGTGCTTTGTTCTGGAGATTGTTTTGCTCAATTGTCTAATTTTTAAACTTGATGAAAATGTGGCATATGACAAAAAGAGAATTGGTATCCTACTTTCTTTTCTGTTTCTGTAAGAAACACTGTGACCAAAATCAACTTGGGGAAGAAAGGATTTATTTCACCTTATACTTCCAGGTCATAGTCCATTATTCAATAAGGTTGGGGTAGGAACAGAAGCAGAAACCATGGAGAAAGCTGCTTACCATCACACTCTCTGGCTTACTCAGCTCACTCTTTATACAACCTAGGCCCACTAACCTAAATGATGTTGCTGCCCGCAGTGGTTTGGAGTCTTCCACATCCATCATCAGTTAAGACAATCTCTCACAGACAAGGCCACAGGCTAATCTGTGTCTTTAGCTGAGCTTTGCTGTTCTCACATGACATGGGTTATGTCAAATTGGCAATATAAACTAAGCATGACAAAATGTTTATTTTGCATCAGTAGGAAAGTTCACTTCAGACCTGAAAAATAGACATGTCTCTGATACTGTCATCTTCTTGGTAGATATGGATGGAATCCTGGGAGCTTGTTAAGCTTCTTACTGAGGGACCCTTGTAGCCTGTATAAGGGTCAGATGAGGAAGGTCCTCAGGGACGGTCTGCCCCTTCAGAGAGGCTGAACACTGCACACAGGAGACCGTGTCTCCCAGTCCCTGTTCAGAGCTGCACTGTAGACAGCAAGTTTCTACGATTGACAGGTAAAACTTCTCACTGGAGACTGAAGCTTGCTACTTGGTTTCACTGAGGACTTCCATGAGGGTGGATAACTGTACCAAGTGCAGAATGTACAGTGACTGGATCTCATTCTTCTCCCCAAATACATCTTTTAGTTAGCATCCTTTGCTCTCTGCCTACAAATAGCTCTTAAAGTCATTCTGTAAACTAAGTCTCCCTTATCTCACTTAAATGAGCATGCTATGTCTAAAGTGAGAGAAAGCACACTTTCTAGGGATATTCAGCCATTGATGCAGGCTCAAGCAGCATCCCAGAGTGAGCAGCTAGCAGGAGCTCATTATTATTTAGTCTCTGACAGCAGAGACGGGAGAGGAGAGACCTTGGAATCCATGGCTTCACATCTATTTGCCTTCCAAGGGAACTCTGTATTCAAGATGGAAAGATTGTTATCCTTCTGTTTCCTGTAGAGGAGCTCTCTGGAATCCCTGCACCTAGCTTTCCTGCCCACTGTCCTGGAGAATCTCATGAGTGATGTCTAAATTGCATCAGGGAAATATATAGGCTGATTGGGCCACCAGGAGCTGAGGGGTCTGCGACCCTCTTGGCCTAGCACTGGACTGTCCTATAGACCCAGCTACATTGGCTTCTGAGTTCTCCTCTTCCAATCACCTCCTCTCCCTGCATTTGTGCTGGTGTAACAAATATTAAAACTAATTCTTTTCCATGCCACTGGGTCAGGAGTGAAGATGAAAAAGTGTTATGTAAGTCCACCTGTTAGACTGCATGCCCGTAAAGGGGGCCCCAGTTTGTTCATGGTGGCTATGGGTTTCAGTTAACATGAAAAGACAGACATGTTTGAGTGTGATTTATGTAGGAGTGTCTGCGGTACTCTTTTCTTTAGAGATTACATAGTTTATGAAACCATTACAGGGGCACTTGGGTTAACAACATGCCATTCCACAGCTGATTAGCAACAGAATTAATAGAGACAGCGAACTTTCCCTTGACATGAGGCTTTTCTGCCCCAGTGAGTACTTAAAAGGCACAATCTGCCTCTGTGAAACACTAGCATCAGTGCAGGGAGGCAGTGTGTTCTCCTTGTTCCTGCGCTGATGGGACCACAGTTCACATCTACCACGAATAAAGAGCTGCAATCTCTCCTCAAATAGCCCCCATCCCAGAGTGAAGTCATAGGCTGAAGGCCAGAAAAGAAGATACAGTTTCTGTGACTGTGACTGAGGATCTCTTATCAAGATCACTACCAACTTTTATTTGCTTGAATGATGGAGGAACTCTCCATAAAGTCACTAACAACCTCAGTGCAAGCAAGGCACGCTTGCTGATCCTGGCCAGTGGTCTTTCTGGAGACTTATAGTCTCTGGATGTAGCTATGTGTTTCCCATTCTGCCCTCCCACAGGAGCTAACATCACTATCCAGCACACCAGAGCCCTGCAAGCAGGATGTACTTCACATGACAGACTGGTGGCCTGCCTGTAGAAGACTGCATCCTTAGATGCAGCCAAGCTGGCCTAGTCAGGACTTGCCAGGATAAATACAGGAACCCTGACCACAGCTCAGAACCATCTGGAGAACTGAGTGAGTGGTACCCAAAATCACAGGGCACCAGTGTACTTCCATGTTTCCTGAGTGCACAGCTTTCCACAAGATCATATGGACCCCCTTTATCTCCAGCATGGATGTCACTAGTCTCCACTTGCCTCAGAGCCTCTGCCAGAGGAAACAGAGGAAAGACCTTGTGGCTAGCCAAACATCTCCAGGAACCTGTCTGCCCCTGAGCCCCTAATTACTCCTATGAGACACATGTAGTACCAAAGTTGTATTTTGTCATAGATCCTGGATCTTTTTGCTTCAAAGTTTCTGACTGAGCCATCTACTCAGCCACTTAGATATGCAACTGTTTTTGTTACACTGAGTCAACTTTACATATAGCTAGGGAGTCATGCATGACAACATGTATGGTAACCCCACATATCAGGAACCTGAGGCATGGCATTATCACTCCAAGGCCAGACTGGGATACAAAGTGAGACCTTATCACAAGCCCCACCCCCACACCAGTAAATCATAAAGATAAGATACAAATTTAAATGATACAAAAATTAAAATCAGAGACAGAGAACAATATATGAATTTAACATTAGTTAAAAGAAGCTGAAGCAACTGTATTCATTGTAGACAGAGACTTCAGAGCATGGGAATTTAGTGCAGATCAGAGATGTGTTCTGCTGTGATAAAGCAATTACCTCTGCAAGGATGAACAGACTCTACAATGTGACTTACATCCAGAGTCATATTGTTAAAATGTAGAACTGAACAGGAAACACAGACCTTGTGATACTTATACTTCAAAACTTAACAGCCCTCTCTCAGAAAATTATACATCTGGGGAGAAGTAGACTGTATAGTCCACTGTTAATGTACAGGTCTAAGTGATTTGCGAAGATTTCTTGATCCAAAAAGCACTGGGTACAATTTCTTCTCATGCTGAGGGATCATGGGAAACTATATGTATGCCATGAAAAACCTCACCCTAAGTGACTGAAAATGTCACACATCTTAAGAGGTCATTCTCAAGACACAACAGACTCATTTCAGATACAATGGCAGTAAAATGGATAGGTATTTCTAATTTTCCAAAAGGCTAGAAACACATACTCAGAAGCTGTCAGTCAACACAAAATGAACTCTGTGTTTTTTGTTTTGTAAGCTTTTACTTTTCTTGTTTATTTTGGCATTTTTTTTGTCATGTGGGATTTTGCTGGTTTTGATTTTCCTTTTGTGGTTATTTATATGTGTTTATTTTTTACATTAAATTTTTTATTAATTACAGTGTATTCACTTTGTATCCCAGCTCTAGCCTCCTGCCTCATCTTCTCCCAATCCCATCTGCCCTCCCTCATATCCTCCCATGCCTTTCTCCCCAAGTCTACTGATAGTGTAGGTCTTCCTCCCCTTCCCTCTGAACTTAGCCTATCAGGTCTCATCAGAACTGGTTGTACTGTCTTCCTCTGTGGTCAGGTAAGGCTGTTCTCCCCCACCTTGGGGTGGTAGAGGGAGGAGTGATCAAAGAGCCAGCCACTGAGTTCATGTCAGAGACAGCTCCTGTTCCCCTAACTAGGGAACCCAGTTGGACACTGAACTGCCATGGGCTACATCTGTTCAGGGGCTCTAGGTTATCTCCATGAATGGTCCTTGGTTGGAGTATCAGTCTCAGAAAACACACCTGTGTCCAGATATTTTTATTCTGTTGTTTCCCTTGTGGAGCTCTTTCCCCCTCCAGGTATTTCTATCTCCCCCTTCTTTCCTAAGATTCCGTGCACTCTGCCCAAAGTTTGGCTGTGAGCCTCAGCATCTGCTTTGATACCCTACAGGGTAGACTCTTTCAGAGGCCCTCTGTGGCAAGTTCCTGTACAGATTTTAGTATTATTATGCTATATTATATGCCTAATATCCACTTACAAGTGAGTTTATCTATACCCTTCACAATAGCCACTAATAACACAAAGTACCTTGGTATGACTCTAACCAAGCAAGTGAAGGACGAGTTTGAAAACTTTCAGGTATCTGAAGAAAGAAATTGAAGAAGGTATCAGAAGATGGAAAGACCTCCCGTGCTCATGGATCAGCATGATTAACATAGTGAAAATGGCCAGCCTGCCAAAAGCAATCTACAGATTCAATGCAATTCCCATCAAAATTCCAACACAATTCTTTACAGAACTTGAAAGAGAACGATTCTCAATTTTATATGGAAACACAAAAACCCCAGATTGCTAAATCCTGTATAACAGCATATAGTCTGGAGGTATCTCCATCCCCGATCTCAAGCTGTATTATAGAGCAATACTAATAAAAACTGCATGGTACTGGCATAGAAACAGAATGGTGAATCAATGGAAATTGAATAGAAGACCCAGAAATAAACCCACACAACTACAGATAGTTGGTTTTTGACAAAGAGGCAAAAACCATATAATGCAAAAAAGACAGCATCTTCAACAAATGGTGCTAATCTAACCAGATGTCTACATGTAGAAAAATATAAATAGATCCATATTTATCACCTTGCACAAAACTAAAGTCCAACTGGCTCAAAGACCTCAACGTAAAGCTAGACACACTAAATCTGTTAGAAGAAAAAGTGGGTAAGAGCCTTGGACCAGTTGGCACAGGAGACAACTTCCTAAACAGAACACCACAGCACAGGCTATAAGAGCAACAATCAATAAACGGGACCTCTTCAAACTGAAAATCTTCTGTAAAGCAAAGGACACTATCAACAGAATGTGTTTAATTTTTAAAGAGATTATATGATAGATAGGTTATTGATAGATGATAGATAGTTGACAGAAAGATGATAGGTAGATAGATAGAAAAATAGATAGATAGATAGATAGATAGATAGATAGATAGATAGATAGATAGAAAAATAGATAGATAGATAGATAGATAGATAGATAGATAGATAGATAGATAGATAGATAATAAACTTTGGTATGTGGGAATGTGGGAAGAATATGGAGGAAATTGGTAGAGAGAAAACCACCATCAAAATACATTGTATGAAATTTTTAAATAAAAAAGAAACACATAACCAAATAATTTATGATTCAAGTAACATCTTTAAAAACTTAAAGTATATTTTAAATAAATGAATGTAAAAATACAAATAACTAGTGTGTCTCAAGAAGCAGAGCCTGTTTTAGAAGTTGGTGGCATAAACTGGGAAATGTCTAAAGAAACAATTTGAGCTTTCCCTTTAGCTACCAAAGAAATGAAGTTGTCCAGTCTAAAGCGGGAAGAGTGATAGAAATTAAAAGGGCTAGTGCAGAAACTAGTCAAATTGAAACAAGGAAGACTGTCAACAAAATCTAAGGCTCTCATGCAAAGATTAGTAAGGCGTATAATTATAGTGGTTGCAGTGGCAAGAAATAGGCGGGGAAGAAACGTATTACCTATACCAGATGTGTTAAGATGTTGTTCCTGAACAACGCAGTTAAAAGCACAAGCGAAGGATCTGGGCACAGGGGCACAGACTTGGAAGCCAGCTACTCAGGAGGCAGAAGTACAAGACCCCAAGTTTAAGGTCTGCTTAGGCTACACAGTGAGCTCAACACCGGCACTGGCACCGTAGAAAGAACCCGTTTCGAAACAAAAAGCAAGAAGAGGACAGGAGGCGTGGCTCGGCTGAAGAGCTTTGCCCACCGTTCTCAACGCTCTTGATTCTGTCTTCAGCACTGCGCTAAATAAGCAAATACACAAAACAGTTGAGGACAAGGAACTCACAAATTAGCCATGCAGGCGTGGAGGCATGATCACCGTGAGAAAAGACCAAGATCAAAGAGCTACAAGACCTGAATAACTTGTATTTTTTGTTCACAGAAATGGTCGGTGCAATAAATAACCATTAACATGTAGTCAAATTATTAATTAAAAATCCCTGAAAAAGAGAAAGCACACCATTGGAATGCTTGCTAGTGAATTCTACCAAACATTAACAGAATAAACTCCCCAGTGTCTTTCATGACAGACACTGGAGGTGCTTCCTACTCAGCCTATGAGAGAAACTTCACCCTATTTTACAGGGAAGGGAAATTATGAGCCCATGTCTCTCATGAACTTAGCTGTGAAATTTCCAGTGAATGTTAACAAATAAAACCCATAAATGTATTGTCAAGACAATGCACCTTAAACCTGTGGGATTTATTCTCATTAGGCTGGATTGACATACGTAAAAAATGATTAATATAATCTCTAAAGCTGTAGTTTAAAATCAGCAAACCCACTGGATCATATACATTGATGTGGAAAAAAAACATTGGGTAGTATCATTACTCATTTAAAATAAAATCTCTCAGCACATTACAATTAGAGGAAAACTTTCTTGATTTGATTGAAGGCATGGGTTTGAATACCTAGCTTCCTATACAAGGGTGAGTGCAGGGTGTCACTCCAACATGAAGATCAAGGGAACGAAGTGCTCAGTACTAGCCAGCTTCCTAACAATGAAATGAAAGGCCTCACACAGGAGACTGGAAAAGTAAAGAAGATTTATTTGAGCTGTGATTTTGGAGGTTTGGATCCAACACTGGGCAGCTTCTCGTGAAGGGAGTATAGGTCTCAGCAAGTAGTCAACTAAGGAGGGAGAGGGAAGGAAAGATAGAGGGAGGGATGGTGGAAGAGATTGAATAGAGGCAGAGGTGTCTAAACCTTTTCAAGACACAGCTCCAGAGCCTGCAGATCCCCCATAGTCCCCAGGATCTCCCCAACAACAATGTAAGGATCATGACTATAGCATTGTAGCTCATTATACTGAAGGAATAACAAGTGGATTTTTGTGTATTGTGTGGTTAGTGAGCCCCCAAATGAAAATGAAACTATTATTTTGATTTGCAGGTTCCATGACCATCAGTGTATAAGCTTCTAAAATTACACATACACACGCATGCTCACATACACACACACACACACATACACCCTCCAGAAAACCTTCTGCAATTAGAGTAATTTTGCAAAGTATATTAACCCAATTGTTTCCTGTGTACCAGCATTAAAAAAAAAAAAAACACCAAACCCAAACTAGAATTTAAATGGAAATGAAAAGCATGGTAAATAAATGGTAAATGGTAGATAAATAAATATGTGAGTATAAAACTATAATAATATGTGTGTCAAACCCTGTGGTGCATAATGAGAGAAAACAAAGAATTCTTAAATAAGCAGAGAACAACCCTGTGGCTGTACACAACAAGACTCAGTATTGCTAAGGTATCAATTCTGCCCAACTCAATCAATTAGAAGATTCATTTTCAATGCAATACCAATAAAGTCCTGGTTAGCTGTTCTGTAAATATTGACAAACTCTTCCCAAAGTTTGCATGTAATGCAATAAATCAAAAGAGCCAGTACAATACTGAAGGAATATAAAAATGTTGGGGGACTTATCACCTCACTGTCTGATCTTCAGTCTTATTCCAAAGCCCTAGTGTGAGCCAGCCTTGCTTCGGGGATAGGATAGACATATAGATCAACGGGACACAGAAATATTTAACCCACACAGACATGGTAAACTGATATTGTGAGTCTCAAAGGTGGTACAATAGAGAAGGAATGCCTTTCCACAATCTGTTGGGGTGACTGGATATGCTTAGGCAAAGCATGAACCCAGACACAGACTTTACAGTGTCCATGAAAACTCAAAATGGAATGCAAACTTACACAACTATGTTCCCAGACACTTCCAGTGGGCAGAAAAAAAAAAAAAAAGAAAGAAAGATGAGAACACCTGAAAGCTTGGTGACATATTTTTAGACACAGATTACGAACACCACCCATGAAAGAAAACAAAAATGTTGGATTCCATTCAAATGAGAAACTTCTACTTTGGTTAGCACTGGCAGTACAAACATTTAATCCCAGCTACTAGAAAGGCAGAGTGGGGAGGATGCCAGGTTCAAGGCCATCTTGGCAAGTTAGACTCTGTCTCAGAATAAAAAATTTAAATGAATGGCTATATAGATCAGTTTTAGGATGATTGCCAAACATGTGAGAGACCATATGTCAGTCCCCAGTACTGCATTTTTAATTAATTGATTTAATTAATTAATTTAATAAAAACTTCTACTCTGTAAAAGCATTCACATAAACAGACTTGGTGGAAATAATTGTAAGAGATTGTTTCCTGAAGCATTTATATACAGAAAGCAGTTAAAAGGTTTAAACTTATTGAAAATGAAAATTATATAGGAACAAAATGTCCCCAGAGAAGATACATATATATGAAACAGAAAACAATTTTTGTTGGAGAATTACAATTTAAAGGTATATAGTCAGGAATTGTGGAAGTGATTCATGGTTTAGCATCATGGTAGACACTATTCTAGATGAGACTTTGGTTCTTTGTAGTGCAAGAAAATACAGAAGTGTGCAATGGATACATTCATCTTTCCCATTCCACACATGTACTCATATATGCGTGCACACACACACACACACACACACATACACACGCACCAATACAGGGGTACATCAAAGGGACACCATGGCTAAGGGGAAGAAATCACAACAGCTGGAATGAATTTACTTGAGCAATACACAAAAAAGTTTTTTATTATATCTCAGAGTATGAAAAGAATGTTTATGTTCCCACAATGATGGAGATAATTGATTGTATATATAAATCAATAAATGCAGAAGGATTCCAAACAGTTCATACAAGGCTTCACCACATAGAAACAGAGCTAAATTCCATCTCTTAGGTCCAGCCTTTCTGTGGCAACTTTATTATAAAGTATAGAGCAAGAAAAGGAGGGGATATTGATAGCAACTTCACTCTGAGGAAACTAACAAAGTCATTGAAGAAGAGGCTACCTGCCATCTAGGTGGGACAGACATGTGGATAGGTAAGACTGTACAAAGGAAACAGCTCCTCACCATTATAATCACATCACAAGAGTCATCCTAGCCTCATCAGGAGAAGTACACCAAGAGCATATGAATGGCAAGTGAATGTTGCCAGCACTCCTCAAAGCTGTAAGACCATCAAAGACAAGGGAATCTGAGAAACTCACAATGAAGAGAATGCTCAAGAGGTGTCTCCACTAAATGGTGTTCTGGGATTGGAAAAGCAGTAAAGGCACATTTGAAATATATTGGAAGGGTGTGGGCCTTCATTCATTACAGTTAGTAAGTGTTGGCTCTTAATAGGGGAAGGTGTCATATACTAAGGTGTTACCTATAAAGGATTTACAGTGTGGACGTATGGGGACCATCTGACTTATGACTTCAGTTTTTCTTTATGTCTAAATGTTTTAATATATAATGTATACTTTTAAAATAAAACTTTGTTGAATTTTATATAAAACTTATTAGAATATCTTCTCGTGAAAATTGGCAGCATCGATGATGCTTAACTATGGATGGATGGAATTAGTGATGATGAAACAGAGAGAGATGAATGGGATCAGTGATGTTGACACACTGCTAGGGACGGATGACAGCAGTGATGATGAGACACATCTAGGGATTGATGGAATCAGTGATGAGCTAGGGATGAGTAGGATCAATGATGATGAAGCATAGCTAGGGAATGATAGAACAGGTGGTGATACTCGGCTAGGGATGGATGGGAGCAGTGATACATGGATTGGAGCAGTGATGATGATACACAGCTAGGGATGGATGGGGGCCATAGGTTGTTGCTGCTGTCTGTTGCATAGGAAAAGTTCCCCCAAAGACTTGTGTGCTGAAAGAGCAGTACTCAAGAACATGCTCAGAGTACAGGAATAGGAGACATGGTTGATTTCTAACCTTGTGATCTAAGGAATGGCTCAGTCCATCAGTTGGCTCATACTTCAGTGTATTGGGAGGTGGTACAAACTGTGAGGTGGGGGCTAGCTAGCAGGAGTGTGGGGACTTTGTAAGGGCACATTTTCTTTCTGGACAACCCCTCCCCTGCAATGGCTCCAGTTGGCCATGAGCTTGTGAGCCAAAATAAGTCTTTCCATCTTTTAGTTGTCTTCATCATTTGTCTTTTTCAGTGAAACCAAAGACATTCTACTATAAAAAGTTTGTATCTGGACTGTGTCCTAAAGGCCCATGTGTCAATGCCTTTGTGCCAGAGACGTTTCTCACTACTATAACAACACACTGGAGGGCTGCAGCTTAGGAGAGGAAAGGGTTGTTTTGGGCTCCCAGTTTGGCAATACCATCCATCATGGCGGGAAGTGATGGCAGCAGCGGCTCGAGGCACCTGGTCACCCACAGTCAGGAAGCAGAGGGAGAAGAAAGACGGTGCTCAGCCCTTTCACCTTTTTATTCATTCTCAGACCCCAGAGCAAGGATGGTGCCAACCATATCTGTGGTTGAATCTTTCAGTTAATCCTTCTTGGTAATACCCTCATAGACTAAACCAGAAGAGTGTTTCCATGGTGAGTCTAAATCCTGTCAGGCTGAGAGTATTAAATCATCACAGGCTTAGTTTCAGCCCATGGAAGGTCAGAAACCAATGGGCCCTTTAGGAGGCAGAGCTTGATGCAAAGAAGTCGCTATGTGTGGCTTCGATGGGATATTAAGAGTTCTGCCACCTCCGTCTCATTTTTGCATTCTGGTTACCATGGATGAACAGACCTCCTCTATCACATTCTCCTTCCAGAAAGCCCTGCGCTAAGAAAGGTTCTGAGTCAAAGGACAGGTATATATAGATGGAAACCTCAGCAACTGCAGACCAAAATAAACCTTGTTCCTGATGGTTTCCTGGGTAACAAAAGGCATGCTTACCCACCTTCCCACAGCTTGAACTTGACTGGCATTCTTGTTTGGCTGGGAAGTAGTTGCAAACTGGCAGAAGTCAATTCCACTTAATTCTGATATAATCCTCCACTGCTGTAAGGTGAGTTATTGCTTCTTAAAGTAATGTCTCTACGTGGTTGCACCAAATACAGATGTCAGGGCCTGGTCTTCAGATCCTGGTCCCTGACGATGACAGAAGAAGCTGCAGTGAGTCTGAGGGCTGAGGGAGTGTTTGCAGAGGTGTGCCCTCCCCAATTACAGGGATGACCTGTGGAAAAGAGCATCTGGCCGGCTGAACTCTTCACCTTCAAATCAGCAGCTTATTTAAACTTAATTATTTATAAGATCATGGCCAGGGATTGCTAAAAGGGAGCCCCTCACCCACCTTGCTAAGACTGCTGCCAAAACGCAGCAGGAGTTTTGTTTTCTTTCAAAACTACCATTTCTGTATAATTGGATTAGCCCGCTTTGAGTATGGCCAGATGTGGCAGCTTTTTGCAGTGGGCAGATCCCTCATATGACCCCGGGCTCCCCCCACGTGCTTCTGGGGATGAAATGGAGTTGTTGGCTGGAAACACCTGCAGAGTGCTTACGACTTTACGACTGGCAGTGATGGTGGGGAGAGAGCAATTGCTCAATTAAAGCAGCAAATGTTCAAATGCTCGTGGTTAAAGATCAATAAATGACTACTCATTGCCAGCAGCAACCGGGTGTTTAATTTTGAAAATATGTACAGAGGAACAAAAAGTATGTTCTCAAGCAATTAAGTGGCAGAAGTGTCTATTTAGCTGATCTCTTGTCTCCTTTTTGAAATATTCTATTGTTACGAAGCCAATTTCTTTCTTTTCCCAGCACCTTCTATTTTTCTCTCTCAAGGATATAGACTCACAGGTAAGCAGGCACTTAGCACAGCCTAGTGGATGCTGCAAATGGCCAGCCTCGAATTCATCCTGAAATCTAGCATTACACAGGTCACACAGCAAAGAAAAAAAATTAACAGAATGAAGAGACATCCTTCAATTTGGGGAAAAATCTGTGCCAGCTGTTCATCTTACAGAGAATTAACATATAGAATCTATAAATAGGTCAAAACCTTAAAGATAAATAATCACCTATCATCCAGTCAGTAAATGGGCTAATGAACAAATAGTTCTTGAAAGACAGATGCAGTTGTATAGCAGATTCCTGAAAGAGATGTTTAGCATCCTCAGCAATCACTGAAACACAAATCAAAACTGCGCTAAGGGTCTCCCTAACCTCCCTTGAGCAAACTGTCGAATGCTCTCCTATGTAGAATGTAGATGGTAGATAAATGATAGATAGATAGACAGAGAGATAGGTAGGTGAATGATAGGTAGATAAATATGTGATAGATAATAGAAAAATACATGATAAATGATAGATGTATATAGGTAATAGATAAATAAGTGAAAGGTAGATAGATGGTAGATATATAATAGATAAATGTATGTAGATGATGTGTAGATTATAAATGATAAATGATAGATGATAGCTAGTTGCATGATAGATATGCACACACACACATGAAATGAGAGAAATAGAGTATTTGTGATGAGGATGGGGATAAACAGGAGTGGAGAAGGGACAAGACAGGAAAATGGAGAGTAGGTATTACCAAAAGACATGATAAACTTGAAAATATCATTACGATCCTCTTTCTTTGTACAATGAATTACATTAAAAAGAAAAGAGAAGCTAGCACCTGGATGATGTAATGTACAGAGGGCAGGAACAGCTTCAGGAAAACCCAAAGAAATTGCATGATAAGATTAGAGATGGGACTGTGGAACTCTCATGGAAATAACATTCAAACTGTCTAGATTTCCAAACATGTGAAAAGTTCTGTGTATTTTTGGAGGGCTCCAGCTGTGTGGAAACTACAAGTTTATGTATAAAAAAAGTATTTTTAATCCTTTGAAATATAGTAAACTGAATCTGAAATTATGGTTGGCTAGTTGAGATTTTCCACTCTTGTGCAAGACATGAATGTAAACCAGTCCTAGGTGAATGAGTTCACGCATACAACTCAGGAGGGAATCCTGCAGCTCACGGTTGATGATAATGGATTTCTCTAAGTGCTCAAGTATCCTATGCTATTTCAAACAACTTTTTGAGACCACTGGCTGGCTTTCCTAATGAAGCTGCCAACCTTAGTGAGCCCAAGGGTGCAGTAGAGGTGTGAAAGATACTGTAGAGTGCCTACCACCCTAGGGACAATCTCCCAAACTTTCTAGTATCTGTTACACATGCTTCTCTACTCTTACCAAAGTGTGGCTTTCAGAAGGGCCCAGAAGAGCTATACTTGTTCCACTAGGCCATTCATTCCTATCCACATGTATCAGCTCTTATCTTCCCAATTGGAGGCACCATCTCTTAGAGAAGGATGAGACATTTCAGACTTACTGTTTTCTACCTGAGTTGTTTTGTGCTTGTGTAATTAGATGATGCAGACTGGAATGAAAAGAGATTACATCTTTCCTTGCTGTTGAGAGCAAGTGTTTATAACTGAGGGGCTAGAATCTGGCCAAGCTCATATTCCCTCTATCCTCTCTTTCTGTCTCTCTCTTTGTTTTTATTTCATATTCATGACTGTTTTGCCTACATATATGTACATACACAGTATGTGCCTGGTACTTGCAGAGGGCAGGAGAGAGCACCAGATTACCTGGGACCTGGAGTTACAGATGGCTGTAACATAGAACTTTGGACCTAAGAACCAAAGCCAAGGTCTTTGCAAGAGCAGCAAACACTCTTGACCACTGAACAGTCTCTCTAGCCTTGACCAGGGTCTCTGAGTGCATCACCAAATGGTAGAAAACTGACAGGCAAAGGAGGACAAGCCTCAGCCAAAAGCCTCAGTTGAGGCTGTTGACTACCACAAAGGTAGAACCCTCACAACCTTGTGGACTGAGCAGCTACTGGGATCTCCGGTTCTCCGGCATGAGGCAGTCATTACTGTTTACTCAGACTACCACCTCAGCAGAGCTAACAAATGCCCTTTTAATGTATTTTCACCCGGATAGCTCTATTTCTTTAGGGAGCACCAATTAATTGTACCATAAGAGATGGTTAGTAATTATGTTTTAATAGCATTATCAGTTCTTACTACATATCCATTCAACATGAGTGGAACTGGAGTTCAATGCCTGCAGAGTTGGGTAAAGAGAGATCAGACTGTTCCCCCAGTGACGTGATGGGTTTGCCATAGGAAGGTGAAAAGTGATACTCTAAGATGGCCCAAGTCCTTGGTGTCAGAACTTCTGTTGCCACAAAGAGTTTTGAAACTGGACACTGTTTGGGTGTGTAGTGGTTAGGATGACACCTGGGAACTACTAGGAGTCCAGGAGATGTTACTAAAATTCCTTGCTTTTATTTTTGAAAAGAGGAATTTAACAAAAACCCAAAGCTTTGGTCATGGTACTTTTTAATTTGAAATCTATTGATTAGGCCAAGAATAATATAATTTTTCTTGAGGTAATTTAAAATTTAGGTATCTTTCTGACTCTTTTGCCTGCTTTTGGGACTCTTTGCTTTCTGTTGGATTGCCTTGCTTAGCCTCGATATAAGCGCTCTTGCCTTGTCTCATTTTATCCTGTTTTGTCTTGTCTGTCACCTTTTGGAAGGTTTTTCTGAAGAGGAAAAGGAGGAGTGTGTCTGGGGAAGAGGTAAGGTTAGGGAAAGCTGGGAGGAGCGAAGGGAGCAGAAACTGTGGTCAGATGTGTTGGATGGGAGACGAATCTATTTTTAATAAAAAGAAGAAAAATTTTCAAGGAGCTGGGAAGCTTCTCAGCTAGAAGTGGGCTTGCCTAGCATCCTTATCTGTCACCAGTACAGCATAAGCTAAGCCTGGTAGCATACTCCCTCTTCCGGCATCCTGGGGCTCCATGTAAGTTTAAGGATTTCTTCAGTGACATGGAGAATGCAAGGCCAGCCTGGGCTACATGAGACTGTCTCAAAAAAATATATACATGAACAAATAGTCCAAATAAATTTGAAAAACTTCAAGCACCACAATCTTTTGGGACTGCATCCCTTGTGTGTGCAATTGCAGGAGATGAACAGAAGTCAACAGGAGAACCATCAAACATGCTTTGTTAGAAAATTTAACCATGATATTAGCATCTTAAATTTTAATTAAAATGGCATGACTCTATAAAGGAACTTTTCAGGAAGAGGAGGCAGATGATTTGGGCAGGAGGGAGAGAGGTGAGGGAGGGCAGTGGCGATCACATATTCTATATGTGTATCAAATTGCCAACAAAGACTTCAAAAAGGATATGTTTTATTATGTGATAATTTCACACATGCATAAAATATCAGATATCTCTCCATTACCTCCCCTCCAACTCCCCTTTCTTCCTCCCCATTATTTTCTCCTGATTCTATGTATTGCTTTTTAACTCCACCACCTCCACTTAATATTGCCAGTATATGTTACTGAGCATTTCCTCTGTTTCTCTGTTCGCGCAGTGGGTCTTTCAGAGTCAGTTGAGAGGTGAAGGCATGGGAGAAAGTCTGGGTAGGAGTGGGAAATACTGATTAAAGGCCGCTTGGGTCTAAGCAGGAATGATTAGCAGAAATCAGTGAAACCAGATGCAGTAGTACTAGCAGCTTGGGCACAAAAGTGTGGGTATCAGAAGAAAAAGTAATGCATCTGGGAAGCAGTCAGATGAGGAGGAGCTACAGTCATATTCATGAGAAGCCAGAGGACAAGGGGAGGGCTGCAATTGGTAGCTGGAGATAGGAGGATACCCTGTAGCCTACACAGAGGTGGACCGGGAGCTGAGGTCGCCCTAGGAGGACTGAGACATGACGGTAAGTATTCCAGGTAGCTTTCTGTTGTGACTAACACCATGAACAACATTGGGTGAAAGGCTTGTTTACACTTATAGGCTACAGTCCATCCAGGGGCCAGGACAGAAACTGAAGCAGGGGCCATAGAGGAAGGCTGGATGAGAAAACATCCAACCCACCTGCCTAGAGGGTGGCCCATAGTGAGCTGGGCCCTCCCACATCAAACATCAATTGAGAAAGTGCTCCAGAGCAGTACCCCCACATGTCAGTCTGAAGGAGGCAGTCTCATAATTGAGGCTCCCCCTTTCCAGGTGGCTCGAGTTTGAGTCAAGCAGACATAAACTAACCATCAGTTGGACACACAGGAAATGGCATGGATGTCCAAGGAACTCTTGGGATACCACACATAGGTTAATTTGCCTAATATCTGGACATAGAGTGGTTCCCATACCATGCATGGGTTTGGGAGGGATTAAGGAAGGCCAGATGACACTGAGGCTAATTTTACTTTACATAGCCCAATCATCCCAATGTGTTCCTGTGAAAACAGAGCTGGGTATTTCTTCTGGCCTTAACAGTATACTCAACTACAACAATCAGCATCTCCCTTCAGTCATTGTCTGAGACTTATGTGTAAAATATAGCTTCTCAACCCATGTCTTTTAAGAAAGAAAGAAACTAGTACAAATAAAGTTGCTATGAACATGGTTGAGCAAGAGGGCCTCTGAAAGACTCTACCCAGCAGGGTATCAAAGCAGATGCTGAGGCTCATAGCCAAACTTTGGGCAGAGTGCAGGAATCTTATAAAAGAAAGGGGAGATGAAAGACCTGGAGGGGATAGGAGCTTCACAAGAAGACCAACAGAACTAAAATATCTGGGCCCAGGGGTCTTTTCTGAGACTGATACTCCAACCAAGGACCATGCATAGAGATAACCTAGAACCCCTGCTCAGATGTAGCCCACGGCAGCTCAGCCTCCAATTCGGTTCCCTAGTAAGGGGAACAAGGGTTCTCCCTGACACGAACTCAGTGGTTGACTCTTTGATCACCTCCCCCTGGTGGGGGACCAGCCTTGCCAGGCCACAATGGCTACATTGTCTAATGCAGCCAGTCCTAATGAGACCTGATAGGCTAGGGTCAGATGGAAGGGGAGGAGGACCTCCCCTATCAGTGGACTGAGGGAGGGACATGGGAGGAGAAGAGGGAGAGAGGGCAGGATTGGGAGGGAATGAGGGAGGGGGCTAGAGCTGGGGTACAAAGTAAATAAACTGTAATAAATAAAAATAAATTAGAAATATATTCACAAGAAAGATAGAAAGAAAAAGAAAGAAAGAAAGAAAGAAAGAAAGAAAGAAAGAAAGAAAGAAAGAAAGAAAGAAAGAAAGAAAGAAACCACCTCCTCAGAGTTGTAGTTCTCTGGTTCAATCTTTTTCTCTCTGGGGTCTATCTTCTCCCTTCAAAAAAAATCTTTAAGCCTGGAGCAGATAAAAATCCAAAGTACTAGAAAAAAACAAAATATTAAAATTGTATGAGCTGTTAAAGTGGCCAAGAACCTGAGGCAGGTCATGGAACAAGGGGAAAATCAACTACTATTGTTCTGCCAAAGGAACATAGCCATAACATGACTTCTGATAACTCACTGCTATACCTGTAGAGCAGAGCATGGCTCAACCTACATCACAGGAGATCTTCTCATAGTGCATGGGAATTAGCACAGAGACCACAACTGACAGTGTGCAGAGAGTGGGAGGTGCTGAACCACTAAGTCTTAGAGGGAATATTTCTGTCAAAACTATCCTCTCAAGGCTCACGGGTTCACTTGGAAGAGAAGTCAGAATGGTTGTAAGAACCAGAAATTGTGAATGACTCTAAGGAAACACCATACTCCAGACACAACAGGGCTGACACACAGATGAACCCACAAAGACTGTGGCAGAACAAGTCAAGCATGCATAAGCTCAAACCAGACGAAATCCCAGCACTGAGAAGGGCATGTGGACAGGAAGCTCCACCCCCACCGAAAGCAAGGGGGTATTTGCAATTGTTATGTTCAGGTTTCTCCGATGGACTGTCACTGGGTATATCAACTATACACAATCCAGGCAGGCCCCATGCTCAGGAGTTGGCTAATATAAAACTAAGTCAATTTTGTGTATGTGTAAGAGGTGGAACTTAAATTTTCTTTGTTTTGTTTTAGATTTTTTTTTCTGTATTACTGGTATGGGGGATTTGTCTGTTTTATGCATTTATTTTTTTCAAGAGGAGGAAGAATTGAGGGAGAGAGAGATTGAGAGAGAGAAAGAGACAGAGAGAAATGAAGTAGATTGGTAAAGAGGTAGGCAGGAATGGAAAGGAAAATTGGGGAAAGTGAAAACATGATCAAAGTATTTTATACAAAATATTTTTAAAAAGAAACCTGAAGGTGTCAAGTTGGAGGAGCAATGTCAAATATATGTGAATATATGATTACATTCCATTATAAACTGGTCTGAGCTTCTCGAGAATAAGGAAAATCATTAAACTGGAAACACATACTTGTCAAATATCTAAGATGACTAATTTTTCTGTTTATTAATTTACAAAGAATTAGTATTTTTGAACATTACATGCTTGCATAACCTCAATTTATCCATCATTTTGTGGTTTTATTAATTCACCATTAAAATCCTATACCAACCCATAATTTTACAAAGCATAATGTGATTGAATGTAAGAGAGCACTAAACTGTTCAGTGGCATTCCTATCAGCTAGAGAGCAGTGGCGATGGTTGTGCTTTTCCTCTTGCCAGAGACAAGACCACCACCATGTGGTTTATTGCTGAGAACTGTCGTGTTGGGGAGTATTAACAAACAGTAAATCAAGAAGTGAAAACACTTATCATTCCCTTTTGGAAACAGAATATTTCTACTGCATGTATAAGTGTGAAATGTTTTTACAGATAATGAAGTTTCCCCCCAAATGTCAAGGATTCTAGTTTCTGCCAGTGACAAAGAGGCTGTGTCACATCCTCCACATGGTGATTTTTAATACTCAGATTGTTCCTAGTGTCATGATTCATACATAAGCTCAGTCCACTTCACATTCTAGAGTGAGGCTCACAGAGGTCTCAGGAAGGACAATGGGCTTCTTTGTTCTGCTGGGATTTCAGCTTCATGGGGCCACTGACTGAAGGCCGCTGTGGTAAAGGTGAAAGATGTTGTCTGTTTGAAAACAAGCATCACTAGAGACTTAGCCCATGGCTACAGAGGATGAGTGGGTCCAAGAGTGAATACTGAAGGAAAAAAATCTACCTTCATTTAGAATGCAAAAGAAGTTAGAAAGAAAGAACAAAGTTAATGGATGTCAATGATACTTCTGTACAAATGTGACTGTTCTCCAATCTGCAAATATCTTAGTATTTAAGCGTACATGTGGTGGGGTTGTTTGTGTGTTTGTGAATCTGTATATGTGTATACATATGTTTATGTGTGTATAGCTAGACGATAGAAAAATAGACTACCAACAGATACATAGACAGATGGTAGGTAGGGGATAGACAGGTTATAGAAACAGAGGATGGACATATAAATAGATGATAGATAGATGATAGATGATAGGAAGGTTATGGATGGATAAATGTAAGTAGAACGGTGATAGTTAAAGGATGGAAAGATATAGTTAAATGATTAATGACAGTGAAAAGATGTAGTTATATGAATAGATATGCAATGGATAGACAGCTAGATGATGAATAGATGACTAGATAGATAGATGATATATAGATAGATGATTAATAGATGAAGATAAATAGAAATAGATATATGATTGATAGATGAAGATAGATACATAGATACTTAGATAGATACATAGGTACATAGATACATAAATGAGAGATAGATAGATGATGATAGATGGATGATAAAGAGACAGATAATAGATTCAGGTAGACTGGTAGAAAGAGACTGGCAGATGATGGATAGATGATTCATGGACAGGTAAATAGGTGATGGACAGGTAGATGATAGGAAGATATATAGCTTGGTTCTGCTTGTTTTACTGTGTCCTGTGAAACTTAACACATTTACCTGTTGTGAGAAGCTTGAATTGCAGAATGTTCATTCCTGAGCTTAAATTTTCCATGAACCTATAGTAAGAAATAAGAAATTGGTATAAAACAGTCCTGTAACTACATATACCAATGGCACTACTGTGTCCAGTCCAGGGCTTAAGAGAGAGGGGAAGTAAGAAGGGAGGGATGAGCAGGGAGAAGGGAAGGAGAGAAAAATCACGTGATCTCTGGGGGAGGTTTTGCATGTTTACTCATTAATTAAGTATGGCTGAGCAAGTGAGCCAGTGGTACTGAGGAAGTTATTGGCACTCTGCTTGTCTGCCTGCCTGTCCGTTTGCTTGGATTTCCTTCTAATGTAGGGTCTGGTCCTCTCTTGGCGTCCACATCTGCAGGCCACAGGGTGGGGTCCAGCTTCTCAGAGGTGCTGTATGCCTTAAGCTGCCCTGTTGCCAGATGAATCCTGCATGCTGTTCACGGGAGGACAGAGGAGCGTCTGCTCTCAAGCACAGTTTATAAATATTCTTTCAAAATTTTGCAACATGTTCAAAGGCATTTTTAATATTGCTTTAATTTAATTCTGGCAAGGACAAATGTGTCTGCAAAAGTTTCCCCTAAATCCGCTTTCGTAGCTTCTTACAAACAAGGGGTGGAGATGGAGAAGAATGCCAGCGATGCCTTTCATATTCTAAGAGACCAGATACAGATTTAGAAAGTCATGCTAAGGACACAGAAACTTATGAGTCCTGTGCAGTGAGAGCAAAGGCCTGTGACAGGAAGAGCAATTCAATCGAATATGCTAAAAGACATAAGTTCCTTTACTCTGTCTTTTACCCCCTGGGCTCCACCTGTCTGCTGATAGAAGCCAGAGTCACTTAAGTGTTTCCAGGCTGTCTGGAGGTGAGACTGTGACTTCTCTACCCAGTGTCCAAGCCTCCTTCCAATCCCTGGGGCCTTGGAAGCCTGGCAGCCCTGAGAGACTACCTTCTAATGGTGAGTGGACTGTGTGCCCTAGATCACGTGGGGAGTCTGGGGTCTTGAGAATATACTGTGCCCTCTGTTCTTGCCACAGCCTTGCCCACTGGCACCAGCCTGCTTCTGCCTGCCCTGACACATCTGCAGATTCTCATGGCCAGTGCCCAACTAGCACAACGGCTGGCTCACATCCCTTCCTCAAGTCCCTGTGATGGAGGTTCTGCAATACAGTGTCCCCCCACCCAGAGCTCTTTTGTGTATCCCCTTCCCAAAGCTCCAGCACCCACCACTCAGCTCCCAGTCTCAGGATGTCCCCAGCTGGAGTCTAAGCTGGCAGCGCTGGGAGTAGGCCTTCCTAGGCTCTCCCTAGAACAGTGAACTCACAGGAGGCTATGAAGAATGTGTGCACTGCTTGCACTTAGGACTTACACCTCCCACAGTTCCAGCAGAGGGTCCCTGGTGGGGGTGAAAGGGGGTGGGATTTGAGGAAGTTGTTTTTGACAAGAGTATCCCTGTCATTTCACAAGTTTATTTCCCTTCATCCAACTCACTGGGAGCATGGTCAATAGTCCTCAACCTCCAGAAACTTCTCAGCAGTCCTCCTCCAGGCAGAGACATCTCTGAGGAAAGAGAGGTCACATGCTCACAAGAGCCAGGAAGGAAATCACAGTGAAGACTCAAAATGTGATACGTATGCTGCTGTGATGTGCAATGGTAGAACCCTTGCCCAGCATGCACTGTGTTCAAGCCCCAACATAGGCAGAGATATATAAATGATAGATATGAATTAACATTTAATTGTGTTTCCATGGACAGGAGTGTATGCATGCTTTCCGGCCATTATTTTTTCTTGTGACACGAAGCAATGCCTGGCAGGTTCATTACAATCTTCAGATCAGTAGAGTAGCTGAACGGCTGTGAATTAATTTGCTGATCCGCTGAGGTTCAGACAAGCCTCTTCTTTTCCCGTGTAGACACAGGGCTGTGATGTGCCCAAAGACTTCCACAGAAGGAGGTAGCACAGGGATGAGTACACACAGAGCACAGTGGGATGGAGCAGGTGCGTCCATCCCGACCTCACAGGGAAGTGAAGCCCAAGGAGTAACTCAGGGAAATAAAGGTGCTACTCCCAGCATGTCTCCTGAGCCTCAGTGAATTTAACATTTGTTTTCCCCATGTGATGAAAGTGAATACTAATATTTAGGATCCTGAAACACCACTGAAATTCTTACCAAGATGTAGATGCATGTGTGTCCATGTGCATCAGTGTATGTACATGTACATATGTATGTGGGAATGTGCCTGCAGATATACACGTACATATCCATGTCTGTGGGTGTTGTGTGAATGTCATTTGTATTAAGGGTGTTTTCTGAGTATGGTTGAGATGCAGAATCTCCCTACCAGAGTGACTTACTTCTGCTTGCAGTGAGTCACCAGTTCTGAGACTTCATTTGCTACCTGTAGCTCTACCATGCTTGCTCAGGACACACTGAGATCGCAGGCTAAGGAGAGACCTAAAACATCCTGGACTTGTGTGCAGCACCTGACTGCTTAGAGATCCCTCCAGAACCTTCTATGGCTCTCAGTGGTGGAGTCAGACTGTGACAAAGAAGACTGTGGTTAAACAGCAAACTACTTCACTGTCAGAGGCCTGGCCTTGGCGCTCTCATTCGTAATTAAGCAATAATCCCCCCAAACACACTTATTACCAGCAGTTAATGACGACTTTGTTGGTTAACAGCTCAGCCTGGAGCTGAAGACTGTTAACACTCTGTCAAGCTCCCCGTTATGAGGGCTAAGGTTTTATTCAAACACACTCGCACCGCAGCTGGAGAGCTGCATGGGCACCGGCCATCCCCAGTGGCTAATGACCCGCCTTTTTCCACTGAGTGGAGCGGCAAGTGCATTCCATCGTGTTTATATAACAGCTGTTAACTGCTGCTGCCTGGTGCCATTCCGATGGGGGACATGGTGTGACACGGGTTCAACTGCTTCCTCCCTCATGTCAAAGACCTTATTTGTTGCCGTTTGCTTGTTGGCTGCTTTGAGCCCTGAGCATTTGACCTTTAAAATGGGAGGCGTCAAGAGGTAAAAGACATTTGAGCAGAGTCCGTCTGCCCATGCTCTTCACCTGCTGCTGGCCTCTGTCAGCCAGGACACCCCAGCGACAGATGCAGCAGCGGCCCTGGGCATGTCTGTATTCAGCTCCTGTCACATTTTGCTCAAGCAAACACCTATAAAGTAATTAAACAGACAGCAGAGTATCCACACAGTATCCTCACCCCTACTTTCTTGTCCCTTTGGGAGTCTTGGATTCCTGCTGGCTTCCAAGAGTTTCTACCCATTCATATGAGAGGAATACCTGCTAATCCCTGTCCTGTACCTGGGAGGTTTTACCCCAGAGCTGGGCCGTGTGGGAGCGGGTGACATGATGTGAGGATTCTAGTTTTACACCAGGGCTGGAGCAGCCTCTTCCCCCTGCCAACCCTCACCAGTGTAGGACTCTTGTCTGTTCTGAGTTCCTGGAGAGGTGAGGAGCAGACTCGGAGAACGCTGTGCAGGTGGCCTGTCCCTTTTTCTACAGGACCTGGGAGGAGGTTGAGGGAAGGATCCTGCCAACTTCTTTCAGGTGAACATGGTTGCCCATTGTGTACTTGGTCACTGTGTATATGGAATAACAAGGCAGCCATTTTGATACTGAGAATAAGTCCTAGGAGACCTCAGACAGACCTGACAGCAGCCCTGGGTGCTTCACCCTCAGCCCTGTCACCCTTTGTACTAAGAAGAATGTTTTACGACATAATGAAAGAGCATGATTTATTTACAAAACCACCTACAATGAAGCTTCAGTCAGTCCACATGGCTGTCATGACAGGCTCTTCAACAGTGAACTCGTAATCTCACCTTGTCAGGTGAAGGCAGGCCAGCACACAGTTGAAGGGGAGAGTCCATAGGGCTGAACTGCAGGACTTCTTCCTCCAGAGCCCCTGCCCTGTGCTGAAGGATCCCTTACTCAGCCACCCTGGTGTAACTTCCCAGACTTTGCACCTCCATTTCCTAGGGTATCTCTGTTCTCTCCAGCCCTGGCAGTATTGCCATACACCCTTGAGTTCAGACGTGGCCAGTTTTATCACCTGTATAGGGATTTCCAGGCTCACCCTTCAGTGATCCTTGAGGGGCACCTACACCCCACCAGCATCTCTCTGTGCCACAGTGACATTCACACGGAAGCCTCCAAGCTTCCCTGATGCTTCTCTTGTAACTTCTTTCTGAACCACCCTGTCCATGAGTGACAGCCCCATTCTTCACTCAACCAACAGCAGAATTTGGAGTCCCTTTGATTCTATCCCTTTTATGCATCACACACAGTGAATTGCCACACTCAGCTAATGTTGCCTCTGCTAAGTCTCCAATGCTGTCTGTGCCTTAACCAAATTCTCTTCTTGTTTTCTGTGTGGGGTAGGCTCACATGGGTTGTCCAAACTCAGAATGCCTCACACCTTCAGTATAATTGTTCCCTCATACCACCTTTATGTCCTACTCTTACTCATTCTTGATTAACATCCTGTAGCTCCTTGAACTCTTTTTATGGCATCCTGTTGTTGTTGCTGGGGACATGAGAAGCTTGGCACAGTAGCAGGTGCTCTGCCTGCAAGGGCATACTACATTGGATAGCTAGGTGCTCACAATGCCAACAAAAGATAGTCCTATGTGCCACAAATGGAGAGAGACAGGGATGCTGAGGGGCTGAAGGATGATATACTATGAGTGACAGGATGTCTTCTGCTGGTCGGAGACTTGGCTGAAAATTATTTTCTATAACTTCTGGGTTATGAGCTGGAAGATGAAGTTGGGTGACCATAAAGAAAGTGAGAAGCTGGCTGCAAGGAGAGGAGATAGGAAGCAGCACTGAGAAAGGGGTCTCTCGCTGAGATCCTCCAATAAGTCCTTGAGTGATACTCATGGGAGAGAGCTCGAACCCCAAGAGGAACTTACAAGGTACCCTGGAGGGGGACACTATCCACAGGCCTCATCTATCTCATTGAGGATTTGGTCATCACCTCAAAATCATTCATCAAGTCCCCATTCTGTGTTTTAGCTCCCAAAGCCAGCAAGTTTCTCCAGGAACAACGAAGTCAACACTCCAGAGATGGCTCAGTTGGCAAAGTGTTTGCCATGCAATCCTGGGGGCCTGAATTCAGTCTCCAACACCCATGTAAAACATGCAGGCCAGCAGCTGACTTCTCATTGAACCCAGCTTCCAGGACACAGTCACCAAAAAAGACTCCCCCCAACTCCCAAACAAACAAAAACATGAATTTCATCAAGATTAGAGGAGAGACATAGAGAAAGAGCAAACTCCAACCCCTATTGTTTCCCACGGGTTTCTGCCTTGAATTTGGTGCAGGATGATAGAGATAAAAGAATCCTGTTTTGATCTCTTCAAGAGTCCAAATGCCTAGAATATGGATGAACATGGCTGGGATTATGAACACCAGGCACATGGTATGTGGTCATCTATGCTTGGCATCTTGTAAAGAAAAGCAGTATTTGTACAGAATGGGTGAAACACAGGACCTGTGATATCAGCTATGTCACACTTGTCCCTAGAGGTAATGCATCTTTCTTATGTCACTGAAACATCATTTAAATAGGGTTCAAAGTCATTTTAAAGGTTTTGACAGGTTTGAGGCTTATGACTAAGTAAAATTTCTTATCTTGTTGACATCAGGACACATCAGATATTGGAGAAACTCCATAAGATTGTTACAGAACAGGAAGCAAAATGAGGAAACACGTGTAATCTTGTGGTCCAAATCTGCATCTCTGATTTCCCTTCAGCCAAGTGGTATGTGGCTTACCTGATCTCTGGAAATCTTTCATCTCATTAAACTCTTCTCTGGGGAGGAAAGTGAACCAATCCAGACAGGCAAATGATAGCCCTCTCAAGGGGCTGGGAAAATGAAGAAGCAGTTAGGAGCACCTGCTGCTCTTCCCAGAGGACCTGTGTTCTAGTCCCCGCACCCACATGGTAGCTCACAAGCCTCTGTATCCGTAGTCCCAGGTGATCAGATGCCCTCTTCTGACCTCCTCAGGTACTAGGCATACATGTTGGAAAAACACCCATAAACATAAACTCAAAGCAAATAATCTTCCAAAAGAAAAATAACTTTATTCAAAACCATAATTTCTTAAGATAAAATGACTTTTTTTTACTCTGTTTTTAAAGATAGTCCATGGCTACTGCTTGGCTTTTTCTATTGTTCAGTTTGTTTCAAGTGTGAAAAAGTGAAGTGGAGACATGGACACTGAAATCCTGGAGATAATGTGTGAGATTCCGAGATGTTAGCAGTGTCTGCTGGGAGTAAGCTCTGTGCATAGATGATGTCTAAGGGTTCCTACCCTGAGACACAAGAGCTAGGCCATCTTGCTCTTGGTTACCATGTTGTCAATCATGTTTCCTGATCTGGATTGGGTGATTAGCCACCTGACCAAGAAGGCATTGACCTTCCTTACCCAGCACAGCCACAGAGCCAGAGAACCGAGAATAGGGAGCCAAGTCCTTTTGGTGAGAGAGTTGTAGTGTGGCAAAATCAGTGTGAGAATCACAGGATTCGCAGAAGCACAGCAACTCGAGGTGAAATGCTATTTACACTGCTCAGAAATCTACAGCTTCCTGTCCTGAACAAATCTAAGAAGCAGCCATAGCTCTTCTACTTGTTACTGGAACTTTACTTCAAATCAGCATTTTTTGAGGGGGGGTATTTTTTGAGGGGTGGTTGAGGGGGGACTAGTGATGTGAAATACAAATACTTGAGAATCTTTGAATTGCACGTTGATATCAAGTGTGTGTGTGTGTCACATACATGTATCACTATTTCTGTGACGTTATTAACAGCTGATTATTTTCCTTTGTCTTCAATGTGAAGCTGATCACTTTTTTCATCAGTTCAACCTTCGAAATCAAAGGTGAGCCCATGAGTACGCACCCTTCCCTTCACGTTTTCAAGCCTTTACTCCCCTTGATTTTGTGCTCATTTATCCAGCCCCAGTAGATTCATGCCTGTGCATAATCAAACCGCTGCATCAAACACAGAGGGAGTCTGCAGAGGGCAGAATCTATCAATTAAAAAGTGTGAGGTAGGAGTTACAAAGGCTTTCATGTACCCGCATGTCCCTGAGCTAGATCAGAGTAGCTGGAAGCAGGCTGGGTAGTCATCACATAGCCTGGGGAAAGTTTGTAGGCAACATTCGTTTGCTCAGCTAGCACACTCAAAAGACCAGCCCATTCCTGTGTTCCTGGTCATAGCAAACACCTGCTTAAAGCTGAGACAAATTGCCAAGCTGGAGAGTGTTAAAAAGAACCATGCAAAAATCACAGCATGTAAACAACTGAACCAGCCGCTTGGTAACCAAGGCCTTTGGTCTACAGCTGCTTGGTGGAGGCCAGACCCAGCTGAACCCTGTTCTTAGAAAATTCTAAGAGTGTTTGACCTTTGCTGTCAATCACACTGAAATGTGTCAGGTCCTATTCAGACTCAGGAATCAGACCCAGAATTGTCTTTAGACTTGGCCTTCTCCATGGGGCTCTCCTTTGCTTTGGGCCCATGCCTAGAAGTGTCT
>CM053743.1:77776059-77811665 GCA_028658305.1 Pachyuromys duprasi | reverse complement strand
AAAAAACAATCTTGTCAATATTCTATTAGTTCTGAATGATATGAACATGATATGAGAAAGGGATCCAAGGCCAGGCAACAGAATCAGAGACAGCCCAAGTCCAATTGTTTAAGGGTCCAAATGATGGACAAGCTGCACGTCTACTACTTATGTGTAAGAGGCCTAGGTCCAGCCCATGCATGCTAGGTTGGTGGTTCTGTCTCTGTGAGCTTCCATGGGCCCAGGTTAGTTTACTCTGTAGCTCATCATAAAATTCATGGGCAAATGGATGGAACTAGAAAAGATCATCCTGAGTGAGGTATTCCAGACCCACAAAGACATATATGGTATATACTCGATTATAAGTGAATATTAGCCATAAAGTACAGGATAACCAAGCTACAACCCACAGACCCAAAAAAGCTAAGAAACAAGGAGGGCCCAATGGAGGAGGATTCTTGAATCTCACTCAGAAGGGGAAATAATAGATACCTGAAGTAGATGGAGGGAGGAAGATGCGTGGGAGAGGAGGAGGAGGAGAGGGTAACAGGGTGGGAATCAGGTGTGGAGAGAGCAACAGCAGGGAAGAGGCTGAGAAAGAACAAAAGTTAGTGTGTTGGGGGACATCTCTGTGACAGGGGAAGCTCCTGGGAGTCTCTGGGGTGCCCTAGCTGAGAGTCCTAAAAGAGGGGTTTATGTGGCCTGAAGTGGCCACCTTCTGTAGCCAGGTGGGACTTCCAGCAGAGGGAGGCGAAAAACAACTCACCCGTAAAATCTACTACCCAAAATTTGTCCTGCCTACCAGATGAAGCAGAGATTGAGGGAATGGCCAACCAATGACTGGCCAGACTTGAGACCCACCCCATGGGAGAGACTGTCACTATTAACGAAACTCTGCTATGCTTGCAGACAGGAGTCTAACCTAACTTCATCCAGCAGTGGATGGAAACAGATGAAGGGACTCAAAGCCAAACAATAGACAGAGCTTGAAGAATTTTGTGGAAGAGTGGGAGGAAGGATTGAGGGAGCTAGAGGGCTCAAGGACACCACAAGAAGACCTATGGAATCAACTAACCTGGGCCCTTATGGGGCCCACAAAGACTGAACCGCCAGCTAGAGAGCATGAATAGGACGGACCCAGGCCCTCTGCAAGTATGTAATGGTTATGCAGCTTGGTCTTCATGTGGGACTCCTAATAGGAGTAGCAGGATCTGTCTTTGACTACATTGCCTGCCTTTGGATCCCTTTCCCCTAACTGGGCGGCCTTGTCTAAGCAAAATAAAAGAGGCACCCATTCCTACTTCAACTTCATACACTAACAGTGGGTTGACGTCTATGGGAGCCCTCCTGTTTTCTGAGGACAAAGAGATGGGAGGGGGTGGCAGGGAGGTGAGAGGGAGAGACTGGGAGGAGAGAAGAAGGGAGCTGTGACTGAGATGTGCAGCAAATAAATAAATTGATAAAAAATCAGAAAATAAAAATAATGTCAATGCTCATGAAAAATTCCAACTGCTTAGGATCTTTTCTTATGAGTCCTTGCCTTATGGTGGTGTGTTATAACTGATCATTTGTCTCCCACTTGTGATCAGGAAGGTTTCTCTATGGTGCCTTCAGTCTGTATTCTTCCTCTCTTTCCTGGTGGAATGGACAGGAATGAAGAGCAGCCCCCCCTTTTTGTGAAGGAATTGCACGTTAATTTCGTGTTTGCAGGCAGAGATAATCTGCTAATGTATTCTTGCCTGTGAATAAAATAAATCTCTAAAGTATATATCATTAATAAAGACATATGAAACCTTCATATTATGTCAAATTATTAGAATTAAGGAGCTTGCGAGAGGGCGGGCAAGCCAATAAAGTTGAATATGTGAAGCGATCATTAGCACTTGGTGTGATAATTGAAATTTGCTTTGCAGTAATTTCATTAAAAATTCATAACAGGTCTAGCCTCTCTCTCTCTCTCTCTCTCTCTCTCTCTCTCTCTCTCTCTCTCTCTCTCTCTCTCTTCTAGTGGTGGGGAGGTGCTGAGCAATGTGGGTAAGGCTGTTCAGGACATGCACTTGCTGGATAGCAGGGCTCCAAGCAGCTTCGTGAGGAGACAGAGGGCAGCACTAGGAAAGGCGTCCAGTGTGCTATCCCGAATGCTCTTTTTGGATCCTGAGCTTCAGCCATTTATTTAGAAGCAGCCCTGTCTCTTACATCAAGTTTAAATACCTTGAAAAAGTTTTGTGTTATTGCTAATCTCATAGTCCCTGGTCACTGTTTCTGTCAATATTAAACCCTTAGCCATTATTCTGGAGAGATCAATGTTTTAAACTATTTTATATTTTAGAAAAATACCTTCTTATATCATATGAAATTATCTTTAAAAGTTATATATGGGCTGAGAACAAGCCTCTGGTGGGTTTTTTTTTTTGGTTTTTTGTTTGTTTGTTTGTTTGTTTAGCAAAGGTCTGTGAGAATTTAAGGTAAATATAATAAGAGACACTGTCTATAGGTCCATCTGCCTCTCTTTGTTAACTTTATTGGACAAAAGTCAATGATATCAATTGTTTGTAATCACAAAATATGTCAATTTTATAATTTTAAGCCAATTAAATCTCTGTACATACATAAGAAAATTGAGTCTGTGAGAGCTCTGCTGCACACAGAAGTCAAGTGTGTGCCCTGGTGTGGGAGGCTCAGAGCACACTCTCTAGAAAGGATGTTTCATTTTGTCTTCGGACCATCATCAATTCCTGTGTTTGTTCTCTGAAGCTTTGGGTGTTGAGTCTGCAAACCCAGTCGCGGTTCCAATATTTCAAAATTCCCAAGACTGTTCCAGTGTTAGGAGGGCTCTGTCTAATTTAAAATTCATTCTGCTGAATATATTATCCTTTAAAAATAAGTCCTTTGTGTTTTAGGGACAACTTGAGCATGTGTTTTTAATCCATTTAAAGTGAGCTGGCGACAGTGTTTATTTACAGGAGCTCAAAGAAGGAAGCCCTGAGCATTTGATTTTCCAGCCATCTGAAGCTTTTATCTGCAGAAAAGACATCTCCATTTGTAAAAGGCAAACTCACTAGTCTCACTCCCGGCTGAGCTTTTAATAAATCTTGATTTCAAAATATTTTGGTATATTCTAGAGAATTTAAATCTTCATGGTCATTCTCATGTTAAAACTTCAAAATATAAATATTAGTTTCCATAGCGTGTAATTGATCTGCTCAAATATGCCAAGGTTTTCAAATTGATGACACAAGCCTTGGAAGGACTTCATGATCACTCTCTCAAAGAAATGGAAGTGAACCCAATTATAAACTTCTAAATGGGATTCAAAATGGTCAAGTCAGCATGTGGCAGTTTGTTGCTATCTGTAGACAGAACAATTTATGGTCAAGACTATCCTATTCAGTAAAGGGGAATGAGTAATTGATTTGGCCTCAAATAAAACTTGCTTTTAGGTATAATATGCATGAGCAGATGGTTTTCATGGAATAATGGATATTTAAGGGGTACGTTGAATAAAAGGTGCAGAGTTTAAACATTACATTTGCTATGGATCTGCACAGAAGTCTCCATATAGAAAGTATAGGTCTGTTGACAAAAGGAAATGTGCAGTACTAATTAACCAAGAATTTTATATAAATTCCTTACTTTATTTGTATGGGTTATTTTAAATTTTAGTCTGTGAAATCTCGGGAATGTGTAGAGTCCTATTGGGAAAGAAATATTTAAGGGGTGCCTCCTTCACAGACATCATGAGCTGGACGAAAACCAAATCACACTCCAAACATGGCCATGAATGAAATTTTACAAGGCCTTAAAAAATGGTTACATATACAGCAGGGTCTGGGCTGATTCTTGGCATCTGCCCTTGTTTGTTTATTCCCTGCACGAAGCTAAGACATGAGCCCAGGCTCCCCTTTCTTCACCCACGGAGGATGCATAGCACCCCGCTTTCATGGCTTCCTCTAAGAAGATCCGTGTGTCTCCTCTCTAATCAGCCAGGCATGGCAGGGCCTCCTAAGCAAGCACTGAGTGCTGCTGGAATTGAAGGACACAGCCCTTCAGCAAGGCTGCTGAGGAACTGTATCCTTGGTGTGGTGGGCTCCAGTCACTGGGCTTTGTGCTGTGCTCCCCAGGCTTGCTAACCACCCACGTTATTGGCCCTATTCTGTTTTATTCAGTTTCTTTATGTCACTCTTTCTGAGTGTGTGTTCATGTGTGTGTGTATGCGTGTGTAGTATGTGATCTAACCAGCTGGTTGATTTTTTTTTTCAATTTCAAACACATGCTTCTACTTATTCCCTTTCTTTCTGTCTTCCTGGATGGCCAGAACAGCTGTAATTCTCAGTCCACTCATAGGAAATTTTGATTCTCTGTGTAAAGTGAAGCTACACTCCTTGGCTTCTTCACTTGGAACATGACAAGCCAATGAAGACAATTTATTCTGATGTCTCTTTAAACCAAACAAGTTCTCAGCCCTCCAGTCCTGCCTCTTAGGAAAAACATCTCCACCCTATACCTGTAGCCTTCATCTGGTCTGGCACACAACCCCACAGAATATTTCCTGTGTATGACCCCTAAATGCTGCCAGCTCCTAGGTGTGTATATATGTGTATATGTGTGCAACACACATGCACTACATGCTCTAAGTATCTTACTCAGTCACTTGTTGCTGTGTTTTGTAAGACAGGTTTTCTCACTGAACCTTGGGCAATGGTCATCCTCCTGCTTCCACATTCCCAGTGCTGATGGTATGAATATAGGCCACCATGTCAGTCTGTTATGGAAGAGGACCAGGTACTGAATTCCATTCCAATTGCTTGTGTGGCAACTACTTTTCCAGCCAAATCCCGCCAATTGCTTTTCTTTCTCAGGTTTCTTGCTGCAATAGATGATGACTCACCTTCTCTTTGCCTAATTTTCATTCCATTGCAAACACAGACCACATCCTTGGGAGTCTCTGATGGCTAGCCTGGCCTCAGCACAAGGAACACATGCTCCTGGGCCCGGATTCTGTTCACTCTTTCCTTTCAAGCCCATCTCATGTCTGCCCGGGTTGCCGACCTACCCTGTTTGCTCATAGGTGGAACACTCAGTACAGCACTAAGGCCTCTCTCGCCTTAGGGCAAACCATGTCTCTTCTCTGCAAATAGGTACTTGCTCTCAAAATGCAAAACATTTCATAATTCTTGCATTGAAGTTACTGTTATTAGGTAGTGAAATAATTTTTTAAAATTGAATGGTTGTTTGAATCTGCTGGCAGCATGTTTTAAGTAAAGGTATATGTTTGTGGCATTTAACATCACTTCCGTGTTTTATGATACCTTTGAATACTTTTCAAAAGAATTCCTGTGTTCCAGGAGCATTCTAATTTTTCTTCATTACCACATCATTTTTTTTTTTCACTTCAGCAACTGGTTGCTTTCCTTATTCCCCCAGGTCACAGGGCAGTGGTTGGTTCAGGTGTATTCTACAGTTTTTAGATCTGAAGTAACTTCCACAGAAACACTGATGCTTGGAGAAGTTGTAAACAATATACAACATGGCAAGCACACACACACAGTGCATGCTGCTGGGTGACATTACCAGCACCAAAGCGACCTGGGGCTACAGGGACAACGGGTACCACATGGGAGGCGTTCTGAGCCAGGTGATTATACATACAGGGCATGAAGTTATGTAGACATAATTGTGTGTGTGTGTGTGTGTGTGTGCATGTGTGGGCATGTGTGGGCATGAAAGTGAAAGTAAAGACCACCAGAGACATCTTTCCTCTACTCCCACAGGTGCCATCCATCTTGTTTTTGAAACATCATCTCTCATTGAACCTGAACTCAATGATTAGACTAAGCCGACTGGCCAGAAGGCCTCAGAGGTCTACTTGTATTTCCCTCTCTCAAAACTATCACAAATCACTATGGCAGCTTTTTAAACGAGGTCCTGGAAATCAAACTCTTGTTCTTGAGCAGTGGTTGGCTCAGTTATCTCTCTGGTGCCTTTAGTGAGTTTCTTAATATCTCTAAGTCAGATTTCATACAGTAATATGAGTGATGATGGTTGCTCTGAGAGAGGCTTGTGGAAACAGCGAAGTGGCCAGAAACCAAAAAGACTCTCAAGTCTCACTCTGCAAATAGTAAGGAAACAAAGCCAGGAGGCTGAGGGCGGGATTGCATTCCCATGTAACTGATGGCATGAGCTATCACAAAATGAGTCCATCAAAGTGACAGACAAATAAAGAGACTACAACACGCTACAGAGAAGACACAGAAGGACATCTACCCTTTGTCATGTGTTTAACCCTGATGTGGCCACCCTTGTACAAATCCCTGTAGCTGTTGTTCAGCATATCTGGTGTGTAGTAAGAAATTTTGTTTTCTTCAAAACAACAACAACAACAACAAAACAACAGAAATGTGTTCCTGTTTTAATCCCAGTTGTGGGATATGGGGCTGTTTCAGATTGTCTACAGCAGCTGACTATGATTTACCTCGAGCTCTAGCAGAGGCGTGATTTTGCGAGCTGCAGAAAGATTTTGCAGTTGTGTGACATTTGGAATTCTGGGTACTCTTGAGGGAGTAAATTCTAGAGTCTTGAAAGGGTGTTCAGTGGCTGCTGCTGCTCCTCCTGATGCTGCTGCCTCTGCCTCTGCCACTGCTGCTGTTTGCTGTTTGCTGGATGATGGTTCCTGGTTGCTGTTGTTGCAGTTGGTCAATTGGTCATGTGCAAAAAGACCACAAGAAGAAATTGAATATCCTGACTGTGAAGATCAAACTTGCCCAAGGAACTAGATGCCCTTAGTCATCAGAAAATAGTCTAAAGATAACAACACCCCTTTTCCTTCTATCCTTATTTTTTTCCTACCTAGTGTTGGGGAGTTGGAAGGGTGAAATAAGGGTAGACAAGGCTGGAAGAGGAACCTATAAGGTCTCAAATTCTGACTACACCGGTACAATAATCTTCGTTTGGTCTTTAAAAGCCCTCAATTTTGGGCATGCTCAGAGTTGATCACAGTGTCAGCATTGTAGTGCTGAATATGTTTCTCTCCTCTGCTGTTTTGATTATTTAAATGGTGAGGGTAATGGTAGGCATTAGTAGTAGACAGTCAAAGTCGTGATAATTGATTTTATGTTATTTTAAGAAAAAAAACATGACTATAGTTTGTGAAATTTACAAGTTATAAAAAGAATCATTTCCAAATTATTCATCTCTTTTTCGTTGTTTTTATTATGCTGCTTGATATCAAACCTAGACCATTGCACAGACTAGGATAGCTCTTACCAAAGCATATTCCCAACTCCTTTTCAATAAAAAAAAACCCTCTATGCTGTTCATATACATATTGTGCAAAATATTTGAGTGAGCAAAATTTCATTAACATGTTAAAGTCCAATAATTCTTCTTACAATAGTCACAGGAGAGTGCATTCTATAAAGGGAAGCATAAACTATTAGAGTTCATGCTATAAATCAAAATTTAAAGCTTTCTCAAACTCCATACTCTTCTCTGAGTAGTAGCTGGTTGAGTGAATGATGAACTTGGCCTTAAGAGTCTTGTCTTACTAAGATCAAAAACTCAAGTGACAACACATGCTGGAGAAGATGTGGAAAAAGAGGAACCCTCCTCCACTGCTGGTGGGAATGTAAACTTATTCAACCACTTTAAAATCAATCTGGCGCTCCAGGTCACAGCATGCCAGAGGCAGGACTCAAAACTGGGTTCTGTCCCCAGATCTCCTGTTTTTCACTAGTACAGTAGCATAACCCTGTCCCCATGTTCACTTTCCACTATTTCTGATACTGGTCTTTGTGAAGGACAGTGTCAGATGTCCACTTGATAAGACCTAGCCTTGTCCAGGCAGAGCCTCTGGGTTTGCCTGTGGTGCATTATATCTTTGGGCTAACTGAGGTGGGAAGATCTGCCCACTGTGAGTAGCACCATTACGTGGGCTTGGGTCTTGGGGAGAAATTGAACTGAGCACAGGGAGTAATCGCTCTCTGATCCCTGACTGTGGATTGGATGGGACCAGGTGCTTCAGGCTCCTGCACTTGACTTCCTTGGCATGATAGGCTGTAACTTCAAACCCTGAGCCAAGTAAGCCCTTTCTTCCTTAAAAGCTGCTTTTGTCAGGGAGTTAGCAACAGAAAAAGTAACTAATTCAACTGTCAACTACTGTCTGAAAATATCAAATGGTTAATCCCAGCAATAAATTCCTGTGCTTTCAATCATGCCCCCCCCCAAAACAGAAAGAAAGAAAGAAAGAAAGAAAGAAAGAAAGAAAGAAAGAAAGAAAGAAAGAAAGAAAGAAAGAAAGAAAGAAAGAAAGAAAGAAAGAAATCTGGTGCTTTCTCAAAAAATTAGGTATAGTGCTAGCTCAAGATCCAGCTATACCACTCCTAGGCATATATCCAAAACATGCTCAAGTCTATAACAAGGACAATTGTTCAACCATGTTTGTAGCAGCTTTATTCATAATAGCCAGAACCTGGAAACAACCCAGATGTCCCTCAACAGAGGAATGGATACCGAAATTGTGGTACATTTACACAATGGAATACTACTCAGCAATTAAAAACAATGAAATCATGAAATTTGCAGGTAAATGGTGGGAACTAGAAAAGATCATCCTGTGTGAGGTATTCCAGAGGCAGAAAGACATAAATGGTTTATACTCACTTATAAGTGGATATTAGTCATATTATATAGAATAAACATACTAAAATCTATACTCCTAAAGAAGCTAAACAAGAAGGAGGACCCTAGGGAAGATGCTCAATCCTCACTCAGAAAGCAAATGGGATAGACATCAAAAGATGAAGAAAACAGGGAACAGGACAGGAGCCTACCACAGAGAGCCTTTGAAAAACTACCCATTGGGGTATCAAAGCAGATGCTGAGACTCACAGACAAACTTTGGGCAGAATGCAGGGAATCTTATGAAAGAAGGAGGAGATAGAAAGATCTGGAGAGGACTGAAGCTCCACAAGAAAACCAACAGAACAACAACAACAAAAAATATCTGGGCCAAGGGGTCTTTGCAAAGACTGATACTAAAAACAAGGACCATGCAAAGAGATTACCTAGACCCCTTGCTCAGATGTAGTTGATGGCAGTTCAGCCTCCAAGTGGGTTCCCTAGTAAGGGGAGCAGGGGCTGTCTCTGACATGAACTCAGTGGCTGGCTCTTTGATCGCCTCCCCCTGGGGGGACTGCAGCTGTACCAGGCCACAGAGGAAGACAATGCAGCCAGTACTGATGAGACCTGAAAGGCTAGGTCAGAGGAAAGGGGAGGAGGACCTCCTCAATCAATGGACTTGAGGAGGAGCACGGGAGGACAAAAGGGAGGAAGGGTAGGTTTGTAAAATAGAAAAGAGTGTTGCCTTAGAGAAAGCTGTATGCCTCGAAAGAGGGACTGAGCCCCTAAGGTATGTGCAGCCACCCCATCCCCTCATTTTCTGAGTCATTCACAGTCTAAAGAGCTAGTTCTCTTTGCGGTCACAGAACCTAAATGCCAGTGCGATGGGGTTTGTTATTTGTCTTTTTTAAGCATTCAGCTTCTTTCTAAATGGTAGTTCACTGTAAAGCATCTAGTTACGAAAAGTGAGGGGGGCACTCTTGAGATGCAGGTAGGAAAACTGAAAGTTGGTGCCCTCACTGGAAACAAGCACAGATTAGGATCTCTAGTTTGAAGGGCAGAGAAAGAGGTCTTCCCAAAGTGAACAAAACAGCATAGATACCACACTTGGATTCAGGCACCTCATATTGCATCATACATCATACAGAGCATCATCCACCACACTCAGAATCAGACACCACATGTGACATAAGGGACTGCACATGGAACCAGGCACTCCAAGGCATTTGGTATCACACACAGCCTTAGGTACTGCACAGAGCATCAGGCACCACAGACAGAAACAGGTAGCATATTAGTAATTTGGCATCACACACAGGATCAGGTGCTAGAGATGGCAGCTGTAATGTATAAGCCTGGTACTAAGTTACAAGATGCTATTACTTGTTGGTGCACTTTGTGGTTTTGGACAGATTCACAGGAACACTTGACCTTATAACTGTTCAAAACTGCCTTCTCCCATAGGTGGAATGAAGTCTGTGTGGGGTTCTGTGGAAGGGCAAGTGGATGGATTACATAGAAGAAAGAAGAGCAGAAAAGAAGGTAGGGTTAACATGAAGATCCTTGGAGAAAGAGGGTAGTATGGTGCAACAATAAACACAAAGGAGAAAATGATGCATTTAGATGAACACCTTGATTTCTGCAGCAACTATGGGTCAATGGCCACAATATCAGCCTTGTGTATCAGATGGCTCTTAGAGCTGGCAGCCCAGGATAAAGCACCACTCAGAATGGAAAAGCAGAGCTGTTCAGGCTGGTGGCCCCTGAGACAGCAGTGTTTCAAAAAAGATGGTTTTGGAGGTGGCTGTTTCTCAGAAGGGAGAGATGAGAGGTAGTGACCCATAGGCTGACCCACAGGGTGGCATAGTCTTGGCACTGGAGCAATCCATTATTTGAACTCCCACTCAAGGGTTGTGGTGAAGACTATCTTAAAGACAGGAGGATTGTCATTCATGGTATTAATTTCAAACAAAATGTTCAGACACCATTGAAATGATTGCTGCTCAGCCAGCTGCTGGCCCAGGGAAATCAGCCACAGTAATATCTGCAAAACATATGATTCAACAGGTAACACTTATTCTTCCCAAATGTACACAGTAACATAATAGTTCATTTTTAATGCTGAATGGGTAACGGAGTATGTATTCCTTCCTTGAAATGTGTGTTTGTATTGTGGAGAATATGTTCCAAGCCTTGCTCACAGGAAGCTGTGGCCTATTGGCTGCTGCCAAGTGTATGTTGCTGTCACTCTGCTTCCAGAAACCCACTCCTACAACATCTACTGTGTCAACTGCACCATTCATGAAGTACTCCTTTGTTTTTGGATGCTTAAATATTTTGTTCAAAATTCCTGTTAAATATTTATCTAATAAAGCCCACCTGATATAAATTATTTCTTGAATATATCCACAGTATACTTTGTAGGCATAATTATTGATTAAAAAGCTTGGGAATGTATCTGGTTTTTGATGCATTGCTCAACCGATTTAATGCAATATTGAGTCAATGTCCACGAAGGCTAGTGATTACTGAGAGGCCTTTTATGGCAAATCCTCTTCAGTCATGCAGATTTGATATTTTTAAAGGTATCTTGTTGTTATTTCATTATTGACAATTTTATGATTAAGAATTATTTTTCACTTCTATTTTGGAAACTTTGTATTTATTTTATTTTCCTCAGTTTACTCCCAAACATATGTGATGATCAAGTGTGAGGGGCAGCAGAGATTTTAAGTCAAGGCCATTCTCTTTGGTTGTGATTCTTATGGACATTTCCCCACAAGTAGAACTTTACTTTTAATTTTGTGATTTCTATACGGCTGTGACCACCAAAGTGCCCTTGATCTCAATGATCCACTGCAGGCTTCTTCCTTAGAATCTGTTTCTTCACTGGATGATCTTTCAACTACAGGCCCATGGTGCTGTGTAACTTAATTTTGGCATCTGTCACTTAGTTGAACTTATTGGATTTTTATCTCCAGGTAAAGACTGATTGTATTAAACAGTTCATGTACCCTGTCTGTTCCCAAAATGTTCCCACTGTAGTGATAGGGTCACCTTGGTCCTTCAATTTTGTAATTTCCAAGTCATTCTCTGTGCTCTAAATATGCAAGTATGAATTTAATTTTCCAAGTTTATTGTTCACTACAGGCCTCAGGAACCAACTGAAAGTGACCATGTTGGGCCATTTCTTAGAGTTTTATATAGTTACCTATACAGTGTCTTTAAATTAAAATTTGTGAATTTTAACATAGATCAAAAGCTTTCTTCCCACTGCTGTTCTTCATATGTGACCCTACAAACTGCAAAGGCAGGGAGCAGTTCTCAGAACCCAAAGTGGCTGCTCAGTCAAATGCACATCCTCAAAATAAGCCATTGGTCAGTAAGGTAAAAGGACAAGGATCAATGAGCAAGAACTGAAAGAACTTTAGTGGGAGAAACTACTGCTGATACAGATTTTATTTCTGATGTAGTGATGGAACTTGGAGGAGCATGATGGGCAAAGATGAATAGTGGAATCACTTTCTTCCCTTTATCAAGGGCTGCCGCCAACCCCACCACCACCACTGCTTGATGCTGATCTCAAATGTGGGATGATCATAGCCCTGTCACATAATGACAAATGCCACAAATTAGGACTCTTCCCTACTACTAATTCTCAGATCCACAAATGAAGTTCTCTCTCTTAGAAACGTTGATATTTCTCTCTAAATTCTACTCTATCAAATAGTCAAGTGTTTAATTAAATGGAGTCTACAATACGTCTCAAAAATGACTCTATCATTATTTTCCTCTTGCAATGGTTTTCTTAGTGTGCCAAAGAAGTACAGAAGGCATAGAGAAGTGGCTTCAAAAACCTACTGTGTTAACATGAGGGCCTGCTGCAGACGGGATCCACAAACACCATAGGAAAGTAATTCCCTGATTTTAAATAAAGCAGTTGCTGAGGTTCCAACAGATGACAAGTCAGAAAGAGAAAGGAAGGTGGAGATGGGAGGTGGGTAGGAGGGTGAGTGCTCTGTTCCTGGAAGAACCCTCAGACAGGATGAGCCACAGCCGTTCAGGTTGGCTAGCTCGAGACACAGTCTGTAAAGGAAGCAATCCATAGTACCAGCATTATCCAGCAGAGGTCCAATATGCATGTGTGTATCATGAACATACACATGCATGTAAGCATGGGTATATGCACAAATATATGTGTACTTACATATGTTTATGTGTGTGCTTGGGAAGAAAGCAGACGTGTGTATGTGTATGCATGTGAGTATGTGTGTATATATATATTCATGTATATATCCATTCTAATATGTACATGTAAGTTTGTGTGTGTGGTGTGTGTATTTTAGTGTATAGTGAATGTGTGTGTGTGTGTGAAGCACTGAGAATGAACTAAGACACAATAAATACCAAAGAAATGACATTAAAGCTGAGTTACTATCCAGCACAGAAAACATTTTCCCCGACGGGAACTTGCAAAACAGTGAAAGTCACTTAGAAGATGTGGCTGCACATATAGTTGTGATTACAAATTAAATTTTAGTGGCCTTTGGGGAGGGGCATGCATTAGTGATTTAAGACTTATCACAGTAATATTAGTGCTGTTAAATATGTGCTGTATCTCTATTCCTGATGCTGTTAGAATACTAAACACTGGGTCCAGTCGCCGTGCTCATGGTAAAGAAGGGCTATGGATTCAGAACTGAATTCAGGTCCCAATTAGCTTTTCATTTTACTTGGGACACTGGAAGAGAACAGCTCTGAGATTTGGGCTGGGACACCTCTTATATGCTCAGTTATTCAAGATCAGCTAATAAAACTGACTTCTGTGTGTTATGAGAGCATCTAACAGCTGGTGTGAGTTTTCCCCACATCTGTCCCATTCTGTGTCATGTTCCAGGCTTATCTCTCTAATGATAAACTGAGGGTAAATGTTTGTTAATGTCATCTGTAAGCTTCTGGGCAGCCTCTCCCTACAAGTGTGGAGTTGAGGTGTAGATTCTATGAGAGACAGACTGGAAGGGCATTCTGCACCTAAAGACAAGTGTACACTTGCAATGCACACAATTAGCATGCCTCACACATCATAGAGCCTGCTGCCCTCCATTGCCTCACTGTTCTATGCAAAGATTAAGATTCCAATCATACTTGCAGCATGCAACTTGACCAAGCCGTCCAACCTGTCACCAGCTAGTCATCGTACAAGTGATTGAGTTACACATGCGCTGCAGAATCCATTTGAAGTCACAACACTGGACTCTCCATATGTCCAGGGCAATGCCTAGACCCTAACACCCTTTATTCTGTAGTAAGTCGGTTTTAGGGTTGTGTGGATTCTAAAAGAGAAGGATTGGGATGGTTCACATGACTCGTGTCCTGATTGCATGATTGCTTTTCCTGGAGGAGACTCAGTCTCTCCAGAATGATATGTAAATACATGGGACAGAATTCTACTGTGAGTGTATAATTCATATTGATTGGGCTCAGAAGTGAGGCATGGAGATCTGCTAAATAAATGCTTTATATCTCCCGGAGACCTCCCTTACTCTATTACCCTAATGGAGACACAGCTTGAGGGTCACAGAGGCGGAACACCAAGTCAGCTCTTAGTGTCTCTGTCTCTTACCCCTACAATCAACGAAATCAAATGGAAGGGAGGGCCTTGAGAGTGCTCAGGCCTTCCCAGGTGACGGATGGGGACAGTAGCAGATACCACTGCATAGCAAAGCTGCTGTCCCTCTCTTAATAGTACCTGGGCCTCTTTGGAAGTGTGGACTCAGGGCCTAGTTCACAGACTACAGGTGGCAGATCCCAGAGGCAGCTTGCAGGAGAGAGATGCTATCTGTGGTCTCAAAAGATGGGCAAGATAGCTGCTTCCTAATAGCACCCTGGCCACGTTCCTGGGTGGTGGGTATAGAAATGGTATCTCATGGCTGTACATTACCAGTGGGAAGAACAGAATTCAAGAAAAAATGCACATTTCTGTGTCTTTGATATTCAGAACCATTTCAGATCTGAAAACTTCACTGAAGAAATCAATGCTCATTGCTTCTTAGAAGCTGGTCATTGCTGAGGAGTTTTGTTAAAACTGGATATGAAACATTCCCAAGAGCTTCAAGTGTTTGAACCTCCACTCAGCTGATGGTGCTGTTCTGGGAGACTGTGGAACGCTGGAGACTCAAGACCCAGCTGGAGAAATGGGATGCTGCGTGAAGGTCTGAAAGTCTGTAACTTGTTCCCAACTTCCTGTCCTCTCTCTACTTCCTGTTCTGCTGAGATATGAGGAGGTAAAGCATTCCAGCTACATATTCCCTGCATCTGCCATGAACCATTTGCTGCCCTGAATCCCTGACCTAATAGCCTGTTTCACCTCAAACTGTGAGCCAAAAATACTTCCTTCCTACTTGGTCACTTGGCTCAGTTAGGAGGTCGTGCAGCATTGGGGAAGGGATACTTTTTCTGGGAGGTTTGTACAAGTGAGCATGGTCACATAGGATCTTTCCTCACAAGCCTGTAACAGTCATCAGGCTGCAGAGCTCTCCTCACCGAGATATTCCTGCAGAGGCTGGAGCAGGCAGCCCTAACCCTGGAAGGGGAAATACAAACCCTATTCTTATTTGCAGTTGTTTTCTAGGACACAGACTGTGGATTAGGGCAAAACCAAGAGGCCAAGGATGCTATTTAAAGTATGAATGAGGGTAATAATTGCTATCAACCCATTCCGTAAGTAGAGTGTATTTATTCTCACATTAGGACAGTATTAATAGCTATAGTTTATGTGTGTGAATAAACATACCAAGGCTGTCAGTTCTTTATCAGAAACCCACCATTTAAATGCAAATTGCACTACTCTTTGGAAGTAGTTTGAAAGTGAATAATGGCTGTCATAAGAAATTATTTCTCTCCCTTAAACACTTTTAAATTTGCAGCAGTCCTAACGTGTATATAATTTGTGTTCCCCTTACACAATACTTCTCCTGTGGTTTCTGTTTTTAAATATTCACTTTCCTTTGGAATGGATTAATTGGATGTTAACTTGAATCTAGGAGGAAGCATTGGATAAAACTAAGAAGACAATGAATTGAGTCTGGGGGTAGTGGAGAACCATGGACACATGATTACTGATGGCATTTCACAACTCATGAGCTGCTGATCAGTAGGGACAATTCACTCTGTGTTTCAGTTCAACGGCAGGACATTCATGCTTGGAACATAGCTACCATCTCTCTATGATGGTAAGGTAGGAACACATCAGAACACATCAGAATAAGATCTACCACTTATTCACACATACAGGCAAACATGCACCCATCCATTCATTCATACATGCATGCATACAAGTACCCATCTAGCCATCCATCCATGTACAAATACAAAATAATCTCATAATCAAACTTACTTAAAACCATGGCAGAAATAAACAAGCAACCCAGAAGAAATGGCTGCATTGACAGGTGATAAGATTTATGAAGATGTAGCTAAAAAGAATAGAACTATATCTGTCAAATCAAAGATTTTTCTTTTATGCGGTGCTCAGAGCCAAGACCATGGGATCATGTTTGGGTGTGCTGTGGTGAATTCATTGTACCTTCTTTCTTCTTTCAGTAATACTCTTCTGGAGGTGATGATAAGCCTGTCATCAGAGGCAAGGCTGTGTCTTGGAGGTCTGGTAGTATGTTATATATTTCTTTAAATTACACACTACTGGGTCATCCTTTTCCTTAGGGTACTCTGACCTGATGCTGGAAGGTCACTTCCCCAAGTACCCTTTATCAAGAGTAGCGTCACATGATACTGATGCTCAGAATGAAAATGATACAGAACTGTGAGGGTTGAAGAACCAGGACTGTCTTGATTGACATCAGCCTGACTGCCACCAAATCAAGCTCTGCCAAACATGTCTTCTCAGATGACCCAGCCATCTAAGAGGAAGGTGGCCTGGATCCAAAGGTCTGGACTGTTGCCTTTGCATCCCTTCCTTAGAAGGGACAAAGATAATCAGCATGGTTTGGGTGGGGCACCTGAGGCTGAGGCTGGGTGCTTGGTCACTGAGGACACCGGCATGTGTTAGAAACACATCATTATTTAAATCATTAGCAAATTTGAAAGGCACATCATTGCTTCAAGAAATCAGGAAAACAGAACCCATGGGTTTTGATTCAGTTAAAACATGATGGACAAAAACATAAATACAGTACAGTAAGACAGGTAATTGGATAGCTCCTGCCTTTTCGTTTCTTGGCCTCAGTTGTAGTTCCCAATAAAAATGGGGCATCTTTTGCCCCATAATACTTAAAAGTGTAATTTTCATATCTTCTACATCTTTAATGCATATATTTTATAAATATTCATCAAGTTCAATGCTACAAATGAGGAAGTAGTTGAATGCTAGTCTACTACCAATTACCAATAAAAGGAACATAGGAGAAAGATATTCAGAAGGGTCTAGACCTCCAAAAGTAGGAGGGACCAGAATGGGGTCTCTGTACTTGCTCAGCCTGAGGAATTGTGCCCCAAGTAGAGGTTGCCAAGCCGCTGAGTGTCATGCTTGGCCTTCAGTGCAGAGCAGCCTATTGTCCAGGGCCACATCTGCACAAGACCAGAATGGACAGAATGGCAGGTTGCGGGTCAGCATCTAGCTGTACTCCTAGCATAGGCGGAAGGGTGGAGTTGTGCTTTCTCAAGTTATTTTTTTCCACAAGAACTCTTACTTATGTACATGGTGAGGTTTGTATACGTTCAGCATAAAGGTAGATTGTGCGCTTCAAGGCTCCCCAGGGGTACAACATGCTCTGTTTTGCCCTTCATGGGTGTACTCTTGGCAGCTGATCACTGACTGCTCTGGCCTTTTGGGAGCCATGGGCCAGGTGAGCAAAGCACATTGACTCCTCGTCACACATCTCTGGTTCTGCTTCTCCTGGTCACCCTGTCAACCACGCCCAACACATGAGGGGGAATGACTTTTCATCAGATCTCACCAGCTCCATCTATCCGGAAGTCTCAGGGGTGACAGGGACGCATGAAACCGAAACTGCAGGTATGGGCCTTGAGTCCCAGGAGGAAGGGAAGCAGGGCCATGCTCCTTGCCACTGTAAAAGCCATGGCACAGACCTTCTCTTGGGTATCTAGAAGGCTTTGGGGTGACATTTAAATCACCCACGATCCTGACTGATATTTCCCTGTTCTGTTCTTTTTGAGCTTTCTCTGCTTATTTTTGTTCTGTCAGGACATTTTCTTCATTCTCCTCTCACTTCTTGTATTTTCTCCCACCCTATAGGTTGTCTCCTTATTTGATTGACTATCTTTGCTCTCTACAAGCTTGTCAGTTTAATGTAATCTCATCTCTCTCTTTTTTTTGGTTTATTTTTGAAAGTGTAGATTAATTACAGCATTTTTCCTTCCCATTCCTTCATCCAAACCCATATATCCCTCCCCACTCTCCTTAAACTCCATGGCCTCTTTTATCAACAATTTTTATCTCATGTTCTTGTGTATGCACATACACACACACATACACACACACACACACACACACACACACACACACACACACACACACACACACACACATATATATATATATATATATATATATATATATATATATATATATATATATTACCAAACATAACCTGCTAAGTCTATTTAGTGTTGCTTGAATGTATGTTTTCAGAACTGAGCATTTGGCACCGAAACCCAATCAGTGTGCTCTTCCTCTTTCCTCAGGAGGGCCACTTCTCCTGCTTCTAGCTCTACACAGTTGCCTTTAGGTTTTTGTGTGGAGCCGAGGACTCATGGGCACTTCTCTGGGTTTTTTGGCATGCTCATTGGACATCTTCCTTGTTCGGCTCATTTTGGTTGGTCGTGTTGGTGAAACTTTACAGCTATTGCTTATGCGGATACTTAGAGACACAATCTCACAACAAACTCCCTGATCCTCTGACTCTTCAAACCTTCCCACCAACTATTCTGTAATGTGGATTGATCCTTAAATATAAGGGTGGTTTGTGGATGTATCCATTGGTGCTAGGTTCAACAACTGTGCGTATTGATTGGTTGTGGTTTTCTGTTTATAACAAAGAAAAATTTCCTTAATGAGGGGTGAAGACTACATTTATCTGTCCTCAGTCTCTCTCTGGCTCTGTCTCAGTCTCTGTTTCTCTCTCTCTCCTCCATGATTTAACCAAGGGCAACAGAGAAGAGGGACACTAAAAAGAGTTTCCTAACTTTCCCAAATCAGACCCTTGAATGCAGAAGCCTGGTTTAAATTCCACTCTTAGAATCAAGTCATTTCAGAAACTAAGCTAGGTGGAGCTCTAGATATTCAAGGATGGGTGACAGAGTACTACTTCACATAATCTGTAGCAAAGGTGGGGGGGGCACAGGATAAGCATTGGTTGTTTGGCATGTAGGCTGTGCTGAGACTTTTCAAAAACACTTCCCAAAGCCATTCACTCAAGGGCCTTTCTCCTATACCCAGTGTGGTATTGTTCATATACTATATGGTTCCATTAAAAAATTACCTTCTCAGAAAAGAACAATGCCTCCCTTCTTATGTGGTTGACCTCAGGATCAGTCTTGGCAATTGGGACAAGAGGGGAGGAAAGGAGGAAAGAAGTTGTGCAAGTTAAGAGTGGAAGTATGCTGCATCCATGGTTTCTATGGAACCTGCAGCCCTATGTTTGCTTATGCTGATGTTCACAAAAAGGGAAGCATGAGATTCCTGTTTCCAAAACAACAACAACAACAATAACAACAAAAAAACCAGAAGTGAGTGTCTGTGTGGTATGATTTCATTTAGGTGCTCCTGGGACTACAGGACCCAAAGAAATATGAATGCTCAGTGTGCCTTAAGTTAGTATTCAACGAGATGAACCATCTAGTACAAGTATTCATGAGTCTGTCAGTTTTATAGTCTCTCCAACTAAGGATTATAATTTTCTGGCAGCCGGGTTCCCAAGGTTTTGAACCATGATAATGTCACCCATCAGATCATGCTGAAACCATGAAGGGCTTTTGGTAAGACTTAACACTTATACCAACATACATGGACCTTACCTGGAATTTCATGAACCATTCTCCACATGACGTTTTATTAGCTCCAGTTCAGTGTTTCTCACCGGTGAGAATCCATTGCTGCTTTTCTGGTTATCAAAGAGAAAGATGAAGATACTTAAAGCTATCGGCAACCACTGCCCTCCAACCCCCCTCACCACAAAGCCTGTGCATATGGAGATAAAAACACTCTAGCTCATTTGAATGAACTCTCAAGACAGAAAGAAGAAAGTCTCCAAATATATCTCATATCTTAACAGAAACTCAACATTTTCCAGCTTAGACATCAAGCTACTTCAATCACAAAAGCCACTAGAAACTTGCGAGGAACTCTATCCTGTAGATTCTTCACTGTACAGGACAAGAGATACCACTCCTCAGTGTTGTAAGCCGTCTGAGAATAAAGAAGAGCCTGGCTCCAGATGGTGAGCAGCAGGCAACCAGTCATCACTGGTCTTCAGCCCTTAGCTGTCTACACAGCCTGTCTAGGAACTGGGCTGTCCCTGACCACCTGTGTCCAGTAACAGTACTTTCACCCCTGAAACTCCAGCAATAATGCCTAGGGTTGGCTGGAGATATGACCACTTTCTAGAACACACAGAAGTTTACAGCATGTGTGTGTTGGAAATTAATCACCTATTACTCTGAGTGTGTTTCCAATCAGACACTATTTCCCCTGGGAACACCACAAAGTCAAGGTGATTGGACTGAGACCACAGGTGTGTCCCCGTTTTCTCCATCTGAGCAATGTGAGCAGAGACTTTGCAGTGTCAGATTTAATTTAGGGCACCATGAAGCGTCGAACCCATGTGGGCTGCTGGATCAGCCAGAGACACATTCTTACATGTGTGAGTGTGCTGTACAGGGTCACGCACTTCATCATTATCCCTCCCAAGTAAAGCAGATTCTGATGCCTTCTTGGACAACTTCCATGGGATAACATGATCTCAAGGCTTAAATACAGAACAGCCATCCTAGTTTTGCTAAAATAAAATGCCTGCCTCCCACATCTGATGGTAGTACAAGTAGCCTCATAAACACGAGTGCTGGCTCCTTAGGAACCTGTGTCCCAGTGTCCCTTTCTAGGAGCCAAATGCTTCCCAAAGGATGTAGGCTGCATCTGGCAAGTTGGATACAATCAAACCCAAAGTGTAATCCTGGTAACACCCCAGAGATGGAACTGTGAGCAAGATCTGGATAGAATTAAAAAAAATCAGCAAGATCATCCAAAATTAGAGCAATAAGACATTGGTGGGGAAGAAGAATGGCCCATGCTGAACAGAAACCACTTAAACGCCACGCGACTCCACAATGAAAATCTGCACAACTGTTTCTGTTTAAAGCTAATAAAGGTAAACACAAGATGCCCGTCCCTTCCTATCAAATTCATTACTTTGAGCGACAAAATGACAAAATGATTAGCAGTTAATAAGGCCTTGGCTTAGAAGATTGACTGACATCACATTCCTCATTTAATTTCCGTTTCTCTGAGCTTTTTTCCCCTCTTCCTTCCAGCACGGAGGGAATTAACATTATCACATCAAAGGCTTGCCTTTAAATGGGGAGAAAAATCGTTTAAAAGGACACAGGCTGTGATTATTCAAACTAGGATATTTGCACCTCGTATGTATAAACCATATCATGGTACAACTTCATTTCACTCAAATTGCTGTCAGTCACTAATAGAAGAAATTTGCTAGCATTTTATCAGTGCCATTGTGAGGCTTCTGATGGGGGAGGGGAGTTAAATGTGAGATCTGATAAGAAACCTATGAACACAGAGCCTGATCACGTGATGAGATGCAGGCTGCTTCCCAAAGGAAGGAGCAATATGCAAATCTCTGTCCTCCCTCCCTTTCCCTTGACTTCTCAGTTCTTTGTTTTTGTTTCAGTTTCCACCTTCTTTTGAAACACTGGACACCTAGAGAGATGAGTGCCCACCTCTGGGTCTGGGTGGAATTATAAGACGTAGGCAGAGTCCCGGGCTCCTGGGCTGCTGGTAGGAAGCTGTTCCTGGGAATCAATAGGGAGCTGTAGAATGAGGCATTCCTCTGACTTGCCAATAAAACTTTATCCTTGTAGGAAAGGATGCTAAGCTTATTCTAGACGATGGAGTGACAGGTCATGGCTTAACTTTCTCTAGGTTTTATTTGAACCAAAGTCTACCCTGTCCCAGGAAGGGAAGAGAGGACAGGGCCATGCTGCTGTGACCATGGTAATTCCTGTTTTCATAGGTTACTCATCAAGCTTGTTCTTTAAACCAACCCATTTCATAGGGAGGTAAACCAAGGCTTAGACAAGGTTTTAACAATGTTGTTAGTGTTTCATTTTCTTTTGTTTTGAGCATCAGTAGGTAAATGATACTTAGGTTGATTGATAACCTGAAAAAGTTTGTCTTTTCTCTTGGAGTGCATGAATCAGTGGGTGGAATTACCAGGGTGCTAGTCCATGACCCAAGTGCAGCCAATGACAGAACTGAGGTTAGCCTTTTAGGCAGTTAGGCAGAACTTAGGCAGATTGTGTACAGCCCCCTCTAATTGCAGTTGTGTTCCAGCTTCCGGGACAAAGAGTTGGCTTCTCAGATGTTTATTCTAACTTCTTTTTTTAAAAGGAGAGGGGGTGACTTGACTACAGGCAGAGAAAGTGCCCCTTGAGAAGGAAACTGCTCCCCTATGGGAATAAAACATCACTCAGGAAGGTCAGCAGAGCAGAGCCTGGTTACCAAGGATGCAGGTGGGGAGAATCGAGCAAGTCCCCAGGGAGGACAGAAGGCAAACAATAAAATAATATCAGAACAGAGTGGCCCATGTCAACAGGTTTGAAGACAAGTCTTGTTAATTCAGGAAACTGCAGAGTTAAATTAGCCCAGGCCCTGGTGAAAAGCAGAGCTACATATTGTCCCAGTGAGATAAATTTTCCCTGCTTGCCCTGATACACTGGCCAGTGACAGGTTACCGCTGAGAGTAGTTCATTTAAATGTCCAACTCATAGGGAATTTAAAAAATTTATAAGGCATTCTCTCAATGGTGGGTCAAGTTCAGTGGGCAAGAGAAAGCAGTGTGATAGCTCAAGGGATTATTCATGGATTAGTCATTCAACAAGTTTTAAAGTTAAAGGAGCTATAGCTTCGCAGTTAAAATGTTAAATCTGAAGAACATATCAAAATCCCTCCTCCCCCTTTCTGGTGCTGCTCTCATTGTGAGACAAACAGTATGCTGGGTGAAGGGATGACAGCGCTTGGCATCTTTAGTGGAACTGCATTCGCATCCCACCAAACATGCAATGAAATGCACCCAGGGCAGCAGTCCAGCTGCTGCTCGGCTCTGGAGGCACAGCAGATAGACTTGCGGCTTGATGACATTTGTTTTACTGATTAGCTAATGTTGTCTGAACACCAATTAATGTGGCCGTTCTGTGATGCTTGTATTTGCTGGCATAGGCAGATCTGTCCCTGTGCAAACACCCTCAGGATGCATAAACACTGAGTAGCCATGCTGTACCAGCAACAAAACCTCTGCTAAACTTTCAGTTTCTCAGGAACAGTCTTTATCCTGCAGCAGAAGTGACACTTCTACCTGGAATGCCTGCATTGTTCTGGGGTATTGTCGTGATGATGCAGCACCACAGGGAACCTCCATGGGTCCCATTATAAAACTACAGAGGTGGCAAGGGCAGGAGAGGCTAGACCATCAACCTGTCTTCTGAAGTCTTGTCAGTGCTAGAGTGACTACATGATGCTTGCTGACCTTTATCCTGTGCCAATCACTTCTAGGAAAAGAGTCAACAGTATTTCTTAGAAAAACTTTTTAAAAATAAAATTCAATCGTCACTGGTTACCAAGAAAAATTTCAAATAAATTCAAGTTTATTTGGTGTTTAGTTTTTGTTTTGTTGCTACACTGAGGATCAAACCCAGGGCCTTCTGCACCTTGGGCAAGGGCCCTGTCACCAAACTATCACCTCCGCTCCAGCCATTGCTTCAACTCTAGAGCCTGACTCAGGAGTGCCTTCTTTCCCCTGCAGTCTGATTTTCGAGCACTTGCCACCTGTTGAAGTCTACTCAGGAAAGGCTGGCAATATCTGAGGCGCATCCCATCATGGCCTATCAAGAAGTAAAAATCTTTATTATCTCCTTGTTTATCACTGATCCTATGAGAATAAAAATTGCATCACTCCAGGAATCCTGGATCCAGGATAGATTTATGAAATAGCTGAGTATTTAGAGTTTGGGAGAAGACATAGACAAGCTAACCCACCGGGCATGTCAAGCTGAACAAAATGGAACCCCAGAAGGTTGTTTCAAGATGGAGCCATGCTGGGTGTGGGCCTGTGACACAGGCCATTGTGTGGTTATGCTTCGTAGCACAACTGTGTAGTTCAACTTCTGGGCAGTTGACCCGTAGACTGGAGTGAGCCAAGCAGTTAATGCACGGCATAAAAAGTGGGCAGAAGTTGAGCCTGAACGGTGGGAAGGAAAAATATCAGAAATGGAGAAGTGAGAAGCTGGTGAAGAACAGATAGTTTATTATTTTTTTAAAAGATAACATACAAGAGAAAGGATTCAGTGTCACTCTTCTAAATGTGTGCGATACACACAAATCGCATTCAGCACTGTTACCTCCACTGATCCCTTTTCCATTTTCCAAGTCATTCCTCTCAACTTCTACCATCCGTAGATTTTTTTCCAGATAAGTTGACTGAGATACCTTCTGTCCCTGCTGAAGGGTAGAAATGATCTAGGAAAAGTGGAAGGGAGCATGAAGATGCAGATGGGGGAGGGGCAGAGGGAGGAAGAATAATTCCGTGACTGAGATACATTCTTAGCACAAAAGACCACAAGGAAATTCCACAACACTCCACTGGACACACATCTTTATAGACAAGTACCCACACTGGGGTAGTCATGACTGCTCTAGAAGCAGACAGAGCTCTGAGGAGTACTTAGTTCATGCACCTTGAAACCCAACATACTCCTTGGCTGGGGTATTTGTCTTTGCAGGACCCCCTGGTCCCAGATTTTTTGGTTCTGTTGCTCTCCTTGTGGAGCTCCTGTCCTCTCCAGGTCTTTTTATTATCTCCTTCTTTCATAAGATTCCCTGCACTCTGCCCAAAGTTTGGCTGAGTTTCAGCATCTGCTTCGATACCCTGATGGATAGAGTTTTTCAGAGGCCCTCTGTGGTAGGTTCTTGTCCTGTTCACTGGCTTCTTCCACTTCCAATGTCTATCCTGTTTGCTCTACTGAAAGAGGATTAAGCATCCTCCCTAAGGTCCTCCTTGTTGTTTAGCTTTTTTAAGACTATAGATTTTTGTATGCTTTTCCTGTATTATATGTCTAATATCCACTTATAAGTGAGTTTATACCATGTGTGTCTTTGTGCTTCTGGGTTACTTCACTCAGGATGACCTTTTTTAGTTCCCACCATTTGCCTGCAAATTTCATGATTTCCTTGTTTTTGATTGCTGAGTAGTATTCCATTGTGTAAATGTACCAAAGTGGACCTAGACCTGTTACTCAGATGAAGCCCATAAACAACCCAGTCTCCAAGTAGGTTCCCTAGTAAGAGGAACAGGAGCTGTCTCTGACATGAACTCAGTGGCCAGGTTTTTGATCACCTCCCCCTTGAGGGTGCAGTCTTCTCAGGCCACTGAGGAAGACAATGCAGCCAGTCCTGATGAGAACTGATAGACTAGGATCAGATAGAAGGGGAGGAGGTCCTCCCCTATCAGTGGACTAGGGGAGGGGCATAGGGGGAGAACAGGGAGGGAGAGTGGGGATGGGATGATGAGACCAGGGAGGGGGCTACTGACAGGATACAAAGTGAATAAATTGTAACAAATAATAAATAATTAAAAATTAAAAAAGAAACCCAACATACAGAAGGGGGCAGTGATGTGAAGAAGGAACTGACTGAGACGGTGGCAGGGTACCAACAGTCAATGTGACCTTGGCACCATTAATAAAGTATGTGGAAGAAAAACAATTGTGACCGAATGTTTGAGGCTGGAAGAACCCAAGGAAGGAGTAATATACAAGGAAGCATAATGATACTGCACTGATAACCCTCCAATACTTCAAATATTAAAATAAATCATGTGGAGCAGCCATGCCCACCTTTCAAAGAACAGATGCCAAGAAATTAAAATTCAAAAGGCATGGACTTCTGAAGATGATAGAAAATGAGAGAAGGAATTACAGCATCAATCACAGATGCCTCAATCTCTCTAAATCTTTCAAGCTACCTATTTCATACCTGTTGCCCCATGGCTCATTGTCATAGTCCTAATCTTAGTCCTGGTTGGGGCAGAGACAAGGGTGGCTGACTGAGTAAGAGATTCCCCGTTATCATCACTTATCAATTCTCCATCACCTGAACTTCAGAAAACCATCCATGGTCATGGTGCCTTGGGCATGTTCACCAGGAGTCAATTAAAAACTGTTGACTGAGATTTCTTTTTCTTAACTTTACCTGATTCCACAAGCCCTGCTCGCTCAGTTTCCCATTAGCCATTTTTTTTTTCTTCTGAATTTCTATTATTGCAGATTCCAAAGAGCAGGCTATTTTTTCTTACCACCTAGAGCTGTTCCCCTGGAATCTTGGGGGCATTTCTGAGTCTTTAAAGCTATCATTTGTGGCATCTAGGTGTACATCCTTTTAATGGGTCAGTGTCTATCTATTGCTCTTACTTTGAGCAGTGCAAGCTGTCTGAAAGAAGCTGCCATTTCCACAACTGGTTTCCATCCATTACCTGATGGGAAGTCTGATCCTCAAGCTCTCCACAGGAGCCATTCTTCGCTTCTGCTCCTGCTCACATTGCCCTCCACACATTCCTGTCAATGTTTCAGAACTAGCTCTTAGGCTAAACCAAGTGCTCATGTGGGGTTATTCTGGGAAATTCATATTGAACTTGTAGGGGTATAGCTGCTCATTTCTTTTTGCCTGACTCTCCCTCAGATGTAAAGTTTTAAGTTCTAAATATTGAATATATCAAATGAAATTTAAATGACTGTAAATGTCAAATATGACATCTTAAACCAGTCAGAAATATGTTCATTCTGAAACACATGAGCTGGCTGTGCAAATGTTTAATAGAACAACCCTAGGTAGGAAAAGACCATTATTCCCTATGTGGGTGGTAGCTATCCCAAGTGGAGCCTAGATAGCCCTTTTCCTCTAGGCCCCCTGGGATGCTCCATATGCAATCAATTCCTATTTTGTTGTTGTTGTTGTTTTATTTCTAACCCTTCTTTCATCTGCACATTGAGGTTTTTCATGTTTTTTTTTTCCACCAGCACAGGATAGAAGATTACCCAGCACACAGAAAGCCTCTTCTTTGGTCAGCACTGATCTAGAAGTTAGTCACAGAGCCATGTACTCAGAATAGCCCATGAGGTATGCATATAGCTGTGCATTCTACAGACAATAGCATGGAAGGAATCAGACTTGTGCATGGGCTGCAGCAAGGTGAGGGTTAAGATAGAAGTCTACTTATGTGGCCTTCTAGCGGTTCTGCCTTCATCCTGCTGACAAACTACAATTCATGGGGAACTCTTGTTGTGCCAAATTCGTGAGACCCCAAAAGACCACCAAGAGTCCAGTCCATTGCAAAACACAGAAGGATCTTTTTTATTACAAGCTATAGCTTGGGCTCATACACCCTCACCATTGTAGCAGTTGAGAGCAAAGAGCCCCATGTTCAGGTTAGGTGGTTAATTTAAAGAGTCCGGCCTCTCCCAGCATGCCCAAAGCCAGGGGAATTCCTGCCTGACAGCATCTATTGGTTGAATCACAAAAGGGGAGGTTGCGTTTTGAATTGATTTCTTTAGGGAGGCCTCCAAACCATTAATGGTCTGGCTTCCCTTGTTTGGCAGCCCTAGGGCAGAGGGATGATCTGGGCCGGTTTCCTAGTTTCCTAGCAACTGTATCTCTAGTAGGCAGGAAAAGAATGTAGTAAGGCCGGTTCCTTGCTGCAGGTAGCTGGGCATGTTTCCACCTGTATGACCTTTGTTCAAGCTTGCATTTTAAACTTTGAACCAATACCTCAAGAAACTAATTTTTAATTCTTTGGTCTCTCACTCTCTCCAGAAAAGGTGGCAAAGAAGAGCCACTGGCTAGCGCTACCAGCCTGCCCACCAAACCAGCAGCAGGTTTGGTCAGCGGTATTTTCTCTTCATTGCTTATGCTTCGATTTAAGTTCATACACTTTGTACAGATTCATCCAATTGGCATTTATTAATGGGCAACTATTTATTATTTGGGAATTTAGAAGGGGAAGAGAATATGCTATTAAAGTGCGGTTTATGTAATATCATAACTGGTCATGTAATATCATATAAAGTCAAGTGTACTGTACAAGCCCTCAGCTAGGGACCATGCTGAGGAAAACACATATCTCACACAGATAAAAAGGGCTCACTGGGAACAACTGGGGGGAGGAATCAATACAGTAAAGGTGTCTATGTGGAAATGCGAAAGTTATAACAGTTAGACTATGAATGCTGCTGACATGAAGACCACAGCACTTTACAGTCTTTATGATGTCCAAAAGCCATAGGAAACGACTTTTCATTCAGAAATCTTCAATCTCCAGTCAGTCATCATAATCTGAATTGTAGAGTTGAGATAGAGGACCACAGTTGACAGCGGGAAGTGGGGGGCTCAGCATGATATTTAACAGCTGAGGCAGGAAGTGGTGGCCATACGCTGGCTGTGATGAGTTCAAAATCTTTTTTGCTGGTGGCGTCCAATATGATTAGATTTTCTTCCTGCAACAATCTCTCTCAGCACTCTTTGACTTGGATACAGTAAAGGCAGAATGTGAAAACACAAGTCCATACTATATTTACATGCACAAGTAGTTTATTACACAAGTTCACACACATGTGTGGATTCATGTGGACATAGGCCTGTACATATGCATAAGGTAGTTACAATAGTGTGTGAGGAAAGTGACTGGAATGATCTCATGGTTGCTGAGCTTCTCTGGTAGAGATTCTCCTGCATACCTTCTCTGACAGGAGTTCAGGAGAAAAGCTATCCAGGGAAATGGGAGGTTGTATCTGCCCATTATTGGGGCTGAGGAAAATGGAAAGAAAGAGCTGGCCTCTCCCAGTCACTTGACTCCATGCATTCTGTATTTATTTCCTTATAAGATGGGTTCTCATTTTCTTCACTGATTCACTAACCCAAGAAGCGTCGGGGCTCTGTTTTGAAACAACCACAATTGCTTCCTTTATGTCATTTTGTCCATATGAAATTACTAACCAGCATTAAACAGTCAAGAGCCTATAAGCTCTAAGTAATTTTTCTTTTTCCTTTTTTTTTTTTGCAAAAGTAATAAACTCCTATAAATGGGATGAGGGGGTACCACTCCACTCCCTCCTTGAGTCACCTGTGCAAAGCTTCACTCCCATAATTGTACCTTGTTTTAAATTCATATGTATTCATTTCATAAATATGGTCTATATTTTATACTGATAAATTTATCAATAGAAAAAAGATACCACTAGAAGATATAAAAAATTACCTGCCAAAATAATGATTTATGCTGGTTTTGAAGCTTCCTCTCTATTATTCATGTGCATAAGACATTTTTTCCCATTTTGACATTTACTTCACATTATAAAAATGTGCTCCTGTATGCCAATGTCTTCATTTGAATAGCAGGTAGGAGGAATGCATGAGGGTTGGCGTTCCTGTCTGACAGTCTCTGGCAGGTGAGGCCCTGTCATCATTGCTCATGAACCAAGAGTAAGGGTGGGAGTCCTACCCATGCAATGCGAAGGGTATGTTTCCCTAGACTCTCCAGGCTGTGGGGACCAGGGAAAAAGTATACGCCACCAGGAAGGGCTGATAGGAAGCAAGGTTGGTTGTTTTACCTTTGGGGTAGCGTTTCTTTGGAAGATCAAAGGCAATACATTGGCATTAATATTAACTTCAGAGGGGAAATGACTTTAGCATTGACAAACAAGCTGGGAAGAGCAGAACAAAGCAGGCAAATCCCCGAGGAAGCCTGGCATATTTCCTCATCTGTTTTCCACCAAGAAGCACCCAGCAGTGGGACTGAGTTTTTATTGCTGGCTCTCTAGGATGGCATCACAGAGGAACCCCAACGTCTGAAGGTTGTCATTCCTCTCTTCCAAATTGCTCCTTTTTAAGGGAACCTCTGTATAGATTTAGACCATTTACATAACACAGGTCTACAAGAATTCCATTCCTTCCACCACAAAATTTAGCTAGTCAAAGAAGTTTCATATGAAGAGTATCATGATGACTGTTGGTACTATTCTGTTCTTTAAACATTTGTCCCAAGTTCAAATGCCATGAATGATCACTGTATATCTATGTCTACTGTCCATAGTGATCTTATTTATTTATGTCTTATCAACAGGGGCATGCTGCTCGGTATCTTTCACATTGTCCATGTATATGTTCATTTCTATATTTATACCTATAACATATATGAACAATAGATGTGTATCTGAGCCACATATATGTACATATTTTATGACTTTCTCCACAGACTCCTCTAGAAACAGATTCTGTGACCTGAAACTATTAAAAATTTGACCCAATTTTTCTAATTTTTTCTACAAAGAACGTTCAATGTTTGTAGCCTTCATAGTATCTGGATGGAGAGTACACACTTCTCTTGTTTCATTCTTTTGCATCATCATACTGATTGTATAAGGTACTAAATTACTTTCTCTTTTATCATGAATATTATATTTATGAATATAACAAGATGAGAAAACTGAAGATGGAAGATCATAAATAGGTAGATAGCTATGTAGTTGATAGACAGTAAGTGGGTAACAGGAAAAGCCACAAAGAGATGGAATTCAAAGCCATTGGGGGTAGTTAAGCAAATAAAAGATCAAGAGACAGATGAGGGTAAAAATGATAGATGAATGGATAGGTGATAGGAAAATAGATAACATAGGGAGAGGTTATTGACAGATTTTGGATAGATGATAGATAAGTAGATAGATGAAAGATGGAGGAACCAATGAAATGCTCATGAAGAATGCAAGCCCCACCCAGACTGCATTGCGTTTTGTATCAGGATGGGGACTCAAATATGTACCTACAATCACTTTTCTTTTACCTCTCTTTAATGAAAAGATGACTCTCAAATAACAATTTAATATCATGAAACATATCTGCATCAAGTTCAAGTCTTCTTAGCAACTCAGAGTACAGCTGAGGATACACAGACCCTTCTTCTTCCCCCTCCAGTATGAAGCAGATGATGAAATTTTTAAGCCTTTGAACAAAGACACATAGTCATGCAATGCTGTGATATTCAAATGCCTTCCCAGCACTGAGATCTGCTTTTGATGTGATCTCATACAGACTTCTTGAGAGACATACAGAAGTAGTGGATTGGTGAGGCCTATAGTTTCTTCTTCCATCCCAGCAATTACAAAGCAGCATTTTGTAAAGTAATAAAAGGCCGGACTCAAAATTGAAATACAAAGAGCCGTGTAACTTCCTAGAAGATGTCAGAAGAGCAGGTGGTGCCAGAGCTACATGCTGGCTGGAAGTGTCTGTGGATTGCTCGTGACCACTAGACAAGGCTGTGGGTGGTTGGTGACCACTAGATATGGCTGTGGGTGGTTGGTGACCACTAGACATGGCTGTGGGTAGTTGGTGACCACTAGACATAGCTATGGATTGCTAGTGACCACTAGACATGGCTGTGGATGGCCGGTGACCACTAGACATGGTTGTGGATGGCTGGTGACCACTAGAGGCAGCCTGCTAGCCTAAGGCAGGACAGCAGGGAGCAGATGGAAGAAGAGTGGAACCTCCATGGGAGGCTGTAGAGCCTTCATGAAGTTTGATTGGAGAAAATAATTCCTTTTAATTCTATAATAGCATGTGTGGTCAAAATGGCTCCCATCCCTCACATTACCTGTGATGTCAATGTTCCTGGTAGCTTCATTATTTTGAAGAATAGTGAAATCAGAGAGCCAGGAAGAGTAGGCAGGCATGGACACATATGCCTTGTGTATGGATATCACCAGAACCTCAGTGATCTATGTCCCTACTGTGACACCTGCAAGCTCTTAGAGCCAGTCTGAGTCTCGGCTCATCAATCTCATCTCTGACAAGAGAGTCACTACTTTTAGATACCTTGTGAAGAGATTTGATTCTTTTTTAGTTTCCTTCTTCCTAACTTTCCGTCTTTCTTTTTTATTCTTTCTTTCCTTTTCTTTGTTCATGTTTTTCCACTTACACAGCGATTCCCCTTACTGCAGAGACTAGATCACAGGCAGAAGCATCTGGAGAACTTGGCTCGTATTTAATATTGAATGCAGCATCGCTCTTTTACTGTACCATGTAAGGCCATTCTCCGGTAAATTTTTACCCCCCGTTTAACTGTCATTTTTGGTAGAAGGACACGTGAAGCACCTAAGGGAGACGGGGGACCTGCTAATACCTAGAATTCCTCTTCAGCAGCCAAGAAAAGCATGGGTTCTCCTGACGCTGGGGAGTTAAAATGGCTGCAGTTGACGGGGCTTCCTGCCACCTCAAGTGAATGAGGGCGTAGAGTCGACTGTTGACATTGGCTCTACCTGGCTTAGAGCTGGTGGAGACCGTAGACACCTGGTGCAAAGAAGTGATGCCTTCCTGTATGGTCTGAGCCAAATGAGAGCCTAAAGCCCTTCAGTGAACAGAACACTTGGTCCTCCAATCATCTCAGGGGAAGGAGATGCTGCCCAGAGGCATGAAGGCTCTGCCCTCCCCAGCCCAGGCATAAGTCATCACTGAGGGTACCCATGCTTCCACTTGGGTTGACTTAGCACAGGCCTGAGAAGTTTCATTAAGGATATTTCAGCTAGTACAAAACACAGATCGGAGGAGAGAGAGTTCTTTGTTTAGCTAAGAGAGCCCATGAAAGACTAGAATTCCTATCTAGGTTTGGTCTCACTGTCCCAATCAGAGTAACTATAGAATGAAGAAAGCCAGTAGGTAAGCTTCAATTCAATTTCATGATCCAAGCAACAATCTTTTCCCGTAAGCATCATCTGTACCTACCAGGTGCCAGGCAGGCAATGGGCTCCCCCATGCAAACCATTTACCTCCATTAAACAGAGCTGATTATTCAGAAGTAAATCAGTCACACACTTTGGAAAAAAATTAAAAGACCCAGAAGTAAAAAGAAAAGAAAAGTCAATACCCATTCAAGATCCACTTGAACTAATCTGAGAAAATGCATTTCCCAGCCTCAACAGCAAGAGAAATGTCTTCTCATCTCTACTCACTATCCCAGGAAGGCTTTCTTGCACTCATTTCTACTTTTGTTCTGTAAGAGTAAGAAAGGGAGATGGTGAGTGCTTTAAAAATCAATCCAAGTCTGTCATAGTGACTCATACTCCAATTTGTGCACAGCACTCTTAAGGAGAGGAGAGACCAGAACATAGGAAGCCTTCACTCCACACCTTCAGCAAGCATGTGCTTTTGGCCTTCAGAGCGCACCAGTGGGTACATAAATTGTCTGACGTCCTTCTTCCTCTCCTTCTATCCCACCTCAAAGTCATCATTCTGTGACAAAGAAAAGGTCCCTGTCCTGTTCACCAGCAGGTGCCTCCATCCTTCTGTCTCTTATGGCCATGCTATCATTTTCCCTGCCACCAACAGGGTCACCTCTCTGCCTGACTCTCCAAGTCCCGCTGTTCAGGTGAAGAAGAAATTCACAGCTATTGAATGATGATAGGGGTGGCAAATGAAAAAAAAATTAAGTGTCGGCAACAACAACAAAATAAAAGGTGGGGGCGGGTATGGGAGAAAGGGCTCCTGGAGAATGTGAGGAAGATAAATAGGGAAGACGCTCTGTTTCTCTGTCAGCAGCACTCTGGGGTTATTTGAAGCTCTTATTTATGCTCTATAAGCAGAACAATGCTGGAGAAGAAATGATTAAATACCGCCTCTGTGGGCAGCAGACATCTCATTGTGGCGGTGGGCTCACCGCTGGGTGGTTTTGATAAAGGCAATATGAGTTGATAACTGATAGAGTTTGCCAGGGAGTCATCTGGGGCTGCTGACAGCTCCGGAGCTTTAATAAAATCATTAGAATGTAAATGTTTTTATTGCAGAATAAAGAGCCTCCAGCGAAGTTGACACTACTCTCCCTGGCTGAATGGGAGTGCCCATTAGCATTCAAATGATATCATGATGGGCTGGTTATCTTTATTAAAATTTTTCAAATCGAGTCTTCATTTTGCATGATTGAGTTTTAAACAAATGCAATATGCAGTAGGCTGGCGAGCTGGCCTCAACACTTCTGAAATAATTAAAGTGTTCCGTGTACTTTTTTTAAACATGTGTTTCATAAGAAATGAATTGGATTTGCTATTTTAATATGACAATATCTAGTTAGCTTTGCATAAAAACTGGGCTGTTATAGCATAATTATTGAAAGTGTACAGCTTTTAAACATATGTTTCATAAAACTGAATTCAATTTTCTGAAATCTGACAATGCCAGTCACTTGGCGAAGTGTAAAATCAAGAGATAGCTTGATTACTTGGAGCAATCCTGCAGAGGTCTTGGTAATTGATGGCGGCTTGGGTACTCCGTGTAGAGTTTCTCAAAGAAGGAAGGCTCTTTTCTCTACCTGAAGGGATGATAGCGGAGCCTAGCTACTGTCCTTCAGCTCAGGACCTTGGCCACAAAGTCATTCAATAGCTAAAGAATTTTGAGAGGAGGTGAGCATAGCTTGTCTTTATCCAAGTGGAGTGGTTGGTCCATGGAGGCTGACAAGGTCCATTGGGTTTTAAATCTCCATTTATTTTCTCCTGGTCAGTTGCACTTTGTGCATACCAAGCATCCTTAAAAGTCATCTTGTGTTATAGCCTGAGCAAACCATTGTTAGCAAGACTGTCATGGCTGCTCTTTAGTTATGAGGAGTTGAAGAAATCAATAAAAGAAATGTTCCTTTAAAAATTGTCTCTGAAGTAAGTGGGGTATTGATTCCCTAGATGAAGAACTTCAGGAGGGATGTGGTCTAGCAGGGCATTGGACACACTGGGCAGCCATGTGCCTGCAAGGGGCAAGGCTCGTTTACCTCGCACCTGAACATCTTTTTATCTTTGATTACATTTTAAGCTGAGATAAAAAAAAAAACAATTTCAGAAAAATGACAATGATTCTGCAATTCCTAAAAGGCATGTTAGGACATCCTAACTCTGTAATAGTGTCTTTTTACCAGGATCTCAATCATGGGTCAGATGGTTTGACTGACAGATAAACTTCAATTGGCTATTAGTATTAATAGAGACAGCATCTATGTGTATTCAAGGAATTAGAGGTTTTGAAAAATTAGAAGTTTGTAGTAGGTGTATAAGTGATAATTTAATGTTTTTAACTCCCATGCTTAATTCATAATTCTGAATTGTTTTAATCATCTCTACATGCTGAACATTTGCAGTAACATTGAATGTGTTATATCCGTTCATTACAGTGACCAGGAGTGGTTAGTGAGCAACACAAAACAAGGAGACTCTGGAAGATAGGTGTTTGGGAACTAGCTATTCTAAAGGTCTGTGATGTCACTGAAGAGGACAGACAGAGAACAGTTCCCGGGGCGCCTGGACATGCTCCATAATAAAACTGGAAGAGCCCCTGACATGGGACCTTTGACAGTTCTCAGAGAGTGATAAAACATGGGCCAGCAGCTGATTAAGGATTTAAGAAGGAGCCTGAATTCAGAAAGTCTTATGGCAGCCCGCTTGATGGGACTCAAGCACAGAAGGACAACCAAAAATCTAATGTGTAATGTGAAAAATTGTCTGTTCCTTCCTCAAAGGTGACTGAGAGAGGGGGGTGGGGAGGAGAGAAAGGGGGAGAGGGAGAAGGAGAGGAGAGGAGAGGAGAGAGAGAAAGAGAGAGAGAGAGAGAGAGAGAGAGAGAGAGAGAGAGAGAGAGAGAGAGAGAGAGAGAGAGAGAGAGGTTA
>CM053743.1:77749722-77775959 GCA_028658305.1 Pachyuromys duprasi | reverse complement strand
GAGAGACCCCAGACAAGCGTTGTGCAGCAAATGCACAGAAGTTGGCTCTCCGGTGGATGATAGTTTCAGCAAAACCCTGCCTCAGCCTGTGACTCTGTCCTGTCATGCAGCTCCTCAAACTCTGGGTGACATTCTCTATTCCTTTTGCTAAAACCCCCAGCTTCTCTGTGGTCTGAGGGTCCCATTAGACAGCAGTAACAGTGGTCTTTGGCTCAAGGCTACTGGCCTGAATTCTATTTCAATAGTTTTAATTTTCTTTTCTTTCAGGAAGGGTGAAATTTTACAAATGAACTGTATGTTAAAAGGCTTTTCCTGACTCATGGGAGGAAGGAAGACACAGCATACTACTCTATCCAAAATTTCCTTGGCTGTGAGTAACAGCAAAGCTCTGGAACTCTTGAGGTATAGAGAAGACTGTGGGTATGCCACTGTTGCTGAGGGCAAGAGTCATTTCCCCATGACGTGAAAGCTATAAAGGGCTACCTGGTGCAGAGGACACTCAGGCTAAGTGAGAAGGTGGTCCTACCTGCAAAGAACACTTGGGAAATGAGCACAGAGCAGTGATGGCTGTAGGTGCAATAAGAGCTTCTTCCCCTGCCTTTTCCTCTCTCCTCTTCCTTTCCCTCTGCCTCCCTCCCTTTCTCTCTCTCTCCCCCTCTTTCCCTCCCTCTCTCTTTCCAAGGCACCAAATGTTGTAACTTCTCAGCTATGATGGGACTTTGTGTCTCTCCCCCACACCCCATATTAGGACTTCGCTTGGCTTGAGTGTGCACACATCTTGTGTGTGCTGTTGTGACTGCTGTGAGGTCATATGTACATCTGCCCTGCTACATGTGGGAAACACTGTTTGCTTTGCCTGAAGTCGTTTTTACCTCTGGCTCTTACAATCCATCTAACCCTCTCAAACAGTGAGCCCTGGGCCTTGAGATGAGGGTGTGATATAACTGTCCCATTGAGGGCTCAGCATTCTTCCATCTCTTAATCTTTGTACCTTGTTCAGCTGAGGTTTTCTGTGTTAACTGCCATCTACTTCAAGAAGCTTCTGTCATGAGCTGAGAGTTGCACTGATCTCTGTGCATAGTAATGTGTTTTAAGGAGTTAGCTTAAAACTATGTCTGCTTACTAGAATAACAGTAGTACTTTTCCGCTAGGCCCTACGACATGTCTAGCCATATGTTCTTGAGCAGAAAATGGTTCTCTGTGTGTGTTTCATCTTTTGGAGAGGGTCTTAAAACCAATGAGAAATACTTGAGCACTTCCATGGTGTTTATGTCACTGTTACAACTATAGGCATGCTTTGCCAGGCCTATCACTAGTGGCTCTCAGAGTTCACAGCTGGATAAGATTAGTGATTACTGTTTTTCCCTGTGGTAACATGCAGAGCACCTTCCAGCTCCCCTAAAACTAGCTGTTATGGATGAAGCTGCTAGATCAGCACCAACTTGATTTATCCATTTATTTTATGATTCATGTATGTGGTCTCAATACTGTCAAGTTCTGGAGGGCTATCAAAAACATTGACAATAGTCAGTAATGTTGAGGACTTTATGGGACACTCCTGGCCAACAGTTCAAGAAGAGAAAAGCCATTCCAGGTACTGGGGTTTTCATTTGCTAGTAAATGGTGTCTGTTTGGGGTATTGTTTCCCAATTATAAGATAACTCCACCATTCAATGTCCATCCTATTTGTTCATCTAAATGAGCATTGATCATACCAACCTGGGTCCTCCTTCTTGTATATCTTCCCTAGGTGTGTATATTTCAGCATGACCTTCCTCTCCTATAGGTCTATATAAGTGAGTATATACCATATGTTTCTTTCTGCTTTTGGGATACCTCACTTAGGATGATCATTTCCAGGTCCTACCATTTGCCTGCGAATTTCATGATTTCCTCCTTTTTTATTGCTGAGTAGGAGCATACCAAAGAGGACCTTTGAAAGAATCAGTATAGCAATGTATCAAAGCAGATATTAAGACTCACAATCAAGCCCTTGGCAGAGGGCAGGAAGTAACAATAAAAATAGGGGAAGTTAGTAAGACTTCGGGAGAATAAGAGCTCCACAAAGACCAAACTGAGCAGGGCACAGGGGCCTTATCTGAGACAGTTTCTCCAACCAAGGACCATATATGGATATGGCCTAGAACCCCCACTCAGATGTGGCCCATAGTAGCTCAGTGTCCTAGTAGCTGAAGATCCTAGTAAGGGGAACAGGGACTGTTTCAGTCATGAACTCGATGGCTGGCTCTTTGACCCTCCCCCATATATGCCAGGGAATAACAGCCTGGCTAGATCCCAGAGGAGGACGTTGCAGCCAGCCCTGAGGAGACAAGATGAGCTGGGGTTGGATGGAAGGGAAGGAGGTCCTCCCATGTTGGTGGACTTGGAGGGGGTGGGGAGGAGATGAGGGAGGTTTGGGGAGGGTGGGAGGGAATGAGGGAGGGAGCTATGCATGGGATGCAAAAAATCTAACCTGTGATTGATATAAAAATAAATTTAAAAAGATAACTCCACTTATTCTTCTTATACATGCATGTATGTGTATTTTAAAAATCTACAGTTGTAGTTTTACATATGCCCTTTAAAATGTCTTTAGTGTTAGTTATTCCTCTCCAATTTACTTTTTTATAGATATTTATGAATTTAATTTTTATTTATGTGCTTGTATGAACTTATGTATGTCTTGGGCCTGTGGCAGTCAGAAGGTATTAGATCCACCAGAACTGAGGCTGTGGGTAGTTGTGAGCTGCCTGATGTGGGAGCTAGGAACCAAACCTGGGTCTTCTGTATGCACAGAAGTACTCTTAACTGCTGAGCTGTCCTGTCACAGCAGCCCTAAATTTTACTTCTTTCATGGGGTTAATGTAGACATCAATAATTACACTCTGTAGTCTCCCCTATCCCTTTGGGTTTCTGTGCTTGGAATGTCATGCTCTATGAATAGGTAATAGCTGACCGGTCTAGTACTTGTTCAGTGTTCAGAAATCACATTGCCTTAAATAATTTGTCCCTGGACTATAACTAAGTTTGACTGGACATGCTATGTTGCCAACCTTAAATGGAGTAATTCAGGCTTCCCGATGGTGACCTGTTGGCTTAAGCTGGGGGACTGCAGTCATGTCTCATCCATGCAGCTGCTGCAGAGATCATAAAAAGGAGAAAGTGATCTCCCAGCCCTGAGAACCTGTATTACAGCCGAGGTGACCCTTGTCTCCCTCCTGTCCTATGTATGCAGAGGAAAATCACTGCAGCAGTGTTCAATGGCAAAGGTAGGGTTACCCCTGACTGTGGGAACATCTCCTAGAGCAGCACAGTTAAGGATAATGTCATAGGTTACATTATAGCTGTAAGATGATGCCATGGGTTTTATGGCTATGGACTTTGTCATTGATGTCATAGGATATTTAACTCCCAGTCTGCAGAAAGGACCTCACTGCCCTGCCCCTCTAGCTAGGAAGAGAGCAGGAGTGGGTCCACAGATCTGTGGACTGGGTTAAGAAGCTCCTAAGCTTTGCTTCCCAGACTCTCTCACATACTAGTTCCAGATGTGGTCTGTGCCACCTTGTGCTAGTTTAAGGCTGGAGATTCTGTGTGGTCATCTCACATTGGGAGTGGAAGAGGCTCGAAGTCAGGGAGGAGGACACAGGAGCCTGTGCAGCGGAAGCAGCACCCAGAGTGCCTCTGCTGTGCCGAATCTTAGAGAAGCGGGATGTGCACCTCAGTGTGACTTCTGCTTTATTTACTTATGTCTCTCTGTTAATACACACACACTGACCATGTATTTGTGTCTAAAGTCAGGAAGCCTATCCATATGAACTGTCAAGTCCCACTCAGCTTTCTCCTCTTCCTTCCAGAGCATCTCCGTCTTTCCACAATGATATTATCAAACACAGGCCATCTCAGAAGTGACAGTACTAAACAAATTGCCAGAGGAGAGAAAAGAGTTTGTGCCCTTGCCAGCAGCTGGGTTGGGAGAAGACAGGCGTGGAATCTGTGGGTAGATCCATTTCCACAATGGCAGGAATAGCAATTGTGTAATCCAATTTCAACAGGGAATTTCTCTTTATCTTAATGACTAGTGAAATGGGTGGACCTCAAGTTTCATCTCAGTTTGGAAACATTCCCAACATTTTGGAGATGTTTACTCCAAATTGAGCCAAAAACTCTTCAGGCTCTAAAATCTTTCTGGGACGGATACCAGCAGATTTTCTTTTCTTTTCCTCCTTTCTTTTTTTTTGTCTATTCTTTTCTTTTTTGTGTGTGAGATAGCTAATCCTTCCGGCTTCTGGGACATTCTCTCCACACCCCCAGATTCTGAACTAAACCAGCATCTCATCCTGACCAGAAAGCTGAAGGGACGCTTGTGGGAGAGAAAAGGAATGAAACTCTATGGCTTTATGGCTGGACCCCTAGTGAAGCTGGTAGATCCTCCACCTGTCTCTTCCTCCTACAACCCTCTCCAGAACCTTAGGGCTTTGGTTTCAGTGCCTGTGCTTTACTATCAGAACAAGCCAAGTATAAACACCAGCACAGTTAGATTCTCAGAACAAGGAGACTTGGAACTAAGCAAGCGTTTGAACCTTCTTCAGCTTGCCACAGCTCTGAAGATGTTTTTAAAAATGTTTTCATTCTTTCCTAATCCTGATAGTTTTGTTCTTTCTGTAAGCCTAGAGTGTTGACTGTCAGGTAGAAGTCAGTCAGTCATCCCTGATCTGCCCCATCCTCCTTAGTCAATGTTGGTTTGGATGTTTGAAGTTGAACTGTGTTGTTTTCAAGTCTGATGTCTTAATTGTGCCCAAAGAAAATGCAGAGTGGTACAGTGAAGCCCAGGCTCATGTCACAGGAACGTAGTGAGGGTCCCATTTACTCCATGTAGCACACAGTGGTGTTGAGTAATGGGAGATCAAACAACAGGCCTAGAATTCAGAACTAGCTCTTTCCAAGAGTGGGGTCATCTGAGGAGGCAAGGGGGCCAAAACCCATGGGTTTTTTTAACAGACAACATAGAATCTCAGCAAGTGTTCACATGCCACCAGATTGTGACAAAGTCCACCCACAGAAAACTCAAGCTGAGAACCTTTGGGAAGGTTGTTCCTACTAACAAAGCTTCTACTGGCTGGAGAACCATTGCGTACTACCAAGAACTACACAGTAAAGTCAAAAGCTAGTTCATTCTCAGCTATCTACGGCTGTCCTGAGCTTCCCCACATGCACAGGTCATCTTCTGGGAAAACACTTCCAAAGGAACATCAAGGTCCCAGGAGAAGAGCCCCACAGCTCCAGACTCAGGTCTGATAACGGTGCATCCTGGAAGCAGCTTCAACACTTTTCCTTCTGGTTTGGGACTTGGAAAAACCAAGCAAAACAAACTCAAAACACACACAGGCTTCAGAAAAGCCTGTGATTCATCTCTTTTACAGAAGGGTCTTCTGCCAATCTTCAGAGACTGGAATGCTAGTTTGGATAATCTATTTATTTGTTTATTAAGTCAGCCAACAAATATTCTTGACAGCCCCTCCTATGTGTTGTAGATTTCCATGATTTGGAAATAAAGAAAAAATAATGATGGGACAAGAAATTATTCTGAGTTATGAGCAAATAGAGGGTCAAGTAGATGTGTGGGTTCAAGGCAATGTCCAGTAAACCTGAGGTCCTAAGCAGGACCTGGGGGGGCAGTGAAGGAGGTGGTATAGACTGGAAAAACTGCTAGTTTTCCTCTGTACTCTAATCTCCTTTGAATTCTGTTTGCTCTCCTCTATCAAATGATGAATCACAGAAGTTAATGTGCCATGGCTTAACCATTGCCCCAAGAGAGTATGCATCTTAATAACTGGTCATATTCATTAGGTCTTATTAGGTCTTATATGTCTTATTTTTATTGTGATAAAACAGACATACTATTCTTTATCATGGCCATTTTAAGTGCATATTTTTCTGATTGCCACACATGCTCACATGGTTGCCCAACCATCTCTATAATGTTTTCATCTTTTCAAAATTATTTTTCAACTTTTTCAAACTATAATACAATTGCATCATTATCCCCTTTCATTTTCTTTCTTCAAACCCTCCCACATACCACATACTTCTCCTTAAAACTCCTTTCAAAGTCATAGTATCTTTTAAAATTTATTATTGTTACACATACATATATATGTAAAAACACACACATATATGCATACATATATATGTGTGTATATGTATACATACACATATATGCATATATATATATATATATATATATATACAATATTGTACAACTTAGAGAACTGGTCTGGAGCAAGGGTGAGGTTGAGCAGTGTCCAAACCCTGAAAATCTCATCTTGAGACTGACGGGAGTAAGCAACTCTCCCTCCCTGTTCTGGGCCTGTATGTCCAGGTGCCTGTAGTCTTGTGACCTCTACTTCCACCAATTCTCGAGATAGTCATGGAGTCTGATGATCAGGTTTCAGATTTCCTCATACCAACATGTCCAGCCACCATGTGGAATTCCTCTGCATACAAATGAAGCATTCATACAAATGAAGCATTCTTAACACCTCCGTCCCAGTGATGTTCACTCACCCAAACAACCCTAGCCACTTCCCCAGGGTTTATATAGGCCTTATTCCACCCTCCACCCCCAATAAAAAGAGCTGTTTAACAGGAAGAGCAGTGTCACTGAAAGGGCTGTATTCGAGAAGGTATCTTCGCTCTCCTTACCCCTTACTGCTGAACTGAGATTGTGCTAACCCACAAAGCCACCTAAGCTTTGTTCCTTCGAGTCCAACATCTATATCCTGTATGCATTACATAGGTGCCCGGATATCCCAAGGAAAAGAAGTCAACCCCGGGTCCCATCTATAAAACAACATTTTATATGTATATGTTTCTAAACATATAAAGACAACTCAGTCTATATGGTATCACTTGTAAGTATATTATCAGGCCTGACCATTTACTATTGGACAAAAAAAAAATAGTATGTTTTTTTTTTCCCCTGGGCAAGACTATTTCTCCTGCTCTCAGAATTCCTTCCTTGCTCAGCAGTCTTTGTGTAGGGTTGAGGCCTCCTGGACTTTCCCTGTCCAGTTCATCATGTGTATTGGTATTGTCCATTTTCAGTTCATGTTTAGTTAGTTACGTTGGGATGTTATGGGTGTAGCTTCTGACATTACTAGGAGACACAATTTCACAGCAACTTCCTTGATCCTCTGGCTCTTATTTCAGCCCCCTCTTCCTTGGTGTTCTTGCAAAATTCAAAGTTTATTTCCTTCCCCTTTTTATCCCTAATACCCATTATTTGAGAGTCTCCATGAGTCTGAGTATGCAGAGACATGATGTCTGCATGCCATTCACCCTTTCTCCTTCCATGACTGGTACATCATTTGTTATAGTGCGCTCAAGACTCCACATCTCGTATTAGAATCTTCTACTTCATGGCTGCATGGAATTACACAGTATGTACACACCACATTGTGTTATCAGATTCCACCTTACCCACACTTTTTCATTCCTGTGAAAACAGTCCTGTTACTAACATGGGCATTATTTGTTCAGATATAAAAGTTTAACTTGAAGCTTCTTCCTGCCTGGACCACAGAAACTACCATCTGGGGAATCTCTATTTTCTCAAGAACATCATGAAATGGTCAACCTATATGTATTTCTATAATCCTGTAATATTATCATTTTAAAAATCACCATAAAATCAGTGCTTTTAGCTTTGTCAATTTTTAACAAGCAATCCACTTTTATAAAATCAAGGTAAAAGAAGACAAGTTAAAAAATAAACTCTGATTTCAATTCAGTTTTTTACATATGACTTGTTTTTTTCTTCCTTCCAATCACCTTGCTTGTACCAAAGATAGAATAAATTTAAAATGAATTGCTAAAGGCCAGATGTGGTGGTACATGCGTGGAATCCCAGTACCTCGGAGGCAGAGGAAAGAGGATTGTCCCAAGTTCAGGACCAGCCAGGAAAATATAGCAAGGCTTTATCTCATACAACCTAGAGCAAAGACATAATTAATAAATAAATGAGAATTATTAAAGCACAGAAGTTGTGTTTTCTGCACTCAGAAGTCCCATTTGGGTGTCAGGGCCAGGTGTCCATGTTCTTGCTGGTACAAGTTCACACATCTACCACGTTCAAATGTGGCTTCCAGGATCACTCTGTCCATAGCTGGATAAAGGCCAGAGGAAAAGGAGAGGAGAGAAAGGTGAGCCAGCTGCAGCCCACGAAAGATGAATACAGCAGACCATTCTGGTGCCTTGGAGACACTTGAGTTTTCCATAATATCCACCTGTTTACAGGCTTCTTGATGATGCCCTTTCTTCTGGAGATCTTCTGAGAACCTATGTTTTCCTTCATGTTCTCATCCCTGCCTGAAGGCTGACTTCCATCATCCTTCATTTATTTCATTCTGCTTTTCTTTTTACTTTCCTTCCTTTTTCTCCGCATGGACCATTGGTAACATACAGATTTCAACTGTGCAGGGTCAATGCTGTAGGAAATATCCCAACCATAGCTGACGTCCTTTCCTCCCTTTATGCGACTCCACATTAGACAGTACAGTTCCCTAAGACTACCTGTCCAAAGTGAGAAGCCCACACAGTCACAGTGACAAAACTGTGACTCTCTTCACCTCCGGGGTCAGTCAGAGACTGTGAAACTTCCCCCTTTCCCAGACCCTCAGGAAGAGCCTTTTGCATCCAAGACATTTGGGTTTGCAGACCTCGGCTGTGCTGCTCAGCTGGCCTGGTTGCCAGTGTAAAGCACATGATCACGTGAGCGAAAATAAAAGTTTTCTGTTTTATGTTTAAAAGTACAAATATTACATTATTGATTCAAAAAGGAAATGTGCTGAGCGAAAACTCAAAGTACAGCTGAAGCAAACCCCAGGGAGAGCTTATGGGATGGAATGAGTATAGTTTTAGAATGAAAACAGATGTTATTCTTCACAAAGCCTGAAAAAAAAGTTTGCATTTTTGCTCAAAGTAGCAGCAGGCTAGCACCTGGACAAAGGGTTTCATGGAGGAAAAGTCCAATTGTGTCTGTTCCTGAGAATAAAGCAGAAGAGGAAAAAAGAAGCTCAAATCTTGCTGAGTAACAGGAGCCTTGGGGGGGGGGGGAGCTCACAGTGCTAGGGAGGAGAAGGCAACCCATGAGGCTCTCATTTCATCTGATGATTGGAAGACAAATGGCAAAGGAAGGCCCACTGGAGGGGCAGCTAAGATGTGGGCTCATTTTTATTCAGGAGTTCTGGGGGCTGAGACACACATCCTGCCTCTTTCCTGCATAAACTCTCCCAGGCTTATGTCAAGTCAAGCAGGCAATTTTTCCCCCTCAAGTTTGAAAGATTCTTTGCCTTCACTCATCTGTCACTGCTGTCATCAGTACTTAGATTGTTTCACCTGCGGAGCACGATGTGCTTACTAAGGTCTTTTATCCTATCCACGTCAACATCGTTTGATACCGAGTGTAATTTTCAAACAAAAGATTCCCAAGGGAGAGCGTTAAGAGAGGCCTGTTTTTAACCCTGCTTCCAGAAAAAGTTAGACACAAACATTTCCACTTAGTTCATTTGCTTCTAAAGCAAAAGGCTGACTCCTGATATGCGCAATTGAGAGCACTTCTGCAGAGAGTTTGAGGACCTATGCTGGGCTTGCAGAGATGCAGAGCTTGGCCAGGTGGTGAGCAGATTGCAGCATCCTCGAGGCTGTGGTCAATGATGGATTTCATGTGCATCTCTGCTGTCTCTTGGAATTTGATTCACGCTAGACCAGGCCCTTGACTTACAGGAACCAAGTCAGTTTGCCAAGGCTTCACTCAAGCCCCATAAAAGAGGACAGTTTCTTTCTAAAATAGGATCTAGGGTCATCTTCTCTGTTTCAGCCCTGCTGGTGTGAGAGACATGAAGCAGAAAAGGTGAGTAAGTGAAAGAAAGCAGGTCTGCTCAGTCCTGCTCCTCATAGAATAAAAAGCTATACAGGATCTGTCTTCTAGGCATGAGCTAAAGATCCTCATCCCAATTCACCTGCTCTACCCTAGTTTGATGTCAGTGTGTCATAACCACCACACTAATATCTATCTCTGTGGAACTAATATTTACACTCTGGGGAACAGTGGTCTATACCCTGAATCTGACCTATAACCATGAGCTGAGACAGGGACTTAGGAGGGCTAATAAGGAGAAATTGTTTTAAGAACTCTGTAGAGGTCAGCAACTGAGTCATACAACCTCACTGTGATGTTTCCATATGACGAAGACAAGGAAGGGCTGGTATTACTTATTTGTTGATTGTATGTGTTTCTTCCTGTCTGTGGTATGTACACATCTGGGCAGATGTGCATGGTAGCCAGAAGAGAAGATTGGTACCCTAGAGCTGGAGCAGCAGACAGTTGTAAGCTACTGGACATGGATACTGGGAACCAAATTTGGGTCCTCTGCAAGAGCAATACCTGTTCTTGATGGCTGAGACATCTCCCCAGCGCATAAATTACTGCTCTATCTATCTATCTATCTATCTATCTATCTATCTATCTATCTATCTATCTATCTATCTATTTATATATTTCAGTTCTCAAAATAGGGTTTCTCTGTGTAGCCCTGGCTGTCCTGGAACTTGCTCTGTAGACCATGCTATTCTTGAACTCAGAGATCCACCTGCTTCTGCTTCCTGAGTGCTGAAATTAAGTCATGCACCACTGCCCCCTGATACTGAATGGGTGTTTTAAAACCTCAATAGACAGAGGAAAATATCTGACTTCAAAACTAGTTAGGACATTCACAGAACTTTCCAGAATTACGTTTGACCTTTAACCCATTAGTGCTATTAAATAGATAAGCTCAAGAATCTGTGTCTGTCTGATGGAAAGAGCTGGTGTGCAATAAGATGACTAGGACAGGGGCCCCAGAAAGAATGGATGAATACAGAGAAGCATTCTTACTGGGATAGCCAAGCGTTTGCTATGAGATAGGTTTGTGTTGTGTGTGTCTGGGAAGTGTCTCACTGAACCCCAGACAAGGACAATAGAAAGTAGATAGACTACTTCTATGAAAAATGGGGTCTGTGCTGTTTTGTTTTATGTTTACCAGGCACATGATTCAGTTAAGGAAATGCCCATTAGATTGCACTGTCTTTGGGCATTTTCTTGACTGATGGTTAATGTGAAAGAGCACAATTCACTGTGGGTGATGCCATCACTGGTCAGGAGGTCCTGAGGCATATAAAATAAAGAAAGCCAATTAAGCCATGGAGAGCAAACTGTTAAGCATTCTTCCATGGTCTTTGATTCAGTCCCTGCCTTTAGGTTTCTACCTCAGCTTCCCCTGATGGTGGACAGTACCCTGTAGGCCAAATAGACTCTTTCTTCCCCAATTTGCTTTTGACCATGGTATTTTTTTTATCACAGCCATAGAGAATAAACTATGACAGGCTCAAAAGCGCAAGCTCAGACTCACTCAGATCAGTACGGATCTGAACGTTCCAGGCTGCTCCTCACCTCGACATCACGAGCAGACAAAATGTCAGTGTTGAGTTTTCTTACATTTATAGCTGTAAGCCTCCAAATTCTGTTCGGAAACTCTCAGCAATAGATCACAGAGGTCGTGTGCATAGAGAGACTAAATGAAACCAACAAATCAATTATTACTTGAAAGGCAAGACACTTCGATGAGAACACCGTGGAAGTGGTGCCATTATCCCTGGGAAAACTTGGTCTTGGGCTCCAATATCTTGGGTCTGAATGTTGCTGATATACCTCTCTGCTCCTGTGCCTTTGAATTTACACTCTCTTTTAAGCCAGAATCCCTGAAATCCTCTCAAACTCAGGGATCTGTCCCTGATATTTCAGCTATCAGGCCTGCAAGCAAGAAAGTAAAATATTTCAATGTCCTTTCTTTTCTTGTGTTATTTAGAATTTGCAATCCCCAAATTAAATTTTATTGCACTTCCCCATGACTTTACCCTACATCCCTGAAGGGCATTTGACTTAATGAACCTCTGTTGGAAGAATACAATTGATACAATATCCTATTAGTTACTTGTCTCAGCCTCCACTTCCTCTACCCTCATCCAACAACAACAACAACAAAACATCTGAATAGGGCCAACGTGGTGTGTTGGGGTCCTTTCTGCTTCTCTGAGAGGAAAAGGTAACAATGAACATCATGGAGCCTGGGAGTCCAAAGGTAAAGCCTCCTGAAAATTAATGAGCTGCTCTCCCTTGCCATGCATGCCCCATGGGCAGAAGGCGGCCTCTGTTTTTGTGAGTGAGCAGAGCACACAAAGACACAGGTTGTAGGCATCTGGGCCTGGCTGTTCTTGGTAGTGGTTGACCAATATGGGAAGGTGCATTCGACCCAACTCTGCAAATGACCACAATAACCCACACAAAGAGGGACGTAAGTTGGCATAGAAACACAGTGTAATAGGCCTGCTCACGGAGTGCTCAAGGGGACTCCAGGGACCTGCCAGGCCGTGCAAGAAGAATAGTACAAGCTGGAAGAGGCTCAGCAAGATTAATCACCACTGCGATGCAGATTTAGCACGTTAGGTGAAAAGATAAATGTGGAAAACGCTGTGTCAGAACCCATGGTGTGGCCCACATGGCAATCCAGGGTCAGTAATTGAACTTTACTCTAATTATCCTGGGGAGAGAATATTAACTTATCGTCGGAGTGAGAGGAGAGTCCATAACTCATCACGGATGGGGCTGCTCATCGCATTGTGTTATTGAAATATGATGGCTCCATTTTTATCCTGTCATAACGACAACTGATGTGCTTATTTCCTCGCTCCGTGCCTCTAGGGGATGGTGGCACCGTGAGCGAACATTCTTCCCGGTGAAGGAGCAGCACTTTATCATGCCAGTTTCACCTCAGAAAATGTGCTTGTGAACTCAGGAACAATTTGGGGATCAAAGCTGTCCCCCATCTTGATGGCCTGCACAGGGACTCCCATCAGGCAGTGGGGAACACTGTCTTTATTCTTGCACTTCCCCATGACTTTACCTTACAGCCCTGCTTCTGTGACTTGGGTCTTGATATTCCCCAGCAAGCCTCTCGAACCTGCTCTTGCTGCAGGGTGGAATGACTAGAAAGGAATCAAGATTTATTAAAAACTTAACTCATTTTTGTTGCTTGGTCTGCGTATCAGAACACACCCTCCCTACCTTGGAGGATACAATTTACCTTTGCTACAGACTGGACATCCGAAGCCCCCAAGATTCACCATGTGCCTTATTGCCTTGATCAGTGATACTGTGTTCCTTTTTCCTCACAGTTGTATTCTGTGAAACATTCTTCATAGATTGTGAACAAAACCAGGGGCAAAAACCTCAGCTGATATTCTAAGAGAAAGCATCATAAAATTCAAAATGTGGAGGATCACCGATAGTTTGAAGTGAGGTTGTAGAGCATGTCTGCGCATTGGAAGGAAGGAGGGAGCATCCCGAAGAACAAGATCAACAAAGAGTTTATAAGACACTAGGAGCATACTTCTGGGCAGCACAGCACACTCAGGAATAGTAATGGATCTGTGTTCTGACCCACAGAGACATGTGAACAAGAGACCATATTTGACTATGGAATGAAACAGTCAGGCAGTACACAAGAGCTGCAGGCTGAGAAGGAACAGGGGAAGACAACTCAGGAGGAGTACATTAATAGAGATTTTAGTTATCAGGGAGATGGCAGTAAAAATTTAAGAAGCAAAGAAAAGGGTCCAGAAATACACAACCCATGCCCTCCTCTGGGAAAGTGTACACAAAGTACGACAGTTTTCTGCTTTAACCAAGAACAGAGACTTGGTGCCTGAGGGAAAGGAAATTACTTTGAAATCATCTTCCATTGGGACTTGAGCTCCCTTCGCTCCAGCACCCCTCCTGAGCGCAGAGGCATGGTCACTGTGGTGGGCTGAGCAGGGGCCTGGCCTTCTTTCGGAAGCCTCTTTGAGGCTGCTCACTTCAGCTGTCACCGCAGGGTCTTGAAGCTCCTGCAAAGCTTTGGCTGTGAGAGGGCACTCCCATCTGATTGCAGTCGCACAGGGAGGCCTACATCTTCTGCTTCCTGCCTTCACAGGTGGGTCACTGGAGCCAATGGAGTCAGGAGCTAAGGCTGCATCCTAAAGAGAATATGTTGGGGGTACAGCCTTCATCAGCTGGTGTGCACTTTAGGAAGTGAATATGGGGACAGCCATTTCCTGCCACTGTATGCCACATCACATGAATGTGGGGACAGCCTCTGCCTGCCACTGGGCACCCTAGAAAGAGAATGCATGGGCATCTACGCCATGTTTGTGAAGTGTGTGTCCTTGAAAGCACCAAGCGAACTTCAGGCCTCACCAGTGAAGCAGTGGTAGTCTTCTGCTGTATTCTGCTTTCCAGACTCCGTAATAGCAGTGTATCACATCTAATACTCCTTGGGCAGCCTTAAATGTATAGAGAGGGAACAGGAGGACTCTCCGTATCTCTGTCTCTTTCTGGGCTTTCTGATCATCTTAAGAGTGAATACTCAAGTCAAGATCCCTGAGATCTGGGGAGGAAAATTAGCTAGCTTTCTGGATACTGAGTGAGTAAGGGTGTTACATCACCAGTGGCAGAGCAGAGGGGCATCTGAGGTTGGCAGAGGTGCACACCTGTACACAGCTGCAGGGGATGCTGGCTTCTCTACAGAGGAACCACTGCAGCATGAGGTGGGGGTTGGCAAGAGGTGTGTCACCAGATGTCTGTCCTGTTGTCCTTGGGTCGCTGCCCTACCTTGTTCAGCTGACAGTCAGCATAACTTCCACACACTGCCAATCCCACATAGCAAGGCTCTGGGATCACCTCTGGGTCTGTGGACTGAAACTCCTCTTCACTGTTTCCTAAATATAATGCTAAAAACCAACTTCTTTTAGAGACATCTCCATCAGCCAGGAAGACAAAATGGTGCTTTAAAAAGACATTAGCCTCATATTTACGTGAAAGATCATGACAACCTGGTAAAGCTAGGATGCCTGTACAGGGCTGTATATTTTAAAGGACCTCATAATTTATGTTTTAAAATTTCTTTCCTACACGGTTGCAGGGTGTAGTCGAAGCTTCTGACATTTATAATAGAGCAGCAGAGAACTGCTGGCTAAATGGTATGCAGCATTCCATAAATTACTGCCTGAAATTTGTCTTAGTGTTCCTATACCCGTGTGACAGGTTTTTTCTCCAAGAAAGAAAAAAGAAAAAAAAATGTGAAGGGAGTTTCGAAAGGCACAATCCATCTTACCCATCCTGAAAGCCTGACTGCAGCATTGCTCTGGGGCACTCAGGATGACCGTGGGATGACACTCACCTGGTGGCTTATTTCACTAAGCTTAGACAGTTCTTATTTGGAGCAATCCTAGTCAAGTGTCACAGGCATCTTGCCCATCAATCAGGCAGGGGCCTTCCAGTTTTATTCAAGATGGCAACAGTTAGCTGCCTGCTGTCTGCGTCTGGTATCTCCTGCTTTGATGTTTATGAGCCTGCTTCACCTGGGGTCAGGACCTTTCCAAATGGGGGAGTTCTTTCACAGTTGAGTCATCAGAGAACCCAGGTCTTGTGAGAAGCAGCAGTGCATGTGTTGTGAAACAACTCTGAAGAGAAGGCAAATGTAATTTCCTTCTTTTAATGCCTGGGGTTCAGCTGGCCTCCTGGACTCTGAACTAAAGATGGCAAGATGTCCTGGACTTGACGCAGAGGAACATAGAAGAGGAGAGTAGCTTGAACCCAGGTAGGCAAGATGGAGGCCTGAAAACCCTGTTTGTAAAGGGCCAGAACGTGGAAGTGAATTCAGTTTCTGCTGGGAGCAGCCAAGACAATAAGCATGAACTCTATGACTGTGGGCCAGTGAAACTGTCTTCAGGAAAACAGACTGGATGCTGGGCTTGTAGCGAAGGCCACAGTGTACTCAGTCTGCATGAAAGACATTTTTCAAAAGACTTTGTTCAAGTGCCCTTTCTGGATGTGCTACTCACAGCCCTTTCTTGCTGACATGAGCCTCAGCCCATGGTTATTGGTGAACACCCTTCTTCTTCTCTCCTTGTGCTCTTTGAGGTTCTCTATCTCTTCTACTCTGACACATACATCCTCCATCCCTTCTCCACTGCCATGAACACACGCCTCCCATCTCTTACATTCCTGACACTCTGTGAGAACAGCTCTGAGTATCTCTTGTTCATTGAAACTTTGGCAAGACTCTGGAATAGAAAATTTGTTAAACACAGCAAATCTCCCCAAACTAAAAGCTCTCACACATGCACACAAACCTGTTCTGTTAAGTGTTGTATTTCTGGAAAGGTTAGTGCTTCCAGAAGTCTGCTTTTAAAGAAAAGAAAAATACACTTCCTTAAAAAAACAACAACAACATTAGACAGAGAGACAGAGACAGACAGACAGAGAAACACATACACACACACACACACACACACACACACACACACACAGAGCCCAAATTAGAGATGTCCACATCAGATCTCTCCTCTAGGAGCTCAGGGAACCTCATGGAAGAAGGGGAAGAAGGATTGGAGGAGCCAGTGTGTTGAAAGACACCAAGAGAATAAGGCCCACAAAATCTACTAAGCAGGGCTCGTAGGGGCTCACACAGACGTTTGAATATTTGGTCCCCAATTGGTGGTGCTCTTTGGGAGTATTAGTACATCACTGGGGGTGGGTGTTGGAAGTTTAAATTTTTGAGCCAGGATGATTCTTTTACTTTATGCTTGTGACTTAAGATGTAAGGTCCCAGCTTCTCACTTCTGGTGATGTTCTTGCCATCTGCTACCATATTGAACACATCATATGGACTCTAACACTCTCTGATTATGAGCCCCCCCCAAAAAAAACCCCAATTATTTAATAATGTGGCTTAGTCCTGGTGTTTTAATTACAGTAACAAAAACAGCAAAATGAAAGCAGTGATTATACAATTTTCATTAAAAAAAAACTAACTAAAGCCCCTTTCTAAAGTAATTCTATGACAAAATACTGTGATAAGCATCTTTGGGAATGAACAGACCTAGTTAGAGCCCCAAGTAGCACATGGAGCAAGTCTCCTTCATGATGTAACTATGCAGGAATGCATAGTCCCTTCCTGGCAGACCTCTGTTAAATGAAAAAAATAAAGAAATTGAAGAAATAAGTTGATCACTTTTCTGGCATTATCACCAGTTTCTTTTATATGACTAATATTCATAGAAAATAATTATTCTAAAATGTTATGATAAATATTTCTCAATCACAGATAAAACTTGACTATAATGACCAAGAAAAATACAGGGATGGAAATTTGGCATTTACAGTTGACAAATAGTTCTCCATTAAAATCACTCTATTAACACATGACAATGGAGTATGTGTTCATTATGTTTCCTTAGTTCCTGAAAGGTATGAAACCCCGGTCCTATAAACATTTTGAAATCAGCTGAAAACAAATGATAACAAACATCTTCCAAGAGTGTTTGTAGCTACTGGCCATGGAACACAGTCCATGCAAAGCTTTCTTGAGATACTGTGGGCTGGCCAAAGAGAGTCAGGGGTGGAGGTATGGTCTTTTATTCAGTTTAGCTCACACTGAGCAAAAGCAATGGAGTGTGAAGTTAAATTGAAAAGAGAAATGCCAGTGCCAACAGACTTGCAGATTAAAGTGCTAGCAGCATCTTTATGAGCAGAAGTGGCATTAGTTGGAATTCTTACCTGGAAGTCTGATTGATTCAGACCTATGAAGGAAGGCTTCAGATAAAGAAACAGCTCAGATGTTGGTTCCTCCATTGTTCACACCCAGGCTAGAGGTGTGATGTGCTTATAACAGCAAAAACATTGGCTGTGGAGTGAGAGGTCTGTATCCTATGGGTGACCACATGGGACTAGAAGGTGGACTTGGAGGTCTAGCCTCTTGCTCACATTCATCTTTAGAAAAGGCCTCTCCTGAAAGTCCTCCCACACCAAAGCCCAATTGCCTACCCTGCAGCCACAGCCAACCCTTAACCAGATAAGCCCATGGTCAGAACAAGTCTGACCAGTAAGCCCCACAGGTGCAGCAGGTTAGTGTACAAAACAGGGTTTGATGTTGAATGAGCAGAAATAGGATTTGATTTTTTTGAAAGATTTCACTGTTGAAGGAATATGGAAAAGGCTTTGAAAAAGCAAAGACATAAGTTTATTTTGTGTTGTTAGTTGAAGACACTTAGCTGGGGGGCATCCAATTTTTAATCTTTTTAATTCACTAAAACCCAGATTCTCTAAGATAGGACTATTTGAAAGCAACCGAGTGGGAAAAAAAAAGTTGACAAAAATCAATGGTGTACTGACAAAATTAACTCTACATTGCAGTGAATATATAGGACGAAAGTCCTGGAGTGGGGGCTGGCAGACACACAGAAGACAGAAATGATGAAGGTGAGCTTTAAATTGGAGAGCTGCTGCCAAATGTAATGGGGGAAAATGGGCAGAGTGGGTAAGCAGAGAGGGCCATAGCACACAGTCCTGCATGGTGATGAAGAAAGGAGTGCCTAGCATCACAAGGCAACATCTGTCCATGAACTCTCCCAGTGTCTGTCTTGTTCTGGGGATCGCTGTGGGCCTTGGATGCATGAACCCTCAGGAAGGAAGATATCCAATTTGTAATTAAATAAGTACAAAGAGAAATACAAGGCAGCTCTTACATGTACTATAGGAAAAAGAAACAGGTACAAGAAGAGAAGTTTGTCCTTAACTCATATAGTGTCCTGGGGGCACATGGAGCAATGAATAAAAACAATAGATTCCACGGAGATAAACACTTGATGTCTTTCCTTCCTTTTTCAAGAGAAAGTATTGCAATAGCTTTGAACTCCTGGAATCAAGGCCTCATGACTAAACGTGGGCTGGCATACTACTTTCAGTCAGTTCACCTTCTTTACTCACCAGTTTTCTTCAGCAACTGAATCTGAGCATAAAACAAATGAATTTACCCATAAATGGAAGTGGATATTGCTTGGAGCAGGTGAGGCAGGGGCTACTGCTAAGGCATAGGTAATACCCTTCTTGACTGTGTTTAGGCTCTTCCTTGAGAAGTTAGACCTTTGTCCTTCACAGAAAAGTACCATTCACAGCCCTTGTGAAGCACAGAGTCACAGCCACAAAGCCCCTATATAAGTGACTGAATGAAAAATTCAGTGTAGAAACACACACTTCTGTCTTACCCATTTGCATGGGTGTCGTGGCACATGCCTGCATTATGATGAGTTTCTAATGTGTTCGTGGTCCACTCCAGGGTTTGGGTCTAGAAAACTCCTTAGACGACATCAGAAGCTCACAATGATGCCCTGGAAAGTCAAATCCACAACAATGCAAACCAGTCTTCCAAAATCATTGCTAAGAAAATGTCGAGTGTCTGGAGACTGAAGACAACTTTCTCAGAAAAATATAGCTGTTATGTTAGGTAGCATAAGACACTCTAGATGTGCTACTGAGGAGTGTATTTCCAAAGCTCTCCAAAGCAGATTCCATCTTTACAAAAGTCTCATGCATTTCAAATTCCCCAGCAGAGCCATGGACTACTTAGCCTCCCCCATGCTCCCACTAGAGGCAGATCCTGTGACCAAATCAGAATGTTTTTGTTTGTTTGGTTGGTTGGTTGTGTGTGTGTGTGTCAGACAAGACACCAAGAAGGAAAGGAAAACCCCAGTAGACTGGGCAACAGCTGTGCTCTACAACTGTGTAGTGAGACAAGCCTTTCTCCACTTCAGTCTCAGTATGAATCAGAATATCAAACTGAGACACATAATAGCTTGTGTCCTGAGTTCTTGTTCACATCAACCCAAATGGGCTTTCTAGCACCTCAGACCGCAGAGCAGCCTGTTGCGCTCATTTAGCAGCTCTCACCTCTTCAAAGGAGAGAAACCTTTTGACGTTGGTACTGCCTTCCTGGATGTCTCAGTCAAGGATGGAGACAGGTCTCCACCTGTACTTCAGGGAGAGCACATGCTTCCAAGCCCTTGTCAGAATCTTCCTACATGTTCCTACAAATGTGAAAACAGCTGAGCATCCAGCCTCCTTCCTTAGTGTGACCCAATACTATCTTGATTAAAGCAAAAGGCCTGTCTTTGGAAGACGCTACAGAACTATAAAAGTAAAATTGCACCCCCGATCAAGCTAAAAATAAAATAACATATTTATCTCTATAGGGGCATCAATCTTTGAATGTTTCTCTCTGCAAGTAAAAAATGATTCTAACATTCTGTAGATATTTTACAACTTTTGAAATGTATTTTCACTCTAAATATTAATTACTGTTTAGCTTTTGATACCTCAGCAATGACATGTATTTCCTGTAACGTTGCACAGTGCAGATGGGTTTTTACAGGCGTTCCCAGTGGCTAATTTCAGAGATACAGGCCATTTCCCACATCTCAACAAATAGGACAAAGAAAGCAACAGAGCTCAGGAAGCCCCGCCACACACCTTGTGGTTGGTAGAAGGCTGGGAGGGTGTAGGTGGAGGACATTCACAGCAGATTGGAAGCACCATCCATCACATCTCTGTCACCTAATTAGCTTCACCTCCTCATGTTACGAAATGTATTAATAAGGATTTGAAGTGAAATGGCCTGCTGTAAATGTTACCGTTTGGATGTATGGCTGGCCTGCCCCCGCGTCAGCAATCACTGGCCACAGCGTCTCCTGCAGGAGTCACACAGGAGGGTCGGCTCCTCCAGCCTCGCTGTTTGTTATGATCTCAGTCATTACATATGCATAACAGATGCCAGCCAAGTTCAGTCACTTGAGAAGCATTTCTTTTTTTTCCCCTCACAGGAGCTGAATCAGTTTCATCTCTTTGGGGGAATGCGGTTCCATTTACTTCACCGACTGGAATGTATAAAAGCCTAATGTCAAGAAATCCATTTGCTCTTTAATAAAAGTTATCATAACGTCTGGGACTCTTGATTTATGGAGAGGCCACTGTCACCTCGGCAGCCTGCCTCTTTCTCTTGCCACTGGAAACCCAAGACAGGTCATGACATTTACACTAGGTCAGAATAATAAAGTCACTCAGATCACATTCCCTGACAGCAGCTCATTTGTCTCATTTAAATAATGAGTGTGATTGGTGGAAATCGCAGGCTGTAACCTTAACATACACAGAAAATGGCAAATACAACAGGATGAAGAACTAGGCAGTGGTGGGTATGGCAGCCGGCAGCTACAAATGCTTGTTCTTATATTTACTTACTTACCCTTCCCAGAGCACTTTTGATAAAAGACCAGACGGTCATGAGACAGGAAAATGAAAATGTTTGCCTAATCTTGTTCTGATAAGGGACCTCCTTCTGGGTGGCAACGTCAGGGGTGGCAAGCCAGTGCCCTTCTGACAATGTGTGGGCTTGGCCTACCAAATGCGGGCTCTGATTGATGTGCAGAGGAGGGACACCCATTCATATGCCATGTTCATTTTGCCATCTGAAAACCTCTGGGAAAAGCCAATTCACAGGCTGGAGCAAATAGCCTTCCAAGATCCATTACCCAGCACCCCCAACCCCCAACCCCTACAGGAAGCAGAAGGCTACTTCTGAATGACATGGAGCTGGAATGGGCATCTAGGTTCCTTGTGATCTTTACAAGCAGAGCCAGACTCCAGCCAACAGTTTCTGAAGAGACTTAAGGAATGTTTGCTTGTGTGGGGAATGAAGGTGGCCCTCAGAATTTATGGAGGTAGAGTACATGCTTTGCAACCACTTCCAGCTGCCCTGGAAGCGTGTAAGAGCTCTTTTCATGCCACTTTTGACAATGAGAATGCTGTCACACCAGAGCAATTTCTTAAGAAGTCCAGGTCACTACTGTCACAAAGATGGTCCTAGAGGCTGCTCAGCACAGCCCTGACTAGAACTTTCTGAGTTCACCGAGTACCTCTCCTGTGACAATCCAGTCACTAAGCTTGCACTAGAGGTTTCACTCTGCTGTGAACCGTCCCTGTCCCCCAGGCCTGTAAACCAGCTGACAGATGAGCCCAAGCCTCCTCCTCTACCTCACCTCCACTCCAGCATGGAGCTGCTGAGGCAGGTGGGGCAGGGTAATGTGGGGAGTGCCAAACTCAGCTGGGTCTGTTTTCAGTCCCCTCCTTCCTCAAGCTGTTTCCTGCTCACTTTGTTTCAGAGCTCACAGCCTTCTGCAGCAGGACTCCCTCTCAGGATGTTCATGTATCTTGGTGCCACTTGGTAGAATTTGCTAAATTTCAGCCCTGGCAACATTGGTATGGGCCGTATCTCTTCCTCAGCACAGGAACTCATGTCTGTGACAGCCTCACTTACCAACAGTACAAGTCATATTGGGGAGACAACAATTTGGACCCTTTTGCTCTTCCTTGTAGAGTCTGATACACCAACTCATTGAGTGATTTTTGAGGAGCCATGAAAGAGCCAATGATGGAAGGTGGTCCACAAGTGATGTCCACTATGCCTTTTCTGTCCTTGTCTCCTCTCCTCTGTTCTCCCAGATCCTAGACATATTGCTGACTCTTATTACCATATATGTATCCTATATCACCTTTTCTTTCCATTGACTCTTTTATCTTACAAATTTCATCCATTCTGCAACTCAAGAACTCCATCTCCAGCGGAATAAAGATGGCCAGCAAATGTCACTATGTTAAGACTCTTCACACATTTTAAGGATTCAGCCTTGTCCTTTTGTACCCGACTTTTCTGCTGTTTGGGTCGCTGTTCCTCCAGTCTCTTGAAATACACACCTGCTCTCCTACTCCATAACTGCGCTGTTCCTCCAGTCTCTTGAAATACACACCTGCTCTCCTACTCCATAACTGCTTTGTTCAGTATGCAATGGGTTATAGGTCTTGGCTCCCAGGCTTTGCACAGCCATGCCTTTAGTCTGTTCAGAATGAGCTGAGTCATCCCCTTAGCTGATCCATTGTGAGAACGGACATTATTCTTAGCATCATTGCTGGCTTGTGCAAGCCCAGCAAGGAGTAAATGAGTTACTCCCTTTTTCATGAGATGAAGTAAGTTGGGGATCATGAATACATAGGAATGAATAAAACCCATTGCATGCTAGAGTCTAGATGGAATTTGAGGATTTCTTGGACCTGCCAACAAAAGATGATCTTTAAGACAAGACTGACAACATTAAGCTTCATTCCTCCTGGGGGTGGTATGGACAATTAATGCTTTCTGGAGGGGGTGCCATTTATTTCAGTGGTACTTAATAAGTTACCTATGCTCTACCAAATGATCCCATACACATGTTCATGCATGTGGTCCTAAATAATGACAGTTGATAACTGAATATTATAAAACCAAGAAGGGGATTTGATGGGAAGAAAAATGGTTTTGGTGGAAGATGGAAGGGATGTGAGAGTGCAATGGGAGTGAAAAATGACCAAAGGTTATTATACACGTATATTAGGTCAAAAATGATCATCTGGAAAGAAAAGTTAAAGCAGACATGGGGCACTCACATGAGTCTTAGACGTGACAACTCTGCTCTGCTCTGGGTGAAGAGAAAATACTTGGTGGTAGAGATGAACACTTCTCAGGAAGGTCCTTTCCACCCCAGCTTGTGTACCTCCTCCCACAGCCTGCAACCCAGCCAGGCTGGACTGACTGAGCTGAGAAGCTGCTCTTCCCACCAGCCACTGGATCTGGGTGTCCCTTCCTGTAGCTACTTCTTTAGTCTGCCCTGATTTATTCTCCCGCTGCCCTTAGCTGACGAGCCTCTACAGGAAGAAGTGGCCTCCTGAGTGACTTCTGACTCTGTCACTGTAAATCATTTAGGTGACAATGAATGGCTATAATGACTCTGAGTCCAAGGGGGCACGTTCTGCTCGCCATCAATCCTCTGTGTTTGGTGCTGTAGAATGCATAAATTGGCGTGGTTCTGACCCAAATCAGAAAACACTACAACAGGAAAGAGCTGTTCACTCTGTTTGATTAGCTTGTGGGTCCTAAGATCTTAGTCACATTCTGTCTCCCTGCAAAAAAAAACCAGGCAGACTACGTCATCTCCCACAGTAGATGGCACAGAAAAAGGAATCCAAATTGAAATGAGGCCACTGGGAGTTGTCTGGTATGGGAAGTAGCTGAGTGGGCAGATCAGCTACTGACTGATACTAAAACATGTGAGCTTCTCAGTGGTGCACAGATCCCCAAGACGCTTCAGACAGAGCAACATGCCATCACCCAGAGGAACCTGGTCAGGTGAGGGAGGCAGAGTAACGCTCTCTTGCCTGACAAAACAGGGATGGTGGGGAGGGAACCCACAGCTCTAAGTGACTTGGAGAATAATCTAGATCAACAGCAGCTTTAGGATAGAAACACAGGAACTCTGAGGCCAGGCAGATCTTGGTAATTCATGGAGTGTCTAGTCTGTTACTGGTTACCTAAGAGACCTTAAAATTCAGAGACTCAGAAAGTAACAACGAAACCATTCACAAGGGCATGCTGGGGCTAATCTGTGCTTCATTCCTTTGCCACTTCTTTTTAACATTTGAAGTTCCCCTGCAGTGTCCATGATCCATTCACCTTATTATCCATGTTCATCCCCCCACACCCAACCCGGTGCTCATAATTCAACATGATAACAATTGGCTGAGGTGAGAAACATCAACTCTCAGGGTTATTGATGAGACATCTGACAAAACCTAATGGTGTGGGATGAAGAGGGCATAGCAGCCCCTCTGACTTTACAGTCCCCAGAAGCCTTTGCATTGCCATCAGCTGGGTGCTGGAATATCATGGAATTTATTTATGATTAGCAGTCCTTCTGAATGGGTACGGCAGGACACTCGTTTCAACTGTAAATGTCTCTGGCATTTCAAGTATGCTGTGAGCCTTCTTTCTCCAACTTAAAGTATGAAACATGCCGATATCTGCTCTTATAATTGAGTCTATCAAAAAGTTCTGCTGAACGCTGTGATCAGGCAAAATAATTAAGGCTTGTAAGGAGCTGGGTTCCTCTGTGACCTGTCTTTCGGGGCATGAGAATATGGCAAAGGTAGCATGTGGAGAGCTGCCTGTCAGGGCCTTGGCTGAGGTTTCTGTCCATGTCTGTTCTGATGATACCCTATACTGTTAGTCACTGTGAGGCCTTTCGTTTTTAAAAGAGCCCCAGAATACTACATCGTGGCAGTGAGAAGTCTCTGCATCGTTTTGCAAAATAAATGGCTGGTTTTGTGCAAAGCTCACCACTAAGATACTTCTCTACACTCTCAAGCACCAGACATTCAAGAAATCAGTATTCATAGGAACTTGTTCCACACAGACACTGGATTTCAAGATTATATCTATTAACTAAAACAGTTTAAATTTCACTATGAAATACACACTATTTTTAACTTGAGATAAATGTCCTCATGCCCAACATGCATCTTCATGACAATCGTTTTGTTCAAGTTCAAGAGTGAATTCTTCCTCTCTGATAATTACTCAACTTCAGTAGTTAATATCTAAAAAGACCACTTCATCAAAATATGGGAAAATACAGGATAATGCTACTGTAATAGCTACAGGATCAGTTCAACTACAACATTTTTGGAACAAGCCACATCCAAAAGAACCCAAGAAGAATTTTATGTAAGCCTCTGCATAAATATAGTCAGAGCACTGCCCTTGTGTCGGCTGAGATGTCTCAGTCTCAACATGTACGCCACGCAAACTTGAAGATCCCCATTGAGTAACTAGTCCCCATTGAAAAGCTGGGAAAGCAAAGCCAAGTGGATCCAGGGGCTCCACAACCAGCCAAACCAAGCTAACTGGGAAGTTCTGGTGACAGATCCTACCTCAAAAAACAAAATTGGCATATTCATCACCCTGCACAAAACTAAAGTCCAAGTGGATCAAAGAACTCAACATAACACCAGACACATTAAATCGGTTAGAAGAAAAAGTGGGGAAGACCCTAGATCTCATTGGCACAGGAGACTACTTCCTGAACAGAACACCAACAGCACAGGCTCTAAGATCAACAATCAATAAATGGGATCTCATGAAACTGAAAAGCTTCTGTAAAGCAAAAGACACTGTCATCAAAACCAAACGACAGCCTACAGACTGGGAAAGGATCTTCACCAACCCTATATCTGACAGAGGGCTAATATCCAGAATATACAGAGAACTCAAGAAGTTAAAAAGCAACAAATCAAGTAATCTAATTAAAAAATGGGGTATGGAGCTAAACAGAGAACTCTCTGTAGAGAACTGTAGAGTGGCAGAAAAACACTTAAAGAAATGCTGAATATCCTTAACTATCAG
>CM053743.1:77730758-77749222 GCA_028658305.1 Pachyuromys duprasi | reverse complement strand
GTACAACCACTCTGGAAATCAATTTGGCATTTTCTTAGACAATTAGGAATAGTGATTCCTCAAGACCCAGCTATACCACTCTTAGGCATATATCCAAAAGATGTTCAAGTACACAACAAGGACATTTGCTCAACTATGTTCGTAGCTGCTTTATTTGTAATAGCCAGAACCTGGAAACAACCCAGATGCCCCTCAGTTGAGGAATGGGTACAGAAATTGTGGTATTTTTACACAATGGAATACTACTCTGCAATTAAAAAGGAGGAAATCATGAAATTTGCAGGCAAATGGTGGGACCTGGAAATGATCATCCTGAGTGAGGTATCCCAAAAGCAGAAAGACGAACATGGTATATATACTCACTTATATGGACCTATAAGATAGGATAAAAATACAGAAATCTATACACCTAAAGAATATAAACAAGAAAGAGGACCTGGGGTAAGAGGATTAATCCTCACTTAGAAAGTCAAATGGGACAGACATTGGATGTAGGAGTAAACAAGTAGCAGGACAAGAGGCGGCCACAGAGTGCCTCGTAAAAACTCTTCCTAGCAGTGTATTAAAGCAAATATTAAGAAACATAACCAATCCTTTGGCAGATTGCAGGGAACCATATGAAAGAAGGGGGAGTTAGTATGACCTGGAGAGGTCAGGAGTTCCGCAAGAACCAAATATATCAGGGCGCAGGGATCTTTTATGAGACTGTCTCTCCAACCAAGGACCATGTATGGTTATAACCTAGAACCCCTGCTTGTATGCAGCAAATGGTAGCTCAGTTCCCAAGTGGGTACACTAGTAATGGAAGCAGAAACTATTTTGGACATGAACTCAATGGCTGGCTCTTCAACCTCCCCATCCCCTGAGGGAGGAGCAGCCTTGCTAGGCCACAGAAGAGGACATTGCAGCCATTCCCGAAGAGACCTGATAAGCTAGAGTTAGATGGAAGGGGAGGAGGTCCTCTCCTATCAGTGGACTTGGAAAGGGGCAGAGGAGATGAGGTAGGGAAGCAGGGGGATAGGGAGGGAATGTGGAAGGGGGCTACAGCTGGGATACAAAGTACATAACCTGTGATTAATATAAAAATGAAAAAAACGCTAAGCAAGAAGGATCACCCTCGGTAAGATGCTCAGTCCTCACTCAGAAAGGCAAATGGGGATGGACATCAGAAGAGAGAGAAAACGGGGAAGAGGACAGGAGCCTACCACAGAGGGCCCTTGAAAGACTCTACCCAGCAAGGTATCAAAGCAGATGCTAAGACTAATAGCCAAACTTTGGGTAGAGTGCAGGGAATCTCATAAAAGAAGAGGGAGATAGAAAGACTGAAGGGGATAGGAGTTCAACAAGGATAGCAACAGAACCAAAAAAATCTGGGCACAGGAGTCTTTTCTGAGACTGATACTCCAACCAAGGACCATGCAGTGGAGATAACCTAGAACCCCTGCTCAGATGTAACCCATGGCAACTCAGTGTCCAAGCGGATTCCCTAGTAAGGGGAATAGGAACTCCCTAGTAAGGGGAATAGGTACTATCTCTGATAAGAACTCAGTGGCCCGCTCTTTCATTACCTCCCCCTAAGGGAGGAGCAGCCTTACCAGGCTACAGAGGAAGACAATGCAGCCAGTCCTGATAGGCTAGGGTCAGAAGGAAGGGCAGGAGGACCTCCCCTATCAGTGGACTTGTAGAGGGGCATGGGAAGAGATGACGGGAGGCGGGTGGGAATGGGAGGGGATGAGGAAGGGTGCTACAGTTGGGCTACAAAGTGAATAAACTGTAATTTATAAAAATGAATAAATAAATTTTAAAAAGTAAAGTAAAATAAAATAAAAAACAAAATTGGCCTTTATTTGAGGAGTGAACTGTAGGTTGACCTCAGACTTCCACACGCACCAACACACACACACATACACACACAGAAACAGTGACAAAGAGAGACAGAGAGAGGGAGGAAGGGAGGAAAGGAGGGGGAGAGAAAGAGCCCTTTTGAATATGAGGTAGTCTATATGAAAAAGCATCACTCTGCATCACTCTACTGTGCTTCTACAAGCCTGTGTATCTTAGCAAGCTTGCTGTGTCTTTGGATGAAGTTATCTACAGAATTCCTATCTCAGGAAATGTGGGATGACCTGGAACACAGCCCCTGTACTTCACTGTGCCTGATGTCAGCTCTGACAGGAGAATTTTTATAACCAAACCTCAGCAAAAGCACACGCTGAGAAAGAGTGGGATCAGTTGCCACCAGGCTTCCCATGTCCCCGAGCAGGTAAGGTTCATGCTCAGCTCAGCATTAGGCCTCCTCCCTCTCTGCCTCTCCGCTCACACCAGTCTTTTTTTGCAGTATTTCACTGCAAATGCGGCTCTTGTAGTGGAAGGGAATAAAGATTAAAAGTGAACCCATCTTCACTGCTCCTGTCTGATTTATTTGCATTTTGTATGTAATTGGTCCTGACGAGCCCACTTCTGTGAAGAGAGCTAAATGTGGCTTAAAGATGAAGAGAATGGCTTGAGACACCGGGCTGGAGTGATACCGCTTTATTGAAAACGCTTATCAGAAAGAGTGTCAAAGGCACTCAGCACCTGTGTCCCAGTGGGTAAGTGCAGCTCCAATCAGAAAATTCCGGGATGCATATTTTTAGGAGGAGTTTTAACCAGGCAAAGCTGAAATGCTAGTCCATTGATAATGAAATGTTTGTAACATGATTATATGTGAGTCCCCCCTAAAAAAACAGCTCTCTCCTATGCTGTAAAACACACTTTCCTATGGAGAGCTTTGAAGTCTTTGAAGAAAGAATGTCTTAGCTGCCTTATGCATCCAATGGCAGTCACACACCCCTCTCACATGAAGCTGTCTGTGCCCTGTTCTCTGGAGGCAAAGGCATTTAACCCATCCACTCAAAACAAGTGCCACAACAGAAAATGAACAGTTGCTTCATTTTGCACAAGTCTTTGAAACTGCAGGCTGGGCATGGGCCTGGTTACCAGTCTGGATCTTAAGACCTTGCAACTCCTTACCCTGGAGAGAGCAATTAAGCTCTTAGAGTATCAGTATAAAACAAAACAAGAAAAGTATCCAAATGCATCTGGGTGAGAGGAATATAAATAAATGTCACACAGGCACATGACCCTGCAGCATATTTGTGTAAGAATCGTTGAGTACCTGAGGTTTTTATGTTGGCTGACTTGTGCACATGTAAGCATACCCATTTGGAATGGCACATCTCAAGATCAGTGGGTGCATTTGATCAGGCACAATGCTGAGCCCAAGCTAAGACTGCAGTGTAGCATGAAGACATCAAGGTGACTCCTGCATGTTGTAGCATCTTTCCAGTCACAAGACTGTATATTCCAGACCAAAGGGGTGAACTGGCCCTGCTTTATCAGTTGCCTACTGTTCTAGATGTCCTTGACCATCCACAAATCCAGATAAAACAATCAAAGGAAGGTCTACTTGGCCCAGTTAAAATTTCTTCCATCCAGAAATTCCTCAGATGTTGAGGACATATGAAAGAGATTTAGGCCTCCTTTTACTTTTAGACGAATTTATTTGTGTGTATGTGTCTGTGTGTTTGTGTGTGTATGCATGTAGTAAAGAATAAGTCATAACTCTGGAAAGGAGTGGGTTAACAGCATGAGAGGGATGAGAAAGGAGAGAGGAGGAAGTAGAAATGTAAACACAACACTCAAGTATAGAGCTCCTGAGAATCGTATCTACACAAACCACAAAACAAAACTAAGCAGGTTGTACTGATATGTTTTTGTGCACACACACACACACATAATTACATACATGCACCTATGCATGCATGTATGTAAGAAAAATAATCAAAGACAAAGAGGCTGTTATTGAGAGTTGGGAACCATGGAAAGGGCTTTAACAAAGAGCATCTGACTAGGGCTGGAGTGAAGAAAAAAAGGGAATAAAGCCATGTAACTCTTTCAATTATCAGTGTTAATGTTGAACCTGAATAAATTGGACACTCAGTTTAGCAGATGACAATTTTGAATGCAAAGGCATTTTGCTTCAAATGTGTTCCTTTTTAAAAATTACCTATTTTATATTCTGAGATTAAAATATAGTTATATTATTTCTTTCTTCCCTCCAAAGCATCTCATTATTCTTTCTTGCTCTCTTTCAAATTGATGGCCTCTTTTTTATTATTAAATATTGTTGCCTGTTCCTAAATACAACCTGTTTAGTCTGCATAATGTTATTTGTATTTATGTTTTCAGGACTAACTATTTGGGATTGGTGTGCTCTTCAACACTGAAGGCTTGCCAACTAAAAATATTGGCTTTGTGGAAAAGTTCACTTAGTGATAGAGGGTGAAACAATGTCATTCCTATTCACATGATGACTAACCTGTGGCTGTCTCATGCTTGCTGCAGACAGGCACAGTTAAAGTAAGTCTTGTTGTGTGGCTCCCAATCTGAGGAGAAATAACAGAGTGGACAGGAAGAATATAACTGTTTGCTTGATGTTTCTTCATCTCCAGTTTTAGATGTATTTGCTTAATTCTCTCAGAGCACAAGTTCAAAATAATATTAGAAGCATAGTTCATCTCCCCCACCTCGTTTTATTCACAATGTTTGGTACTTCATCCCTGCATGAAGCTTTCTCATAATGAGCAGTGGGAGGTAATGGGAAGAGGAGACTTCCTTAGCCCTGACCTCACTGTAGGACAGAGAGCCCCCATGATCAGAATGCTGAGTCCTGGTGCGATCTGAAGGTTACTAGTGATATCAAGAGAAGTAAATGCACTTCCTGATGCCAGCAAAGGCTGAGCATTGAGGTGGGGAGTCCCCACCCACCTCAGAAACCTTGTAGAGGAAGCCAGATTTCTGAGTTACAAGTGCAGGTAGCAGTTGGCCTTCCTGCTGCTGTACACAGCACACAAGAGCCAGCCCAGCGGTGGTTGAACCAAGCCACCTGCTGCACTTTGAGTGTTGAAGAGGTAACCAGGATGGAGAAGACTGACCCCATGTTGAGCCCAATGGTTGAACAACAGCTAGAGCCTCCCCAAACTCTAGGTCTGTCTCTGCTGGAAACTGCCACCATCACAGTTCTGATGCAAAGGGCTGGATAATCACAGCAGGGTTGTGCTTTCCCACTCTAATAATCACCCCATTCCTCCATTACAGTGATAATGGTTGTTTCTTTAGATAGCCCTTACGGCTTTTGTCCTGAAGGCTTGTCAGAGCTCATTACTTGAATTAGTACCATATGGCCATCTAGGTACTGTGATCAACCAGAACGAGCCTTTTTTCTCCGCAGTTTTGCATTTTGATTTTTCTAGCTGGATTGCAGGGAGAGTCAGGATGTGGAAAACATGTTTGACTTCATAAACACATATATTATTATTTCATGTTTGGCAATAATTCTGAGTGCAGGTCAGGTCCACAAGGTTACCATCCTTGTAAATTTCAAGAACACTCAAGAACTTGTGCTCAAACCCCATGATCAGAGCACAACATGATGCTCATATGTTGGGCTTTAGTGGCTTTGATGCAGAGATAGTGGTATCAGGAGGGAAACAGGGCCCGCCCTTATTCTAAGATGGTGTAGCACAGAGCCAGGGCACAGAGAGTGCTCCAAAGAGGAAGCAATTACAGTTTATGACCATTTGGGAAACAGCCTCAGTGAGTGGAGCTACAGATGCCTTCCTTGTGCTGTGTCTGTATTTCTTGCTTCGTCTTTGAAGCTGGGCTTCCTGTGGAAGGCGGCTGGGTCTGCCTCAGACAGTGTTAGGCACTCACACAGAAACAGTTCCAAGCTGTTAGTCTCTCATTTTGGTCATCATTGCATTTGGATTTTCAGGCAAGCACCATGAGAGGAGCTCTCACGTGCCAATCATTCAGATAAAGACCAGTTACCCAGATGCTGAACATGGATGCGGGGGCAGCCTTTCTTACATCTCTTAGCATCCATGCAAGCAAGAGAGCCAAGAGGGGAAATGGGTGGTGATTCCACTGTTCGCTAGGAGAAAATGTTGCCAGTGCTCTGAACTTTAAGGATCAGACAGGAGTCTGGGAAGTTATGATACCATTTCTGAGCCTGGTTCTTCCAAGCCATGTTCTTAGGTGTCCCATGTCCATTTGTGGGTTTGGTTGACAATTTATGTGGGTTAATTCTTTACTTGAACATAGAGTTTCATGTATATGCTGAGGGAGATAACTAAAGAACCAGAAAGGAGGAAATATCTGTATTAATCAGGAGGTAGGACTGGTCACCTTCAGTGTCACTGTCATCTTTTGTGGTGCGCTGGCCTGCATTTAGATACACAAAACTCACAAAAAGCCTTGCGGCATCCTGCTGTCCCTGCAGGTGCTGTTCTCATCAGCTCCAAAGCTTGACATGCTGGTTTCGTATCTCACTCAATGTCTGAAGAAGCACCTGTGAGAGTGGCATGTCTGCCTCTGTAAGAAGGGTGAAGGTGAGCAAATGTGTCGGGCTGCAAATGACCTAAGCTGCAGCCGCTTCAGAAGCAGCTGTGAAGATAGACGTCAAATGGGAAGGAGGTTAAGATTATGAAGACCCTTGAAGGAATGGAAGCCATCCAGTTTTGTACATTGAGATGATGCCTGGATAAGTAAGAGAACTTTCCTGTAAATATACAGGAATCACTGACACACAGAATGTAAACCGAGCTGTGTCTCCAGAGTGTTGAGCTCAAGAAACCTGTTGTCAAGACCCCAGGTCCTGATGACTATATCCTGGTGGCTAGGACAGGCTTTCTTATGGCCACTGATTACTTCTAGGCTACATGGCTCATCTTATAGACACTTAGAAGCACTCAGGAACATAAGGCAGGTTTCTGTTTATAGCACAAGAAAGTCAAATGCAGACAACTACTTCAAACAGTCCTCACCACAGCAAGGCCTATGCACACCTTCTGCACACCGAGCCAGCAAGGATACTGATGAGAAAGGTGATTTTGACAAGTCCAACATGCTTGAACCTGCCTGGTCTCCTCCATCATACTAAGGCATAAGGCATGAGAATGGGAGGCAGACTCTCACATAACTTCAGTAACATAAAGCAGTTTTCCTCTTGAACCATAAATCAAAGTGGGAATCTGGGCAGGGATGCACCCAGCAGATTTCATCATCAAGACTGTCCCTACCCACCTCTTTTTGCATATCTCCTGGTAGCTGTATGATTAACGTGCTTCTTTCTGACACTGGGACCTGTCACAACATTGCTTCAGAATGAGCTCAACTCCCAAACATTTGACCCTTGTGTGCTCATCAGTTAGACCACTGTACAGACTCATCCAAATTCAGTCGCTTATTACTCAGCCTTCTAGGAAACATATACATCCACTGAGAGACAGAGGAAGGGCTTCTGATGTAGGACTTGATGGTTCTGAAAACCTGCTGCTAAACTCTAACCCATAAAAACAAGAGCTCTGTATGAGTCACGGCAGGGGCTGGAAGAACAAACTCTGCACTAGTAAATTAAGAGCAAGAGCCCTAAAACATTAGCTGTGTTTAAGAGTGCTCCATCCTTAGCTCTGCTTTTTTTGAGTAAGTGCTGAGGAACCCAACACACTGACTGACATGGGATAGGAACAAACCAGTTCTGGATATATGTGAAAGAGTCAGCAATGCTCAGTGCTGACTGGTGTTGGGGGTGGGATGGTTGTTTGTTTGCTTGTTTTGTTTTCCTGCTTTCATTAAAAGTTATCTAGCTCTGTTGGTCTCCTTTTGGAGCTCTTGTCCACTCCAAGTCTTTGTGTTTCCCCATTCTTTCATAAAATTCCATGCACTCTGCCCAAAGTTTGGCTATGAGTCTTAGCATCTGCTTTGATACCTCAATCAGTAGAGTCTTTCAGAGGCCCTCTGTGCTTTCGCAGAGACTGATACCCCAACCAAGGACCATGTATGGAGATAACCTAGAACCCATACTCAGATGTAGTCCATATACTCAGTCTTCAAAGGTTCCCTGATAAGGGGAGCAGGGGGCTCCCTCTAGCATGAACTCAGTAGCAGGCTTTTTGATCACCTCCCCCTAAGGGGGTGCAGCCTTGCCACGTCATAGAGGAGACAATGCTGGCAGTCTTTATGAGAGCCGATAGGCTAGGGTCAGATAGAAGGGGAGGAGGACCTCTCCTATCAGTGGACAAGTGGAGGGCCATGGGAGAAAAGGAGAGAGTGAGAGTGGGATTGGGGAAGGAATGAGGAAGGGTACCACAGCTGGGATACACAGTGAATGAATTGTAATAAATAATAATTTAAAAAATTAAAAAATATGAAAGCTATAGTTAAATATATATACATATATGTACATCTACATACTTAATTTTAATATTACAGTAACAAAACAAGGCATATGTATTTATTAATAGGTCACTATCACTGAGGTCTGTTGCAGAAAATGTATTTTGTAACTTCAGCCTGAGGGCTCATTCCCATTTACTGTTGGTCAGACAGACCTACTCAGCCCAGCAACAGGAGTAAGTCTCCCTTTCATGACTTGCAAACCATCAGCTACATTTTGCAACTTTCCCCTTTTCTGTTAGTTTTGTCAGAACTTTTTACACATATGAATAATCTTGTCAATTGAATGCACTGCCTCTGAGGCTGTCAGGCTTTTTCCCACATCCAGGTCAAGGAAATGCATCAAGACAAAGGGAAAGGCGACTGACAAGTAGATCTGCTCATAGTCTTATTGCCCCTCTCTGCACGGAGGTGGGCGAGAAATGAACTAGAGGATACAAGGTTAAGACCACTGTAAACGGTACCTAAAACCTGGACCTTAGGCTGGCTAAATGCCCAGCGGGTAAACCCTGAAGTGAATTTAGTTCATGGTATCAAGCTCATGGAAGAAGAGAGCCTGAGAGACAACTCTTACAAGTTTTCTCTGCTTGAGCATGCATGTAATGGCACATGGATATGAATATCAACATGCATAAACAGACACTCAATAAACAAAATACCAATAATATAAAATACAAAATATCAATAAACAAAAACCAAAACACAAACTTACAACTCAAAACAAAAACTCAAAAAACAAAAAACTTGATGTTGAGAGATAAGTCCCTGTTGGGGAGATGACCTGAGAGAAATCATCCTATAAGTCAGGGGAAATTTTACAAGGAATAAAATATTAACAAACGATCATTGGGAGACAAGGAAGGGGAAAACAATGAACAATTGTGAAGAAACTGCAGTGTACCAAGTCCAGGCTGCTGCATCTCCTGGGATATGTTAAACTTCCCCAGAATATCAAGACAAAACTGTTAAGTATGAACTCTACATATTGTTTTCTTAAAGGCTGTTGTGTGGGGTTGATGGCCTCTCTTACATTTTGAAAATAGTCGTGAAGCCCATCACTAGGTAAGAGCAAGTTTGACCGGATGGGAGGTGGTAAGGATGGCTGAGGAGCTACCTTCAAATGCTCTTCCATGGCTGCTGGGTAAAGCATCCTGATAAACAATGTCTGCAGGCGAGTGGAACAGCTTCAGCGTGTAGCTTCCTCACTCCTGGAGAAGCATCTCTCCAACCCCATCTGTTGTTCACCCCACTCAGTTTTTTTCTGTATTACAAAATGCATGATGAACTTCAAATACTATGCTTCAGGCTTTGCATCCTACTGGCAATTGCATGGTCTTTATTTTGCTTCAAAGGTACACCTTACTCTTACTCCAAGGCTGCAGCTGGATCCAAGGCTATGACACAGCTGTCTTGAAAGGACGGAAGAACTATAAAGCTTCCAGGTGTTGTTTGTAATAGCTTAAGATTGCCAGGACGAACATCTCAAGACCATGCTCCCCGTCCCTTAATGCTGCCACACATGGACTAAGCCTCAACATGAACTTTTGAAGGCGTAGGGGCATTCACATCCTAGAAGGAATGAATTCCGTCTGAAGAATATCTTCATCTGCCTTTTATAATAGAACAGAATCACAGGAGTGCTAGATAGATACCGTCCATCACCGTTTCACAAGGGCCATTGGCCATTTCGTGAAGACCTGATGGGAAGGCTTTACACCAAAGCCCGTACTTGATTGCCTGAAGACTTTTGACTCCTCTGAAAGAAGAACTGAGTGAGGTAACTGGTGGCTGTAGCCATTCTGAGGCTTATTAGTTCATCCTTCAGGTCCTGGCATGAACAGATCATGACATTTTAGAACCAGCACAGGTGACCATGGTACTGTGACAAATGTCTCTCTTCCTTCCTCACCTATAGACCCCACACTGTGCTTTCTAGCTTCACTCCTAGAAGCACTGAGCTAGTGTGACCAGGATGGAGCCCTACCCAGCTGCACAAACCGCATATGTGGATAAGTGTTCTGGCTGTGCCAATAGAAGTCCCTAGCCAGAGAACTAGAATATTCATTTGATCTCCTGTAGCTTTCAGGCTGAAGGCTGGGGTCAGGGCTGGTGCCTTCTGAGGCTGGGAGGAGGTACACAAAAGACCTTCTTTACTGGGCAATTTAAAATGGAAAGTGGAGCCCTCTCTTTATCAATGGCAATTCAGCCCTTCCTTCTGCAAACAAGTAGTAAATGGAGAAAATATTTATTATTTTCTTCTACTGGGTGAAAAAAATCCCACTTCTTACTGTCACTAAGTAACGTACATTTACTTTCTTCAGCCTCACACTGGTAACCACATCTGAGCTCTCCTTACAATTCCATGACCAGTAACTTTACCAAAAGCTTTTAAACATTTTTTTTTACATGCAGGTTTTCTTTTTTTTTAATGTAATTTATTTATTTTTATATTAATCACAGGTTAGGTACTTTGCATCCCAGGCATAGCCCCCTCCCTTATTCCCTCCCACTCTCCCCATTTCTCCCTCATTTCTTCCCTGTCCCCTCCAAGTCCACCGATGGGGGGAGGACCTCCTCCCCTTCCATCCGACCCCAGTTCATCTTGTCTCCTCTTGGCTGGCTGCAATGTCCTCCCCTGTGATCTAGCCAGGCTGTTACTCCCTGGCTTGTATGGGGGAGGGTCAAAGAGCCAGCCATTGAGTTCATGACAGAAACAGTCCCTGTTCCCCTTACTAGGGTCTTCAGTTGGACACTGAGCTACATGGGCCACATCTGTTTTTATGTTTTATATCATTTCCTTCATCTCATTGACTGTGGCTCCTATTTTTTGTTTGTTTATTTGTTTCCTCTCTGTATATCTTTAATTGTTCCTCTATGTGGGCAGTTATATTCTTCTGAATTTCTTTGAGGGCCTTGTTCATTTCCTCTTTTTGTCCCTCTTTTTGTTCCTCTAAAATCTGCGTAATTATACCTTTAACATAATTTTCCTGTGTCTCCGCTGAATTAAAATCTCCATTGCTTTTGAGTGTTTCTGGTGGGGCCACGGTGTCCTGATTTTTGTTGGGTGAGTTTTTACGTCTACCTTTGGCCATTTGTTTATATATAATCAAGGAGATGTTTGAGCTTTAAGGCTGAACTTCAGACTAGAACTGTCAATCTCTTCTGTCAGGAGTATTCTTCAAGAAGATCAGGGAGTTCCAGTGGTTTGTTAGTGTGTGTTGTTGCCTCAGTTGAACTCTGTTGTGGGCTCTGTGTGCCCGGCTTCGTGCTCTGTGCTGGAAGCTGTGAGCACCGCAGGCTGGTCACCCCTCTGGTCTGGAAGCTTGGCTCCTCACTCTGTGCCAGAGGTTGAGTGTCCCGGTTTGAGATGGCAGCTGGGGGTGCCACTCTGGTTTGGAGGATCCACGCTTTGACCTGGGCTTGCTGCTAAGGGCTCTTTTCTGGACTGGAGACTTGGTACCTCCTTCTAGGCCAGGGGCTGTGCACCACGGTCTGAGATGGTATTTGGGGGTACCTCAGTCTGGACCTGATACTGTGTGTCCTGGTCCGGGGTGGTGGCTGGCGCTGCCATGGGGAATGTGCCCGCCCGGTGCATCCTGGTCTGGGGAATGGAATCTGGGGCCTTCTCAGACTGGCCTGTGGACACACACACGGTCTGGAGTGGTTGCTGGCATTGCTGAGTGGAGTGATCCTGCCGATGCAGGCCGGTCCGAAACGGTACTTGGGGCCTTCTCAGTTTGGCCCAGAGACTGTGTGATCCAGTCTGGACTGGCAGCTGTTGGCGCCCAGAGTGGCTGCTCGTTCAGATCAGGGCTGTGCACCGCCAGTCACCCGGAGTTTTTCAGGGGAATAACTGGATGTCCCTAGGATTTTCCCACTTGATTTCCTCATTGTAGGAATTCCGCTCACCTGGCAATCACAAATGCTGGTGTTTTAGGTCCCAGAATTCAGTCTCATGGTCGCTGTGCTGTTACTGCTGTCCTACTCCTCAGACACAGTGTCCTCTCGTGGCAGCCATCTTGGATCTCCCTACATGCAGGTTTTCAAGCACCATGTCTTTTCCCTATTTCACTTCTTCACAAATGTAAACTATTTTGAAATGATGAACATGAAGGTTGTAATTGCCCCTACCTGTGAATGTAGAGTAATGCTATGAATTATGAGTACAAAGAAAAGTGGTTTCATCCAGGTAGATATGTTATTCATTGCATCAAGTACTTATAAGTTTTTTATATTGAGGACAGTTGAAATTATTCTCAGCAGTTTTGAAATATTCCCTACGATTTCTAGCTCCACAATGCTGGGCAATATATATAAAAGAGAATTGAGTTTTGTGTTATTCCTCTGTGTGCCAAGGCTCAGTGTCCTTTCACTACATCTTCCCATTCCCCCACACTCGGTCTTTGATAACCATTCTGCCCACTGTGTCCTTGAAATCAGTTGTCTTTTCCATGTGAGAACAGGGGTAAACATTGCTGTGCCTGACTTACTTCACTAAGTGTGACACTTTCAAGCACAGATGAAATCTGCTCTGTTCCAAAGCTCAGCAGCATGTCACATGCATGTCACCACCAGTCTTGTCCCTCCATGTGCAGATGGACATTGGTGGACTTTCTGTCCTAGCTGTCATGAACTGTGTTTCGGTGGTCATGGCAGTGAAGTCTTTTTGATATGCTGCCCTCTAGTCCTTTGAATAAACATAGTGGAATGAGGTAGCTGCATTATACAGTACTCCAGGTTCAGAATTTTGATGATCTTCATTAGGTTCTCAGCAATGACAGTGTCAGTTAGCATTGCCATTAACAGGGTACAAGGCTTTTCCGTTCTCCACATTCTCAACATCTTGGGAAAATGTTTTCCAGACAGTCTTAAGTTCAAGGTTCAGTGTGATGTTTTTACTATGACTTTTCACTGTGATTTGGTGATAGTGAAAATTTCCTGTATAACTTTTAGTCATTTATATGTCTTTTGAGAAATGTTTATTTAGGTGCTTTGCCCATTTTTTTAATTTAAATTTTTATTTTTTGAGGATATCATACATGAAAATTGTATTTACATTATTTCACCCCTCCCTCTCCTTTTCATCTCTTCTTGTATTTCCTGCTACTTCATCCCAAATTCGTGTCCTCCCACATTCATATTTTCATTATTATAGTTATAAACACACACATGAACACACACATATGCACACACAGACATGTATACACATACAAACACATGCACACATGCACACTTTCAAACATGCACACACATAGACATACATACACATTCACACAAACAGACACACACACACAGAGATGCACACATACACATGCACACACACAGACATGTATACACCCATTTGGTCTTTCTCTGGCATCTATGTATATAGAGCTGACCACTTGGGATTGAGTACCCTGACTCTTCCCAAGAGAAGATGAAATCTCCTTCTTTCAGCAGTTAATTGCCTACAGCTCTTAATCTAGGGGTGCGGGTCCTTGAGACTTATCTAAGCCATACAGGTGTGTCAAGTGTTGTTGCCACTGTGCAGGTCTTGTTTAGGTGACCATACTGTGACGATTCCATGGTTGCAGCTTCCCTGCCATAGACAGAAGACACTCTCACAGGCAGATATTCTGATCCATCTGCCCACCTTCTGTACTGTTCTCTCAACTTTAGGTATAGAGGCGGTGCTGCAGATATATTGGTGGTAGATCACCCGAGGACAGTCATTCTGTGCATTTTTTTGACCACTCATGGTCCTCTAATGGTTCTCCCGCTGCAAAGAGAAGGATCTCTAATGGGGGGGCAGGAGCTGTGCTTATCCTTGGGTATAGGGATGAGTATTTAGAGTGCACTGAAATATTATACTTGTTTAGGAAACTGACAGTAGTAGTTGCTCTCCAGGGTTCATGACCTCTCCAGCTGCAGGTAATTGGCAAGGTTTTTGTACTAGACATATATTCCCTCCTATTGAGGGGGCCATAAATCTAATTAGACAGCTGTTGGGTGCCTCCAAAGTAGAAATGCCACTGTTGCTTCATTAGGGTTACATTGCTGGACTGGCTATTGTTGCAGTTCACAGCCTTTATGTCCAGGCAGGACTGCCATTGCTTCTTTCCCTTGGTAGTTGGATCTTCAAATGCTACGTGAGACAGCTAGTCTTCAGGAAGATGTTTCCAGGTCAGCTTCTGCTCCATGCCACTAAACCCTGTCTGCAGTGTGTGGTATCTTCAGAAATAAAGTCTCATCTTCAATTTCTAGGAGGAAGCTAAGGGAAACAGCAGTAACCTGCACTGTTTGGATGCTTGGTCTTTCCAAGTTATTTAGAACATTGGAAACTAAGCCTGTTATCTGATTTAAGGCCTTTCCTATCTTCTCCCACAAGTGGCAGACTCTTCTCCCTGCTACTTCCTTTGTTTTGTAAAAATTTCAATTTCTGATGCCATCATATTTGTCTGTTTTTGGTTTTGTTGTTTGTGCTTTTGAGATGAAATCGAAAGAATAAATCTTTACTCTGTAGCTTTTGCCATGCTTTATTTTCTTCTAGTTTTATATGTTCTGGTCTTATCTTAAATCCTCTAATCCATTCGAGTTATTTGTGTATTTAGCATGAGATAAAGTTCAATTTTATTCTTATGCATGTGAATGTCTGGATTGCTCAACATGTTTTTCAATTGAGGCTGTACTTTTCCCAATTCGTTGTCTTGGTTTCTTTCTCAAAATTCAATAGCTACTCAATGTGGGGTCATTGCCATGATTTTACTTATGCCCCACAAACTTTGACTCTTTTTTCATGCAAACTCTTGTTTCAAATTAATGAGCGTAATGCTTCATTTCCATCTTGTGATCACTGTTGTCTTTTTCAATTTTTTCTTTTCTTTTCTCCTTTCCTCTTTCCTCCTCTTTCCCTTCTTTCTTCTCTCCTACCTCTTTTTCTTCCTCTTCCTTCTCTTCCTCTTCCTTTTGTTCTTCCTCCTCTTCCTTGCGTTTACATGGATTTTACATTTTTTTCTTTTTCTATGAAAAAAAATGGACTTTTGGTAGACATTGTTCCAAATCCATATATAGCTGTCTTTAGGCATTACCAATGTTAACTTTCCTAACTTACAAACATAGTCAGCAGTTCCACTAAGTTGTATATTTTTCTATTTATTTTTATTAAAATTATTTTCTAATTATATAGTTTTACAGACTTGTTTTAATTAATTTTCAAGTATGTTGGTAAATTCATACATAAGCATATTTTCCTTATTTCACTTTGAGAATACTCACTGTTAGATTATAGAAACACTAATGATTTTATCTGCTGTTCTTGTATCTTGAACCTTTGTTAGATTTTTATCAATTCTTATGGTTTTTAATGGAATATTTAATAATGCAATCTCTCAACTCTATCATCCTGGCATACTTTGAAGATAAATGCTTTTACTCAGCAATTTTCTACGTAGTGAACATTGTTTGTTTAATTTATTGTCTGATTGTTCTCTCAATGACCTGTAAGAATTTTTTTTTCTGGTAGAAATGTCAAGGACAGTATCTTTGCCTTGCTTTAGAACTTAGGAAGTGAAGTGTTCCAGCATTTAAGCATGGAGCACACCCACTGAGCATATACTGTATAAGGCCATTATTTTGTTCAGGCATGCTGCTTATATATTTAATTCACTGAGTGGCTTCATTATAAAGAGAAGTTGAATTTCATTGAAAGTTTCTCTAAACTCCCTGGAATGATCCTGTGGGTTCAGTTCCTTATTCTGTGAATGTGGCATAACACACAGAATGTTTGCTTTTGTGTTTATGAATGACACTGGCCTGTTGCTTCCTTTTCTTGTTTCACTGGATGATACTGAGAGCATTCCCTTTTCAGTTTTTTAAAGGTGTCTTAGAGAGATTTCTCTAAGTTCTTTAAATGTTTCATAAAATTTCTCAGGGAGACTGATGGCTCCTGGGTTTTCTTTGAAGAAATGTATATTTGGTATTCAATCTTCTTATTTTTGATTTAGGTTTTCATTTCTTCATGATTTTTCATTGAAGCATTTGTCTGTGAACTTACTGGTTACTCTAGATAACTAGCATTTGAGTACATAAACCTGTCTTATGATCCTTTGAAGCTCTGCAGCATGTCTATTTTGTATCTGTGCTTTGTGCTGACGAAGATTCTTACAAAGAATGTCCTTCATTCACTTAACCATAACTCTGCCACACTTTGATCCTACCCACATTTTACTATTGATGCCAAATTGATATCATGTAACAATTTGCCTTCTCAAATGTCCAGTGCTGAGACCCTTTAATACAGTTCCTCATGCTGTGGTGACCCCCAATCATAAAATGATTTTTGTTGCTACTTTTTAACTGTAATCTTGCTACTGTTGTGGACCTTAATGTAAATATCGGTTTTCTGGTGAAAACCTAAAATCATTTGACCTCCAAAGGGGTCATGACCCATTTTGAGAACCAATACTCTAGACTATGCTGAGCAAAGCTTATTATTGCTTCTGCTGTTGAGTTTTGAGTTGCAGTCACTGTTCTTAAATAAAGGTCTTCTTATTCCATTTAGGTAAGGGAGAACCAATGGTGATAAATTCTATTGGCCTTTATTTCCCTGGGAAACTTTATTTCTCCATAATTTTGGAAAGACAGCTTTGTTCTCTTCTTTAGCAAGGTTTGATTTTGTTTTTTATTTTGTTTTTGTTTTTGATTTTTTTTGCACTGAAGTAAGTTATCCCACCTATCAGTTTATGTATTTTTTTCTTGAGAAATTCATTGATTTTCATGATGGTAGTCTTTTATTGCTCTTGTCTCTTGCAGCTCTCAAATACTTTTCATTGTCATTGAGTTTTGATATTTTGATTGATATGTGTCTTGGAGAAATGTCCTTTAAGGCTACATTTCTTGAAGACTTTGTGATTCTAATATTTAAATATTGATAGATTTCTTTAGATCAAGAAAAGTTGGGGTGATTATTTTATTAGGTATACTTTCTGGTTCTTTTAAAGAATTTCTTCCCCTTCTTAGATTATTTATACATATTAAACTAGGTGGGTTAACAATTTCACTTAATTCTTGCTCTTAATTATTTTTATTCTTTTGTTCCCTTAACTACATAATTTCAAATATCTTATTTGAGAATTTTCTTTTACCTTAACTGGGATTGCTATTGAAAATTATTCATGATGGATCCAAGATGGCTGCCACGAGAGAACACTGTGTCTGAGCAGTAGGAGAGCAGAAACAACGCAGCGACCAGGAGACTGAACTCTTGGACCTAAAACGCCAGCATTGTGAGTGCCAGGTGAGCGGAACTCCTACAGTGAGAAAACCAAGTGGGAAAACCCTAGGGACACCCAGTTATTACCTGGAAAAAGTTCCCTGTGACCAGCGGCGCACAGCTCTGATCTGAACGAGCAGCCTCGCTGGGTGCCTGCACCCGCCATTATAGACTGAATCACACAGTCTCCCGGCCCCGGCAGTCTCAGGAGGAACCGGGTGCCGATTTCACTGAACTGCACACTGCGAGCTCACACTGCACCCGGGTTCTGCTCCAACCCGCGGGTGTGCTGCAGGCTCAGACCAATCACCGGAACCAGCCCAGACTGAGTGGATTGGGGGACCTTTTTGACCAGTCTGCACACTGCGGGGGGAGCGCCAAACGCTTCCTCAAGCAAAAACTCAGTCAGTGTGTGAGTCCACCGGCAGGTCTGGGAGGAACCCGAGTTCTGCCTCAACCCACAGCTGAGAGGATCCTGGGACCATCTAGACCAGACCGCACACTGAGGGCGAAAGCTGCACACATCTGCCAGCAAACACCCCAGTTCGGGTGTCTGCCCACGGGCCAGACAGAGAAGGCCTTGGGCACCATTTCAGACAGCCCTGCATACAGCGGATGCACACCTACCCAAACCCACTGTGTGTGCCCCAAATATCATCTCAGACCTTGGTGCACAGCCCCTGGCACAGAAGGAGGCACCAAATCTCCATTCCAGGGGAGAGCCCTTAGCAGCAAGCCCAGGGTGGAGTGCATAGCCCCCAGCTGACATCTCAAACCTGGACACTCAGACTCTAGCACAGAGTGAGGAGTAAAGACTCCAGACCAGAAGGGTGACCAGCCTGCAGTGCTCACAGCTTCTAGCACAGAGCACGAACCTGGGCACAAAGAGCCCACAACAGAGTTCAACCGAGACAAAACACACACCACAAACCACCGG
>CM053743.1:77587941-77730258 GCA_028658305.1 Pachyuromys duprasi | reverse complement strand
GGAAACAAGCAACAGAACAGGAGCATGCCAAAGAGGACCTCTGGGGGGAGGGGGGTCAATGTAGCGATGTATCAGAGCAGATATTAAGACTCGAGATCAAGCCTCTGACAGAGGGCGAGAAGTAATGATAGATCTGGGGGAGGTTGTTGAGACTTCGGGAGAACAAGAGCTCCACAAAGACCAAACTGAGCAGGGCACAGGGGTCTTGTATGAGATGGTTTCTACAATCAAGGACCATGTGTGGATGTGGCCTGGAACCCCCGCACAGATGGGGCCCATGATAGCTAGGTGTAGGTCTGAAGACTCTATTCAGGGAAACAGGGACTGTTTTAGTCATGATCTTGATGGCTGACTCTTTGACCTCCCCCATACAAGCTGAGGAGTGACAGACTGGCTAGATCCCAGGGGAGGACATTGCAGCCAGCCCTGAGGAGACAGGATAAGGTGTGGTTGGAATGAAGGGAAGGAGGTCCTCCTCTGTTTTGGACTTGGAGGGTGCAGGGAAGAGGGAGATGAGGGAGGGAGTGGGAGGGTAGGAGGGAATGAGGGAGGGGGCTATGCCTGGGATTCAAAGTACCTAACCTGTGATTGAGATAAAAATAAATAATTTTTAAAAAATGTTAATAATTATATGTAAAAAAAGAAAATTATTCATGTTTCAACTCAGTGTTGTATCCTTCTTTAATGTTTTTCACTTGAATTTATATTGTTCCTATTTATTTGTCAAATTTCTGTGTATATTTTTCCAAACTTCATTAAATTTTCGTGTATAAATTCTTTTAGTTCAGGAGCCTTAAAAGGTTTATTTTAATTATTTTCTGGTTGTCTCAGAGTTTTGTTGTGTGTGTGTGTCTGTCACAGGCACTTTATTAGCTTATTTGAAGCAATCATGTTCTTTTATTCCTGGTGACATTCTGATCTTAGTGTCAGTGTCTGAAGAGACAGCTGCTTTTCACCTTGCAGACAACCTTAAGCACAGTCAGAGCTGCTCTGTTCTATCTTGTGACCCAATGTGGCTATGAGAGCTATGACCCTTAAGAGGCCCAGCATTTGTTCAAATGCTCTAGAAGATTTGCCTATAGGCTTTGCCCTACTCACATGGGCTGACAGGCTAGGTACTGTCAGGGGTGGGGAGGAGAGTGTGATCCCCAGTAAGGGACTAGAGTCCATGGGTTGTCATCTCTGGAGAAAGGCACAGGACTTTGTGGATCAATTGATGGAGACCTTCTCCCTGACTCAGTAGAAGTATGTGAGGAGGCTAACTTCCCAGAGCACCTTTGCAACTCTGGGTGTGGCAGTTCCGGTTCCTCTTATACTTTGACACCACTGGGGAAGTCATTTCTCTCCCTGCCTTGGGACCCAGCGTAGAGCTGATGTTTGTCCTGGAGACTGCTTCTCTATGATTCAAGTCAGACAACCTCCTCCCCCACCACCTCTGGAATAACCTCCTTAGCTTTGTACCTTGCCATGCTGCTCGCAGGTTGGACCCTGTATTACCAGGATCAAGTTCAGAGCAGAGCCTGAGGGCTGAGTGCTGGTGCTGAGGGCTTAATTGTCTGCTTTGGGGTCACCTTGCCATTTTCTGTTGTGATCCCCATGAGACAGGGCAGGATTTTCGTGGGATCTTGTTGGAGTGCTGGGACATAGGGTCTGGTTCCAGTTTTTGGTCTCTTTGTAGAAGCCGGGATGTCTGAGGACTCTGCACTGGGTGTCAACTTTAAAATGGCTGAGGCAATCAAGAAGATATCTTTAAAGCTTCCTATACAGTGTTTTTTTTCCCATTCTATGGACCATACCTGTGTCTCAGGTGTAGTCCCATATTGGGGGAGGCTGGTTATGCTCATTTCTACATTGCTGTCTATGTAAATTTCTTTGAACACTATTGGATTTTGGAGCCTCTGGGTGCACCAATCAGTCAGTGTCGTCAAAAGTCTCCATATCTGGATTTCATGGGGGTATTTTTCCGTTGCCAATGCAGGATTTGTGTGTGTGTGTGTGTGTGTGTGATTAGCAACTTATTTCTACCTGCCAATTATCTATTATGAAGCAACTGCTGCTATGCACTGAGCCAGCATGAGGTCATGGATGGTAGTCACTGCAACAGTAGAAATAAAGTAGCCCCTCTGTTGGAGCCTGCTAAACTGAGAGAAATCAGGATCCAAGACTAATAATGTGGAATAATATCCAAAATAAATATAAAGAACCCAAGAAACTAGATATCAAAAATCCCAAATAATTTAATTAAACAAAGAATTCTCTTTTAAAATTTTTACTTATTTATTCTCTCGTACATTATATCCTGGACCACAGTGTCCCCTCCCTCATCACCCCTCCAATTCCTTCCTCCACCTCCCTTCCCTCCAATCTCAAATGACTGAGAAACACTTAAAGAAATGTGCAAGACCCTTAGCCATCAGGGAAATGCAAATCAAAACTACTTTGAGATTCCATCTTATACCTGACAGAGAGGATAAATAACACAAGTGACAGCTCATGCTGGTGAGGATGTGGAATGAGGGGAACATTGCTATATGGCTGGTGAGTGGGCAAGCTTATGTAGCCACTACGGAAATCAATATGACAGTTCCTCAAAAATTGGGAATTGATCTACCTCAAGACCCAGCTAGACCACGCTTGGGCATATACCCAAAGGATGTTCCATCCTACCACAAGAACATTTGCTTTGGCATGTTTGTTGCAGATTTATTCATAATAACAAGAAACTAGAAACAACCTAGATGTCCCTCAACAGAAGAATAGATAAAGAAAATGTGATATATTTACACAATGGAGTAAAAAATATAATGATATCATGAAATTTGCAGGCAAATGGTTGGAACTTAGAAACTATCATCCTGCGTGAGGTAACCCAGACCTAGAAAGACAAATAAGGTATGTATTCACTTATATGTAGATAGTAGCTCCTAAATGATAACCCAACTACAATCCATAGACCCAGAGAGGTTAGGAAACAGGGGAGCTCCAGAGGGGATGCATGGATCTACCTGGGAAGGGGAAATAGAATAGACTTTGAGGATGAACTTGGGCAGTTGGGGACAGGAACAGGAGGAATAAGGTGGGGTGGGGAGAATGTTGGGAACAGATACTGCAGGGTTAAAGAAAATGAGCATCTCTGGGTCAGAAACACTCCCTACCTTTGCATTCTGGGCCAGTTTATCACTGAAAAAAAAGTCACAATTTAATCTGATACATAGTGGCACTGTAAACAAACCCAGATGCACAGCTTCAATCAGAGATTTAAAGGTAAATTATGACTATTCCGATGTGAAAGGAGACTTCAGCTGGAAACAAGCCTCACCTTTCTTTTTTCCCAAGAGAAACACATCCACATTCTTTCTCCAAGCACACAGACATGTTCACAAGTACAGGCACACACTGGCACCTGCACACATACATATACACACACAGAGGCACACCACATACACAGGAACACACAAAGAGATACACATGGGCACATTCAAACGCATGGAGAGCACACAGACATACACACTCATGCACATGCCACACACACAGGCATCTACAAGGGCATTCACATCTACACACATGAATACACAGCCATGGCCAAATACTGTGAAAGCTAATGCAGGTGTCCTTTAAGATGGACCATTCTACACATGTCACTTCCTTCTGTCTCTTAAGCCTTGGAGTCTCCTGCCTGTCACCCTGTGGCTAGAGAGATGGACCAGCTGATAAGAGCTCTGGCTGCTCTTATAGAGCATCAGGATTCAATCCCCAGCACCAACATGACAGTTCATGAACATCTGGAGCCCCAGTTTCAAAGGATCAAAGACCTGAGCTCAGTGTGCACTGAGCGCACAAAACTTGGAGCATAAACGTACATGCAGGAGACTAACTCATTTGAATAAAATAAAAATAAACAACACAAAAGGAGTCACTCTCACATTTATCTCATCTTTCCCCATCTTCTAGACTGGGAAACAGATTGCCTTTTCTAGAAAGAGCCCTTAGAAGTAACAGTGATTCTGTCCCCGCCATCCAAGTAACTGCAGTTTGTGGGGAGAAGCTTGGTTGAATTGTATCAGGAGGGTAAACTCAGGGAGCTGGCACAGAGGAGGCAACTGGGTGAGGCAGGGGGTGATCTGTGAAGAGAGGAACAGGTAACCATTTCAGATGTGTGTTAGTTGGGGGACTACAAGTAGGGGCAGGGTAATGTCAGGCTCAGCTGACAAGATCAGGGATCTTGAGCGGCAGGGCCTTGACCTTTTGTTCTTTCCTCTTGGCAGGGAATTTTATGCCCAATTTGAGGAACTAAGAAGTGTTCACTTAGTCATGGAGCCACGCCACGTGGTGCCAGGCACTAGGTACCTAATAAACACAGGCAAATATTAGTGAAAGTGAATAAATGCTATTGCTCTTTAGTTACTATGAAATAATAATAAGAGAACAGCACCATAATGCAAACATAGACAAACTCCACAAGTAGCCAACAAGGAACGTTCCTTTCCCTCCAGAGGGTCTCCCCTCTGGCCAGGTTTCCTGGAGCCAGGGACAAGGTGTGTTACAGACTATTTCCTGTTGGTCTTTGGCCCACACAACTTGTGGAATTTTTATTCCTTCTTTATCCATCTCTGGGTGCTGCAAGAGCCAAAATGACTTCGAGGTCACCAAACATAGCTGTGTATGTCCAACAAGAGCTGTCTACTGTAGTCAACAAATGTGTAGTGATTTTTTTCTTAACCCACAGCCAGTTAAACTGTTTATAGTCTGTCTGGACAGGAAAACAAAATCCTGAAAGAAAAAAATTAGCAATTTATTAATGGAACTCACCCCTGTTTAATTCCTCATTTAGAATTTGAAATATTTCAATATAACTTGAATTTGTGCTGTTGAAATTTCACCCTTGAAATACAGTTAGCCTGTTTATTTTGAGGACAAGGCTGAGCAGAAAAAATTAAAATCAAAAACAGCTTAACAATGAAATTATTGATTTTCCTAGAGTATGTCAAAGAATTGGAGATGAAGTTAAAGAGGCTAGTTTGTTGATTATTGAGTGATTTTGTGTGAGTATGTGTGTGTGTGTGTGTTAGTGGCTGTAAGTGTGTGTGTGTGTGTGTGTGTGTTTTATTTTCTCTGGCAGTTAACTATATAGGATTAGTGTGTATGTTGGCTGACTGCTTTTGAATCAGCTTGTTTGGCTGAGTGATTACTGATCCACTTCAAAGCCCCGGACTCTGTCTTCATAACAAAACCCAGAGCAAGACATTCACGTAGGAACCAGCATGCCTCCTCTGCCATAAAGTTTAGCTGTGCTCATCAAAAGACTGCAGTTGCCATGTGCCTGACCTCTGTGTCACCTGCTCCTCACTGAAGCTAGAGGGCCACATGGGTTTTGAGGATTGGCTCTCCAACTCTTCTATGTCACTTCTCTCCCTGAAACCTTTGGTGGGGTTGAGCAGACTTCACACAGTGCAGGAGAAATCTGGAGGTCCTAACTGGCCATCGAGTGTGAGAGTGGACACGGAGTGGCAGCTTCGCTGCTTGAACTCCATGTTTAAAGGACAGATTCCACTCTGCCCTTCATGTTGCTGCATGGCAGGACTGTGTTCATCCTTCTTTATAATGTGGTAGCACTTTTGTCTTCTGATATGCCCTCTTGTCAAAGGCAAGAAAAGTTCTGTTTTGGAGTCCTATCTACCCTCTGACTGTGTCACACCCGGATCAAGCAGGAGGGAAAACCAGCATTCCTAATGAATAGTCAGGGCTCCGGGGCCAGGGGAGGGTATACACCTAGATCAGTTATTAAGGTATGTGCACCTGGGGAGATGATCAAAGTTCTCCCGAAATTTAGCTGCAGTATGAACTAGAAGAAATCGGATAATTTAATGCTTCCCTTTCTCTATTATAAAAATGGTGGGGGATATTGGCCACTTTAGAAATACTTAAAAAAAATCTCTAATGATATCTAGTTGACCAAAAATAAAGGAGGACCTATAAACAAATGTGGTATCTAGTTTGCAAGTACTTACTCACTCAGTACTGTTTTTTAATTAAATTATTATTTTTTTATATTAGTTTATTAACTTTGTATCCCAGCTGTAGCTGTAGCTACCTCATTCCCTCCCAATCCTACCCTCCCTCCCTAATCTCCTCCCTGTCCCTTTCCAAATCCACTGATAGGGGAGGTCCTCCTCTACTTCCATCTGACCCTAATTTATCAGGTTTCTTCAGGACTGGCTGTAATGTCTCCTCTGTGGCCTAGCAAGGCTGCTTCTCCCTAGGGGGTGGGGGAAGTCAAAGAGTACTTCTTAAAGAAGGTAATTTCCAGGTGGATTAACCAGTTCCTAAACAGCTCCTGTTTAATCCTCGCCAGGGTTCCTGCTGTTCTGGGGGTGACAAGAGCTTTGATGGTAGCATAGTGTTTGGGATCCTGTCTCCATATGTTCAGAGTCATAGCACTGGGAGACTAATTGCCAACAAGAGGCAACTTCACACCAAGCAAGAAAAGAAACAGACCTGGCCCTTCCTCCTTCTTGCCCTGCTGGTTCAGTCTTGCAGAACTATGTTAGCAGCCTGAAGTTCAGGAAGGGTAGACTGAGGCTGCACTGCAGAAAGGGCCTGACACACCACAGCTAGTTCAGGGGAGGCTGGCTGGGGACATGGATGGTGGAAAACCCCTGAGACTCAGACAGATTGTACTATCTCCTGGGAGATCTGCTGGCCTAAGAAAGTCTTAGGGGATGCTCCATGTGGCTGTGTACCTGGGAGTTGAGCTGGATCCCAGAAGTGCATGAGTCCCTCTCTAGTGGACTACCAGGAATTGGGACAGGTCCAGAGCCATAGGAACCAAGTCTTTAAGGCAAGGGTACTTAGAATGCACCCCCCCCCCATGAAATATCCCTAGGTAGATGGGTCCTTCGGGATGAGGTACCTCTCAGATAGCAGGCATCTCTTTTTCCAGAGCATGGTCTGTTCCCCAGACACACTCTTCACTGTGCGTGCAAAGACCTTCCTGTGGTTTCTAAGCTCCTAATGGGAATCATGTTTCCACAAAACACTCCTTCTATGGCCCTGTTCTGGTTCCACATACTCAGTGCCCCATCTGTCTCCCATCTCTCAGGATGTGCTTTCTGACAGATTTCCCTTTTTGATGTACTGTGAGCCCAGAGTGGGAACCACACAGGTGACTGGCCTCTCAGTGTAGAGCTGGGTAAGATTTCTGAATAGTTCCTTTCATTGGAAAATTTCTTTTTTTCCCCAAAGAAAAAATTCTTAGTATTACCGAACACTTCAATTTCAGAAAACAATGCATCTAATTTTGAGTTTCTTTCTTTGCACCATCCATAATTAGGAAGGGAAAGCTTGAGGTTCTATGCTACACCAACACTGTCACATCTGGCTTTAATTTTGACACCCTGTTTTGGAAACACGTGGTGGTTCTGATGGGTGAGTCGATATAATGCTGCTCCACGAAGCTGCTGTGCCTCTTCGTGCTTTCAAACCCCTACAATAAAAGACTTCCTAGGGGCAGGGTACCAGAGAATGCTACTGTTGTCTCAGGAAGTGCTGCACTGGGTTCCCCCCATCCATACAAGCTTACTGCTGCTTCCCCAAGAACAGAACCAGGCCCACAGAGCTCATGAGTTCCTTGGAGTTAAAGTTCCTGTGCCTTCACTGGGGCTGGAGCCTTGCATTTTGCATAACTAGACTTTCCTAGGTTTGCAGTATAAGTCCTGGCATGCTGGGTCAGGGCTTGGTTCGAACTGCAGGACCCCATACTTATCCTAAAGATGCATATAATCCCAAGTCTCAGTTAGGAAGCCAGTCCTGCTCTTTTTCTCAGCCACGAACACCATAACTGTCTTTAACACTTGGAATATTCCAGAGTGGGGCTTAGAACAGGGCCTCCCCTAGCCTTGCCCTCCAGACCTCTGCTAGCAGGTCTTATTTTTACTTTCTGTACTTCTCCGTTACAAGTTACACCTAGGACCTCTCTCTCTTCAAAAAGAGATGCCAGCCAGTCAGAAGAAGCTTCTGCTTACCAGAAGGGCAGGTTACAGCATCAATGACCTAACATTTGTTAGGAAGGACTCACCTGCCATGACCAGGACCAAAATCCTGATCAGATGTGTGTGGATGTGAATATTCCTGGAATTCCACTGAGTGCTTGGACCAGAATGTTACCTCTTACTCTGTCACATAGCATCTAAAGGTGTCTTCTATGGCCCAGCTGTGAACTGCTCCCTGAGGCTAAATGAGCCAAGAAAGAAGACACACCATTTGAGGAGTGTTCTAGCTTCATTCTTGAGTTGGTTGCTGATTTTAGAAACCACTGAAAATAATTTTCTCATTTCACTGGAGATTTGGGATCTAAGACAATAGACAAAATGACCAGTAAATGGGAATAACTACAAAAACATCCCAGAAAGGTCAGCACCTTCTAAGGGCAGGTGATGCTATGTTCTGCCCTGTTTCCAGCTGCTCAGTGAAGAACTGACAGGCACCCAGGTACCAATTCTCTTCCACAAAAAGGACCCAAAGATGCCCTCATGGGAATCCCATCCAGAGAACATTGCTTCTGGAAGAGCACAACAGGCAGTCTTGCCAGATCTCAGTTACATTAAACCCTGCAAAACATATGTGTGACACAGTCACATGTCTTCATCAGACAGTACACAAGCAGCTTTGGGGCTGTTGCTCTGGAAAGTACAACTCAAAGGAGCCAGCATGTCTGTTATAAGAAATCTTACACCACCTTCCTAATACTGGATCTGCCTTTACTCTTCAGATGACAGTCAAACAAGAAGTCAGTCCAGAGAATCCAAAATACCAGGTATCGCTACTAATCACAACTTTTGTAGAGTTAGTGGCCAACCTGTGGCAACAGGGACATGTGTAAATGTCACATCAGTACAGAAACAGGCTGCATCCAAGATGGGACTCAGCCTTCATGGAGCAGCTTGTTGCTCTCCTTCATGTCTATATATGTTGCTTTGCATCAAGAAGGCCTGATTGGCTCCAGCTTCAAGAAGCAGGGAACACTTGAGGCAAGAGAAGGCTGGGGGAATGCCTGGAGGAATGCTGGCAAACACTCCCTGTTTCTGGGTGATTTTGCTCTGATCTAGGAGGGTTTTTGCATCTACACAAACCTTAGCACTGGGAAGCTTCTTTGACACTGCTTCCATCCTTCGTAGTGTGCTGCTGTGTCTTTCCAGGTGTCCCAGGACTTTGCAGGGTGAGTTGTGAGCTCAGTGGTTCTGCTTGCCAGATCCTGATAAGCTCCAAACCCAACAAAATGCTAGCTCCCAATGCCCTTGGTGCTGGCAAAAGAGCCCCCCAAATCAACAAAATATTCTTCAGTGTTTCATGTGTGACCCATCTTTCAGGTTCTGTTTGTTCTTTCTGAAATGTTCATTGCATATTAAAACCAAAACAGAATAGTCACTTAACTATTTCAAATTTATTTATAGAAAAATCAAAGTTTTTCCTGGCATCAGTGGCTGAGTGAATTGACTTATTGGTGTTCATAAAGGTTTACATATGGAATCAACTGTTTTCACAATAAATTTATTTTTGGAACTTCTTCTTAGGCTTGGGATTCAGACCCCCACCTTCAAATCTGTGTACTGAAAATGGAAAGGATAGTAATTCAATAACAACTATAATATCTGTCTTGTAGGGTTATATGAAATTGTTTATATAAATTTCTGCAATACCAGGCCCAATGTCTTCCAAAATTATAAATGAGAGAGATATAAAAAGTGCTAGGAAGTAAACCTTTTTGCTTTTCCTAACCCTGTCTGATGTGTTTCAAGCTCTGTTCTCCAGAGTGCTCTTGAGTATAGATATGACTGCTGCAGAAGGAAGCAAATCTGCTCCCCTGTTTTGCTTCAGGTTATTTCTGCTCAGGGAGATCCAGATGTCTCTAGAGGTTGATTGTGCAGTGCTAGGACCACATTCACTGGAGGCTAGTATGAGTTTATTGTCAGCAACGCTCCTCTGAGAGTTCTATCATTCAACTGAAAAGCTTCTTCAAATGGTTCTGTTTTGAAAGGCCAGCTCTGAAGATGGCAGGTGGCTCATCTGGAAAAGGCATGTCCTGCCCAATCCTGGTAAGATGGCTTTAGCCCCTGCAACCCACATGAAGTAAAGAATACATTTCAGAGAGTCCTCCTCGGACATCCACATGCATAGGAGGGTGTATGTGCCCTCATCCTTGCCCCATCCTTACGCATACATGCACAAATGCACACAGGCACATATCATACACACAGTAGCTCATCACTTTAGACTGAAAATATAAAATGTTTTTAAAATGTAAGGAAGAATGTGATTATTTCAGGCCAATGTGTCAAAGAGAAAAGGCTAGTGGCTGGTGGGTATACTGGTGGGTGGGAAATCAGCTCGGACACACTGCGTGTGGCCCACCTGGTGTGTGAATGCTGGGGTGTGGGGTGGGATTGAGAAAAAGTCAGGGTTCCATGAGGAACTTGGAAAGTAGGAACACAGGTTCCTATGGAGCACAGCTACGTACAGAGAAGACTCTTCCAGAGTATGGAAGTCTTACTGTAGGCCATGACCTGCTGCCCCATTTGGGTGACTGACTTCATAGTAACTGCTTGGTACAGGCTGTAACCTGATCACCCACTCCTGACCCTAGCACTTTCTCCCATGTCCTCTCCCCGTATTAACCACAATTCTTTCAAGTGTGCAGTAACACCTCTCTCCTAAGCCAGGGAGAGCCTCTAGCACTGTGCTCAGTTTTGACATCTCTCTAATGTGACTCGTCTCTTTCCAATGCACCCACAGCTGACTATCTCTTCTTACACTCTCTGTTCTTCTCATCATGTTCTCACTACAAGTTCTAGCTGCTCTATGTTCCTTGGCTATTGCCTCCCCTCAAATGATGAGCTCTTATTTGTTCTCACTCCATCAGACAAACCCCTGAGGACGGAATAGTATGCTATGGCTGACTGACTCCAGGGCAGCCCATAGCAAATGTTCAGGTATGTCTATTTAAATATGGGCCATGATACTGCTAGACTCGCTGAGCCAGTGAGGGGCTGGGGAGACAGTGAACAACAAAGTGAAATATAAATATCAGCTGTTCTGTTCTGTTAAACAAAAATTGAGGGTTGGAGCAAATCCTCCAGAGGGTAGATAGGCTGAAAGGCAGTCTCAGGCTCAAAGACGACACTGCTGCTGCCCTCCATGTCCCAGGGCTGGTCACTACATGATACATGGGTTCTTGGTCCAAATTACCTACAGTGTAGGTCATGCTACGAAGGAGCACATAAATCTTGAGGACCTCCCTGACATGAGTCAAGACACTGGTCGAAGTTACTGACAGCCAAGGTATGAGGGGAAATGATCTCTTCCCAGTAAACTACATACATGTAAAACCTTCTAATCATACACATGTGCACATGGATGCATACACAGAGAGACATACACAGATACACTTAGACACACAGACACACACAGAAATACACATATGTTAACACATATACAACAACACAGATACTGGCACATATGTACATATAGAAAACACACATCAATATGTCTCACAAAACTACACATATGCATAAGCATACTCAAGCAAACAGACCAGTTACACACATTCACACAAACCACATATACCTACACATGATAACACAATTTTTATAAGAATAGTAAACTCATTAGAGGAAACAAAAGCTTATTTTACTTGTCATCCTGAAGGAGCACAGTTCTTCCAACACCTCAAATGAGAGACCTGGTCAGTATAGTTACTTACCCACTAGTGATAACTTCATTTAGGAATGACTGGGGGGTTCAGACACTTTTAGGACAGTGATCTTGAAGAGTCCTGGTGATTACTATCCACTTTACAAGTTACGTGTAACCACAAGTAACTTGCATGATAGGGTATTGCATGATACACATGTAATACCCTAACCTCAGAGGTTAGCTCTGCAAAACACCAGTGTTCTACTGAAATCTACATCATAGAAGAGATGGATGTTTGAACAACTCAAGGTGGGTTTGTGGCAGTGTGCAGCATCACTGAGATGTAACAAAAGCTAGGTACCAGCTTGCTGACAGTCTTGAACAGCAACTTTTACCTTCATAGGGGGCAGGGGGAACTCTAGGCTTTCCTAAGCCCTGTGCTCAGGCTGTGTACCAGAACATGAGAGTGATTAATGAGCTGGTAAGAATTTAGGTTATAGAACTGTACATATTTGGCTTAATGACAAGACAGTTGACAGCCAGCCTGGGAGTGACATTCAGGAGCAGGGACGGGTGTTAAGGAGGAAGGTGACCAGCTGTTCCCTGTCTTCAGTCAGCGAGGAGGAGACATGACGGAAATGAGCTTAAACTGCTTCATGTGGTAATAATTTGGGATATAAAGAACTTCCTGAGGCTGGACTGGGTTACCTCAGAAAGAGATGGAATCCTCTTGCCTCAAGGTCTTTAAAAACAAGTTCTGTCCAGCTTTGTTACGGTGTGGGTGTTTCTTCAAAATCAGGGTTGATCCAGCCAAGCATATATTGTACCAGGGGAAGCTATGAGAATTGTTCTGCGATGCTCCCTCCATCATTCCTTTCCTTTCGGGTTCTTCCTTCCTCCCTCCTCCCATCCCCTCCCTTCCTATCTTCTTGCTACCCTCTCCCTGCTTATCTTACCCACTCTCCTTCTATTCTCAGTTACTTAAGAACAGTAAAATTTCTTCTTTTTTAAGGTAAAACACTGTGAGTTCTAACAATCAGCCCTGTAACTACCTTCATAATGAAAAATGCAAAAGAACTATGCTTTTGCATTTCTCTTTTAACAATACCATTTTTTCTCAATGTTCACATGGTAAGATTTAAAATTCCATTAGTGGTCAGTACCGAATTGCCCTCTTTTATGCAGAGAGACACACCGGAGCTTCACCTGGCTGGGTCCTGGGGCTGCATTCAGATTTCAACCAGTAGAGTTTATATCCAGACATTGTTTACTTAATAGAGGGCTTCTCAAACTCCTGAGAAAGTTTTACATGATACCTGATATACAGATAATATATACATATGCATATATATGCATATGTAAAATTCACCGATTATAAATAAAAAGGGTAATATTGAAATAGTTCTCTGGGGAATATATAATTCTACCATTTGTTAAAGATCAAGCAATTTTGCTTACTTTTGTGCTTATTTTTACATGAAAAATAAAATCTCAGATGGATGGTATTCTTAGAGGACACCAAGTACTTTCAGTGCTTTTCAATATTGATCCATATTTTGACTTTATAATCATCAATATTGAGAATACTCTTTCACATAAATATTCACAATGTATAGGGCCATTTCAGAATTTGTTAGAAATGCTTTCCTAATTCTAAGGCAATTTTCCCTTGAGGATCATTTCTGAAACTGGCGCCAGCAACTCAACATAATTTTTAAAATCAAATGTTTGAGTTTAACATAATACAAAGATATGCTAACTTGATATTTACATGCCAAGTAGTTAGAAAAATACTGTCTTTTATCTGTAATTAAACCACTATATTTCCTGGAAGAGCAGAAAGCTTGATTGTGTGACAAAGCACTGCAATATGCAGCAGACTGTGAGCCATGGTGTTCCAGGCACTGTGGATGTCCTGTGAGGTATGAGGACAGGCATAGTGCAAAGTGTGTGTGCAGTGCGTCCCGAGGAAGGCTGCAGTGAAACTGCGGCCTAGAATGCAGACCAGCCCCGGCAAAACACCTTAGACCCATTTCCTATTCCATCAGCTGTAACTGTCAGAAACTTTCCACTGTTGCCAAATTTTCAGAAAGTCTGTATTCAGCTGTACAATCCCTCCTAGGTCAGGACCCACAGTGTGCGAAGCTATGGCTTCATATAGAGTCCGGTATTCAGGACAAGGACACTTTCTGCAGACTGTGGTAGTGGCGTCGCCATCATGAGTGCATCAGAACGAACAAACTTAAGATGGTGACCCCACTCCTAGGGAATGTAATCTCATGGGACCACGTTAAAGTGTGTGAACGTTCACTGGTTCACTGACCAAAACATCCTTACACAGCTCATAGCTGTTTGTTTGCTTGCACAGTGTGTGTCTTAGTCATTATTCTGCATCTGTGAAGAGACACCATGACCAAGGTTATAGAAGAAAGCATTTAACTGGGGGCTTGCTTCCAGTGTCAGAGGGTTAGCCCCTTATCATCATGGTGAGAAGCATGAAGGCAAGCAGGGATGGCGCTGGAGCCGTAGCTGAGAACTTCATATCCTGATCCAAAAGGAGGGAGCCACTTGGCCTGGCATGGGCTTTTGAAACCTTAACACCCACTCTCAGTGACGCACTTACTCCACCAAGGGCACACATTCTAATCCTCAAACAGCTCATCAACTGGAGACTAAACAGATGCCTGAGCTTATGGGGCCATTCTCATTTGAACCGTCACAGTGTGTGTAGGGTGAGTTTCCGAGAGACCTTTATCCCTGATGACACACGTGCACACAGCAATTATCTAAGCACCACCACTCTCCAACCCTCTTACTCCATATCCCTTGTCCCTGTCCTGCCTGGTCCCTATAGCCTGAAGCCAGCTTACTGGGGGAGGGGTGTCCTAGGATCCCTACTGCAATTTCCCTATTGTTCAGCCTTTCACTGTTGAGCTGTACAAATGGAATCTGCATGGATGATCATCAGAGAGTCCCCCCACCCAGTGGAATTCTGTCTCTGCAGCTGCTGAGAAAAGAGTTTGGTTTCAGGAGGTGAGCTGAGGAGGTAGGTATCTGGGATCAAATTTTAGACTCCTTCAGGGCTTGAGAATGGAGTGAAAAGAAATCTGTCTGCCAGGAGCGAGGCTGTTTGCTAGGACACGCAGCTCCTGCCAGATGAATAGGGAATGTGAGACACTAGTGAGATTGCTTTTGTGCGGAGCAAATGTTGATCTCTCCTCACCTGCCTTCAGCAAGCCTCTGCCTTGCTGAAATATTTTTTTATTAAATTTTAATCAAAAGCACAAAAAACAGATTGTTTATCATAGGAAAGACTAACCATATTGTAAGCTTCCTTCACCTTGCCAAGCTTTCTGATGCTGGTCCAGGCAGGCCAGCATCAGTTGGTCCTGTTGCTAACCCAACCAGGCTTATCAATACTAGTCCCTTCACCCAAGAAGAGCATATAACCACAGGACAGACAGACAGGGAGCACCTGAAGATAGACAGAACAGAGTAAGTTAATTTAGTCTTGGTCGGAGCATTCCTTTCAGCATGAAGATGATCAGAGGGAAACTTTGATGAATGTTGCTGAACTTTTAAATTTCCCTTTGATGGGCTTGTTTGGTGATTTCTGGGGGGTCTTAAATGTCTATTTTAAGTTTCAGGAAAGAGAAAACTAAACAAGTAGGATGTGCTTGTAGTGTCCAGCACCTTACTCTTAATTCCTTTTCTGGTTTCTATGCATCCAACAACACATGTTTATAAAATGTAGCTTCCCTGCTGAGCTGCTTGTTTCTAAGTATCACTTGCAGCCTTCATCCTTAGTGCTAGACGTTCTCCAGTAGTTAAGAGAAGAACACCAGTCACATTGTAGCTTCAGAATGGGTACAAAAGAATTCCCTAGGGAAAAATGACTTTCACAGTCCTGTTATGGGTGATAATGCTACTTCATAATAACATGCCAGCCTAGGAAAGGGAGGAACAACACCCTATCCAGTCTTCCTGTACGGAGTACTGCAAACTGCCCTTAAACACGGAAAAAGCCCAGATTCTGGCTCAGGAATGACGGGGCTAAAGCACACTTAATTTCCAAAGAAGGATGAGTGTAGCAAGGAGGGCAGGGCCAGGAAAACATAGGGAAGGATGTGATTAACACTTGCTGTTCTTCAGTGCCCCCATGTACTGGTCCATTCTGCTCTAGAACCGAGATTCCTGAGATGCCCAGGTCGTTCTTGTTTGGGGGGCTAAGGTTTCTTTCCTTGAATTTCCTCTTTCTGCATTTTGGTTGTTTCACACAGATTACTAGATAAGAGATACTCAGGAGTTGTTAGGACAACCATATAAGATCAAGGGGTTATTTCATACCAGAAACAAAACAGAATTGTACCTTGTGGAAACTGAGCCACGGAGAGGTGTGGATAGGTGGTGCCCTGCCTTGCAGTCCCTTTGTTGGAGTGTTCCTTCAGTGTGAGACACTGACAGGAGTTGGTCCCCACTAGAGCTGAGAAGCTTTAGGAACTGCATTTCTTAGTGTCTAGGGCCTGGGACCTTTACATTAGTTTCACAGGGAATGCTCCAGGCTTGGAAATTCTTCACTTCATGAATTCTGAAGAATCAGAGACGTCCAGACAAAGTAGAGATACTTTGGGCATACATATGAACTGAAGCTGAAATGTGAGCACAAGGCTGAAGTGTGAGGGGTCATTGAGAGAACTAGGCTGAAACACAGTTCTTCCAAACTCTACAAAAGCCGCGATACACACAGGAAGATGTCTTTGTGGGGTGCAGAAGATCCCATGAATAGGGTTGGAAGGGAGGGAGTGAGGCTTTGATGGGCTCTACTTCAGTGGCAAGCTGGGCACCTTCCACAGGATGGAGGATACACATTTCTGTTGTTAAAAGGGTCTGATCTCTGCCATTTTGTTAAGGCAACCCTACCAAACTAATAGCATAAAGACGTGCAGTGTCACAGGTAGCCTTTCTCTATGGGGACATTCCATAAGAAGTGACTTTAAAAGCAAGATAAAAATTCTCCTTTCACCATTGGTCACACAAAACACATACTTGTCAGGCTCCCAGGAGCCCACTTTAACACAAGTGCACTTCTGGCAGAGATGGTGTGTTTTGAGTGTGTTCTTCTCAGAGTCACCCTGAATTCTTGGTCCTCAGCAAAGAGCAAGTCTCAAGGTGAGGGTAGCTGGAGGAGTAGGACACTGGGTGGTCTCCATGTTTCTTGGGGCAGAATCACTTTGTATCTTCTGCCTGCTTCCTGACTGCAGAGGCAATGCAACTAGAGGACTCATGCTCCTGCCACCTGGCCTCTGCCTCCTACCACAATAGCTGGACAGCATGTTCCTTTAAACCACAACACACTCCTTCTCCTTGAAGCACTGCTTCTCACATATTTGATCACAACAACAAAACTGGCACAATAGCGTTCGAATACTTTTTGAAAAGCTCTTATTTTATGTTTCTTATATCTTTTTCTCCATACTCCATCCCAATCCCTTCCAACACCTCAACACCAGGTAGGAGAGATAAAGGGTTCTCTTAGCTGCTTCTTGCTGGTTAGGGTCATCAGGTTTCTTGGAGCCAGTCCAATCCTTGTTTCAGGAGATCTCCAACTTTTTGTCTCACAACAGCAAACCAGGAGCAGCAAGGGGGAAGCCTTGTTTTTTCTCAGCCACATTCTCTAGGATCTGGCATTTATTCTCTCTCTAGAGTCCTCAGATTTAAAGTATCTGCAGCTGACAAAGAGCTCCTCTCAGAGCCCACATGAGGCAAATAGTATGCTTCTCTGGACTATCTGAATCAATCCCACACCTGGGACCAAAGCAAAAACATGTTTATATATACAACACAATAGGTTTGTGTGTGGCTGGTGACCACTGAAGACCTCAAACCAGCCCACAGCAACCCCTTCAGGATGACACAGATGCCAGGTGGAGAACAATTATCTACTGTGAGTTTTACACATCATACTATCAACTTTAAATCCAAGTACTTGTCCCTTTCAGAAATGGAGTGTCCATGAGGCCAGGAGACATTGAGACCAGAGAGGTTCATCATAAAGCCTAATCACCTGTAAAAATGCTTTACATCTTATGGACAAACCTCACCATTCCACACATCAGGTGCTGTTCTGTGCATTACTGTCTCATCCATGATCCGCATATGTGACCCTCCGCACAGAGCAGCTGTCTCAGCAGGTCAGTTGGCTGCCCCAAGCCCCACAGCGAAGTTTAGCTCCGTGCTCACAGATTTAGCCCTGCTCGATGCTCTGCTGTCTCCAGAGTCCTGTGCCATTCCCATTTTCCCCACCGGTTTCACGCCTGACTCGGGACCTCAGAGTTCACTCGGTGGAAGCATTCAGAATGCATTTATAGCTGAGTCCAGATTTAAAAGGCAATGTTTGATAACTGAGAGGTCTGCCTCCTTCGTATTTAATTTTGGAAACAAAGTGTGTCCGGTATGACAGTTGATTGAAGAATTAATTTTTTTTATTCCAAGTAGATAGCTATGCCTTTAGTCAATTTCCACATAATGTACTTAAGAGTCTTTTAAGGTGGGAAGAAAAAAAATACAGACCTTTCTTAGAGCCCTTAATCGTGATTTTAATGCATACTTAATTTTCTTGAGTTTTTATTTCAAAACCCATCTGAAAGTGATTTGGATAAGATGAGATCCATTGCTCACTTATTTGCGACTTAAATAGCCTAAAATAGTTGTAAATTACCCAACAAAGGAACTATTCTTTCCGCAAGTGGCAGGAGAGTGAAATCAGGCCACTTTCCTTCATGTTGCCTCCCTCTGCCGGACTCATTTCAAGATGTGTATGTAGGGTGAGTGCCAAGAGACTTTACCTCGTAGATTCTGAGAGTCTTAGGTGAAAGTGGCCCATGTTTCAACTGGGCTTTGAGTTGGATTCCCTCCTAATCCTGCGCCTGCTCTAACAATCTGTCCTCAGGAGGCTCATGTTTTCCTTTTTCAGTCAACAGCCTATATTTCTCCATATTTCCAAGACATTATTTTTACTCCTCTGTAAAGATTCATAAGCTAAAGCAAACAGAAGCCAGGCAAATAAACAAACACAGTAAATGCATTTGGGATCACTGTTGCTTATTGGAAATGCAATCCGGAAGTGGCCACTCTGCAGTCTGCTCAATCACGTGAGTCTCAGAAAGTGGGCGATCCTCGTAGACCGCAAGTTCTGCCCTCAGCCATGTCTGTCACCACCTCTGCCAGGAGTGTCTGTCTGGAATGGAATCCTTTCCAGGGAAGAGCAGGCTGCAGGGTTCAAGTGGGGGGCGAGGCCTATCAAACGTTGTTTTAGTGAGAACAGAGAATGGAGATAGGAAAGAATATAAGGCTTGGGGGTGGGGGGTCACAGCAGCTGTCACCAAGCTAGAGCCTGTCAAACTCTGTCAGTATGGGGAAACTACAGAAACATTCTGACTAAATCCATCCTGTTTTTATGTCCCCTTCTTGTGAATGCTCAGAAAGATGATAAAGTGACTATTTTGTAAAGAAGTAACAAACATGGACGAACAACTTTCATAGGATTAAAAGATGCCCTAGAAGGCATTTGGGTTGACTATTAACTTTAAAGCTGGTGTGAGCCCTCCACAGAACAAAACCAATATTCACTTGCAACACATAAAATGGGATTCCAGACTAGACATGCAAGGAATTGTATTTCACTCACAAATTCCTAAGAGCTTCCCCTTGAAAGCCCCCAAGATGCACTCCTACCCCATACCTCCTTCTCCCTCACAAAGAGCCGTAATTCTCTCTCAGTAGTCACTGAGTCACTGGGTTCCATACTCAGGGCCACAGCATTTCCATGGGAGAAGCAGGTGGAGAGACAACGTTGCACAGCTCCTGAGGAGAGTGAGTACTGCTGGAATGCAATGCCTGTGCATGGGAGGGCCATCCTGCACACCTTTTGACATCTGACTCCAATTTGAAAACAGAGAGTAATCTGATGACCCATTCAGCTGCACCTGTCACTGTCAAATTAACTCAGGCTAAACAGTGGTGGGGGATGCTGCATATATGTTATTGTTGTATAGCTCAGTGTTCTGGAGGAATTCCTAAAAGTGCAAGTGGGGGCTGTCTCTGACTCTTTTGCCTGCCTTTGGGACCTTTTCCTTCCCACTAGGTTAGCTTGTTCAGTCTTGATGTGAAAATATGTGCCTGTTCTTTTTGTAGCTTGCTATGCCATATTTGGTTGAAGTCCCTGAATGGCCTGCTCTTTTCTGAGTACAGGTGACATGAGGGTACATTTAGGGGAAATGGGAGGTGAGGGAGAGATTGGGGAGGGCAGGGAGGGCAGGAAGGGGAAAATGCAGTCATAATAAAGAACAAATAAAGAAAACCTTTCAATAAATGTTTAAAACAATATTTTTATCTAAGGATACTGGACAATTGTAATAAAATATTCTATTTGCAAGTGAAAATTGGAGTCATGCAGCCAATCATTGTTTATGATTTCTGTTAGTTTATTTTGAGGACCAAACACAAACACTTTGTTGTTAACACTTTCATAAACACTATCTCAGAAATAAAGACAAGTGCCAGAGAGATGCCTCCATTGGTCAAAGTGGATGCTACAAATCTTGATGACTTGAGTTTGATTCTGAGGAGATCCTCATGACACCCAGAAAATGTCCTCTAATTTCTACACTTAGACTTTGGCAAATTCATACCCCCACACCATCGAGAAAACACACATTCCTTAAACCCAGAGAAGGGCTAGTGACGTTGCTCCTTCATTTGAAGTACTTGCTCCCCAGCCAGAAAACCTGTCTTTTATCTGTAGAACAGACATGGAAAAAGGAGAGAACAGACACCTATGTTGTTCTTTGACTTCCATGTGTACACCACAGCGCACACGTATACAAACCAACACATATGACATTTTTAAAACAGAAAAAATTAAGAAAGCACAAAGCAACTAACGTGTCAACTGAGAAAATATGATAGAACTTAAAAGTTAGAATTAATGCATTAGAGAATGCCAAGAAGTGTTACTGTTCAACAAAACAAAATGGCTCCTATCTAACTTTTCTATTGTCCTTTCATTCTCTGATTCAAAGGTAGCTTATCTTAGAAACACATTTCAAATTGTGAAACATTACCAACATATAATCTGGACATGTTCAATAATGTGAGTTATGTTGGAGATTGCTTTGTGATGTTTACTCAGATGTAATGTGATAGATTTCATTGAAATAATAATCATTAAGAGTTGAGCCTTGAGTTAGTGCTTCTGTTTCAGTGAATAAACCATGATTTTTCTGATATTAAAAAAAAAAAGAATTAACCGGCCCATAACATGTGTTTTGTGTCAAGGGATATGTGATTATTAGTGTCTTTAAAGCATATTATCCTTCGTGGTAACCTATCTCACTGAGTCATAATTCAATTTCAAAGCATCATTCCCCATAGCTAACCTAAATTCTTCATGCTGTCATTGAAGCCTTTTCCTTTGCATTCATTCTGCCTCTTGTAGGACATGAAAATATTTACTGGCCACCACCGAATATGAGAGTATTTTAAATGTAAGTGTGGAGTCACTTTCAACTCTTTTTTTTCTTGATTTGTTTTGGTTGAAAATCTATTTTATTAGATACTAAGATCGCTACCCCAGCTTGTTTTCTGGGTCCATTTGCTTGAAACATATTTTTCCAGCCTTTAGGCTGAGGTAGTGTTTATCTTTGTTGCATAAGTGTGTTTCTTGGATGCAGCAGAATGATGCATCCTGTTTCTGCAACCATTTTGTTTTCTGTGTCTCTTTATTGGAAAGTTGAGTCCATTGATGTTGATAGATAATAGTGACCAATGACTGTTACTTCCTTTTTTTTAAATTTATTTATTTTTATATCAATCACAGGTTAGGTACTTTGCATCCCAGGCATAGCCTCCTCCCTCATTCCCTCCCACCCTCCCACTCCCTCCCTCATCTCCTTCCTCTCTGTATTAGCACCTGCGGTCCCTTGAAGTCCAAGATGACACAGCAGTGGACACACTGATGTGTCCCAATGTCAGGATTGCCAGCCCAAAACCTGGAAGCAGGAAAATTTAACACACAGGTAACAGAGGTCTCTTATCCATACAGATTCATCAATGGGTTAGAAAATTTAGAGAGTAAATATGAAGACTACAGACCCTAAGCAGAGAGTTCATCATGCTCCAGCAAAGGGGATGGCAGCTTTGAATTGGCTGTGCTATGAGGACACTAACTCTACAGCACGCAGGGCCAACAGCTGGCCTCTCTGTGCCTCCTCTTGTCACTTCTCTGTTCATGACCGATTGCTATTGTTTATTTCATTTTGATTTTATACTATGGAAAGAAGGTTAGACAAAGAAACAAACAAGCAAACAAACAAAAACAACACGGGGGCATTTTCTTATTTGCATTTGGAATGTCTCATAAAGCAGCAGGGACAACCCAGAACTCAAAATATCAGGAGGAATTGCCTACATGTGTGCAATGGTTGCAGAGGAAGATATCTATGAAACTGAGCAGCATTGAAGAAAGCCATCGGAAGTTGACAGTGATCAGTCAAGGCCATCAGAAGTTGATAGTGACTGGTTAAATCATCAGAAGCTGGCAATGGCAGGTTGAGGGCAGCAGAAGTTGACAGTGACCAGTTGAAAATAATCATCAAAGCAGATGCTCTTGTGACTACATGAGAAGTAGCCAAAGTCCTAAATGTGGGCATTCACCTGTCACTCTACATGTGAAACAAATTGAAAGGTATAAGTTGCTGGATAAGTGGGAGTCTCATAAACTGACAAAAAATAAAAATAAAATCAATTTCAAATATATCCTCTCTGTGGTAGGCTTCTGTCCTGTTCCCTGGGTATCAGAGCAGATGCTAAGACTTATAGCCAAACTTTGGGCAGAGTTCGGGGAATCTTATGAAAGAAGGGGGAGATAGTAAGACCTGGAAAGGACAGGAGCTCCACATGGAGAGCAACAGAACCAAAAATCTGGGCACAGGGGTCTTTTCGGAGACTGATACTCCAACCAACAACCAATCATGGAGCTAACCTAGAACCGCTGCACAGATGTAGCCCATGGCAGTTCAGCATCCAAATGGGTTCCATAGTAATGGAAACAGGGACTGTCTCTGACATGAACTTATTGGCCTGCTCTTTGATCACCTTCCCCTGAGGGAAGGCCACAGAGGAAGACAATGCAGCCAGTCCTAATGAGATCTGATAGACTACGATCAGAAGGAAGGAGAGGAGGACCTCCCCTCTCAATGTACTTGGGGAGGGACATGGTTGGAGAATGGGTTAGGGAAGTTGGGATTGAGAGAGGAGGAGGAAGAGAGCTACAGTTGGGATACAAAGTGAATAAACTGTAATTAATAAAAATAAAAAAATAAAATGCATCCTCTCTTTTTCTACACAATAACAACAAACTATTCTTCATAGAATTGCAATGTGGGACAAAAAGTGGATTGTATATAAAAGCCAAAAGTAACCAGCTCAAAGACTTGACTAAGAATGAGCTCCAAAGAACTTCCCAAAGGAGAAGTTGCACACAAAAAGAGGTCCTGGCCACTGTCCAGTGGTCTGGTATGGGCCTGGTCCATTATAGTTTTCTGAATCCCAGCAGAACTATTTTACCTGAGAAATGTGCACAGAAAACCCAAAAGATTTACCTTAAGCCCCAGCACCTCTGACTGGCATTAGTCACCATTTATTTTCTCTCTATAAAAATGTCCAGCCTTATGTCTCACAACTTACCCTTAAAGTTGAGTGAAAGGCTGCAAGATGGTTCAGTCATTAAACTTATGAGATGCTATGCAAAGGAAATGAGCCAGTTCCCAGCACAGACACAGGGTATTTCATAACTTTAGTACCTGGGGATCAGGCATTGTCTTCTGTGAGTATCTGCACACATACACACTTAAAATAAAATCTATTTCATTGACAGACACTAACAAAGCAAACGAATCTGGACTCCAGGGAGACTGCAGAAACTGATGCATCAACCAAGGACCATACTTGGAGAGGACTTAGCCCCCTGCTCAGAAGTAGCCCATAGGCAACTCCGTATCCATATGGGTCTCTAGTAAGGGGAGCAAGGGCTGTCTCAGTTGCCTGCTCTTTGATCACTTCCCTGTGGTGAGTTGGCTTTGCCAGGCTACAGGGAAAGAGGATGCAGGCAGTCAATGAGACTTGATAGGATGGGATCAGATGATAGTGGAGGAGGGCTCCCCCTTTTTGTTGATTAGGGGAGGTGGGGAGAGGAAAAGAGGGAGGGGGGCAGACCGGGAGGAGATGAGAGAGGAAGCTACAATTGGGATATGAAGTAAATAAATTGTTTAAAAAATTAAAAAGAACATGTAGGTGAAGAAAGTATTTTGCCAAATGTATTAAAAGAAACAAATAAAAAACATATAATCTAGAAAGAAGAAGAGGGGGAAGAGAAGAAGCTGAAGAAGCAGCAGAAAGGAGGAGGAGAAGGAAGAAGAACCAGAAGAAGAAGCTGAAGAAGAAAAGGCAGCAGCTGAAGAATTGTGTCTCAGCTACCTATGCTCAGCTGACCTCTGACAACTGACTATCACATCTTAAAGCAGTTTGACAGCTAATTTCAGGGAAAACAGTCCCACCACCAGCAGGATGTAGAAAATACTTCCAAAGCATTCACGTCTGTAAGCATAAGTTGTGGCTACCTCAAAGCTGGGCAAATTGGATCCCACATAGGTCATCTGGTATTTCGTAGCTCCCTGGACTCACAGCAGCACAGTCCTAGAACAAGCTAGGAGATCAGGTTTATTTAGTGACAGTTAGGCCTGGTAGAGGTGGCATTGAGGGCCTGTGCTCTGGACCCAGGCTTCACTATATGTGGGGTAGATGAAATGCCAAAGTCAAGTCACCCTAACTTGTCAGGCTGGGTGAGGATGGGGCTGAGGGGTTTGACAGACCTGTATATCAAAATGTTTACCTTGGAAACATGGCTCTTAGATCTCTGAAGCACAAGCCAATGACCAAGGTGGTCTGCTTTCAGGAGATTGGAGGGGTCATGGGTCATATCATTGTTAGGTTGGGGCCATTTTTATGTTCTGTCCTTCTGCCCTCACCTCTCTGACATTTTCCCTGTTCATGTGGCATTCTGTCTATGATCACACACCTTTGCATGCTTCTCCCTAAGGAATGAGGTCTTGGACATCTGGAATCAAGATGAGGAATGTGAATTCAGCATGTGAGCATGAATCTGCAACAAGAACCTGCTTTTTGGGGTGCTATGGGCTATATTTAACTTATCTCTATGCACCATCTCCCCAACATAAAGGAGGAATTGCTGAGAGCCAGCAATTCCCTGAAGTGCTGTGGCCATGAGACTATGGTGGATCTCTGTACTTTCTCTCTCATCTTCAGTTTAATCCAGTTTCTTAAACTCCTGGGGATTTCATCAGCCACAAAATAGAGTCAGTGATTTCTTTTTGAATTACTGCAATGAAACAAACTCATAGATGTTAGAAAGCTCTTTTCTTTTTTATGGTAACTGCATTCCAGGCAATGCTAGATAATTGGTAAGGCTGGCAAAACTCACCTATGCATTGCAAGGTGCATGGACTCTGCAATCTGTGTTTCTGGCCTGGGTACAAAGTAAGACAATTCCTTTTTCAGAAAGTTGAAGCCATTGTGAAATCTAGAACAGGTTCTCTGAACACCCAGTAAGCCGGTTGAAGATGCCATTTTGGTGACAACACAGAGGGAATAGTTACCAAAGTTCAATATGTTCCTCATAATAATGTCAGGCTGAACTGCTAAAAGAATGTCTTGGTTGTATGGAATTCAGGAAAATGTGCTGATTGGGCCTAGCCATATCTTCAAGCATCATTAGGGGAGTAAATAATCACAGAAAAGTCAGTTTTCTTCATCTTTGAAGCCTGTGGTAAGTTGGCCATGCTTTCATGGATGACTATAAGAGTATAAGCAGGATTGATTTTACTCTGTGGAAAGAAGGAGGAAAAGGAAGAAGAGGAAGAAAAAGAAGAGGCAGAAGAGGAGGAAGATGAGGAGGAGAAGGGGAAGAAGAAGGGAGGAAGATCAAAAGGAGAAGAAATAAGTTGGGAAGAATGGGGATAGACAAATCTAAATACACCATGTTCATGTATGAAATTACCAAACAATACTAATAAAAAGGTAAAATAAGTGTTAGGCAGACTGAAGCAATCAACAATCTTCCTGGCCTCAATCTTATTCTACGATAAAGAGACATGATAGTATTTATTTAGGTGACTTGCCAGCAGTTGAGTGGGTCTGTGTGCATGCTAACTGCCTTTCCCACTGAGGAGTTGTCCATATCAGGGAAAGAGCTGGCCCAGGAAAAAGAATGAGATGGCCGTATGTACTTTCATATCCGGCCATAATGAGACTAATTAGGGTTGAGTGGTTCAGGGCAAGGAGAGAGAGAGATATCAGTTCCCAATGAGCTGCCCTTAAACCTGAATCTTGGAGGGATTCCTTAGAAAGGGTAGTCAGCACAGGCAGAGGACATGGCAACTGGGAATTTAGAGCTCACTGGGGAATGAAAGCGATCCCTGTGTCCAATAAATTAAGCATTTCTATCAAAATATCTAGGAAAGTTTAAAACACCATGAAGTATGTTCCTTGTTGACACACTCAAAGGAAAAATAATATTCATTTCCCTTCTTTTTATTAAATTTTTAAGTTATTAACTGAGGGATATGTATCATTTTACAGCTTATCCAAGGTCCCATGAAAGAGCAGAAGAAGAAATGTGCCTTAAAACATACATAGTTCTGGGCTGAAACAGAAAAAGAGAAAGAGAGAGAGAAAGAGAGAGAGAAAGAGAAAGAAAAAGAAAAACTCTATTTTGATAAGACCAAAGCAAGCCCTTAAAGATCATTTCTCTGCAGCCTGTGGCCACAGAGCGGAATCCCTGAGAAGCTTCATTTCTGAATACAAAGGCAAAAGAGCAGCCTCCGTTCCTTTCTGATTTTATAGAATTGAATCTGGCAGGGAGAGAATGCTATAAAAAGAGACGGGAAATAACTGAAAAGATAAAGTGGGACTCAGGCAGACGTGGAGGGTTGATCTTGTTTGGCTTTACAATGTGTTAAGTATTAACACATGAAGAAATATTAAAGCGAGGTATTTATTAGAAGAAATATAAATAAAAAAGCAAGGAGCTGGCCACTCAGAATTAACTACAAACAATTTAGCACCACTGCAGCAAGCAAAAAATAACATGAAAGAAATATAATCATTGTGTTAAACAAATGTCCCTAGTCTAAAGGAAGGCTAAAAGTTCACAGAGGGAAGAAAATATCCTCTGATGTGGAGGAAAGTATGTGCAGAGGGCTCTGCAAGAGCTGTGGTTGACCGGCATGATGTGTACACATTACATTTCCATGTGGCTGGAGTATGTGTACTGTCAGAGGTACGTTCACATGAACCAGAGGCTGGAACAGACTGTGTGCCATGTCCTGGGTCCCAAACCCTCAATCAGGGTACCCGGGGCCTTTCTGCTTGTACTTCCTTGAGGTTAAAATAAATCTTCCTCTATAATATCTAGAGAAGAATGGAGATATAAAATCTATTGGAATTGAGATGTAAACTCTATTGATTCTTGAGTTTTTCTTCAAATGAAAATAAATGAACATTTTTGGTTTAAAGAAGGTATTTAAGAACTTACTTTCTATAGTGCTCTCTGGAGCTGTGCAATGATCAGGTGGTTTAGCACCATCTGTCTCTTCCCCACAAATTGAGTTCAAGCACAGAAGGTCACACTCAGGTCTCCCTGGGGTTCTCCTGAGGTCATGAGAGGGATCATTCTCCGGTGCCTCTTCTCCCAGGGTCACCTATCCTATCTGGCCGCTTCCCTTCTCATGCTCTGACCACTGCTGCAGACCCTGCTTCAAATATCATCTGCTGCTGGGCCATGCTGCTTTTGTGTGTATGCACATGTATGGGCCTGTTCATACATGTAAACTCGTGTGTGTGGAGGAGGTACAGTATGTGTGTGTGAGGGAGAGAGAGAGAGTACTTGAGGTTAGGTGTCTTCAACCATTTTTCTATTTTTATTTGTTTGTTTGTTTTGAGACAGGGTTTCTCTATGTAGCCTTGGCTGTCCTGGACTTGCTTTGTAGACCAGACTGACTTCAAACTCATGGAGATCTGCCTGCCTCTGCCACTCTAAGTGCCAGGATTACAGACAAGTGCCACCATGCCCAGCCATTTTCTACTTTATTGAAGCAGGGTCTTTCACTAAACCTGGATCAAATCATCTCTTGCTCAATCTCTCATCCTGGGGATTCCTTGTCTCTGTCTCTTGAGTGCTAGGATTGCAAGTGTCCTTTGAGCTTCCCAGCATTTACACAGGCCCTGGGAATGTGAAATGCAGTCCTCATGCACATGTAACAAACTCTGTTTACTGAGCTCATCCCCTTATGCCATCATTTGACTTTTAAGTAAAAAATATGTCAATTTATAACAGTATTATAGCAGCGAATCAAGTTTGTAAAATACATTGCTGATCATCTTGACCAAAGATGTTTTGGTCAAGGATTAGACACTACGCTTTGCTTTTCTTCACCAGAGGTCAAAGTTCCCCTAAATATATTCTGTAAACCAAATCAACCGATCACCCTCTTGTCAAAAACTAACTAGCTATAACTGAAATGTGCCTATTCACTGGGTGCTTTCTCTTTGTGACCTTTCATTATAGTGAAACTTGCTTTAAACTGGTCCTAGATTTATAACCTTAATATGCCTGGTAGCAGCAGAGACCACTCATGAGGCCATGGACACACCACAGACTTAACATTTGATCTTGCAGAGGTGAGGTCACCAAGCCTGACAAGTTGGAAAAGTACTTATTGCATGTAGCTCTTGAAAGGTGGCCATCCAATAGAAGTGTGCCCTAAGTGGATTTCAAGTATACACTAAGTATACACCGCACTAATAAGATTCTGTCTTGAGTAAAGGTAATGTTGCCTATTGGATGCATGGGATTATTTGCATTGAAATGTGTTAATGAACTTAAATTGACCCATTTGTTTTCACTTTCTTCTATGGCTATAGAGGAATCTTCCCAGCAGACATGCTGACCATCTGCAGCCCATGTTATGCTCTAGAGATAAAGCAGCCACAGGACTCTTGGTGAATTTTCAGCAGGAAAACCACCTTCATTTACAGCTCTGCTTCTAGAAAGTGTTTTTGGGTTAGAAAATGTGGGGTGAACATTTGCTGTTCTTTGTCTAAACTGTCTGATCCTGGTATGCTAGATGTTGCCCATGTGAGGGCTAATGTGACAATGCAAAGTTGGAATACTCCTCCTGTTGCCTCTGGGATGAATGAGTAAAATTCAATGAAGATTACTGAGATCTCTACTCTGGAGTTTCTTTTGTTTCACACCTGCCATCTCTGAAAGGGAATATCTAGACAGACAAAGGAGACAGTCCATCTCAACCTTCACATCCTTCCCTGAAAAGTAAAATTCAACAAGAGTAGAACTGACCATCTCCTTTCCCCAGGGGCTGCACAGGAAAGGGTGCTCTAGGCTAGTGTGCCCCACTGGGATTTTAGACAGGGACCTTAAAATTTGGCAACTTGCTCCTTCATAGAGCCTACATACGAACTTAGAACTTAGACAGGGAAGAAGCAATTGAGTAGGAGGCCAAAAAGAGTCAGAGCTCCACAAGGTGCTATGGAGAAACTTGAGCTTGGAGACGGTCAACCAACGCTTTCTGGGAGAGCTGGTTGGAAGAACGCTGTATTGCTCCCACAAGGATGGAAAATTAAGAGAGAGGGTGACAGCACACTGGAGTTAAATAGGCTCCTGTTCCAGAGGGAGCCCCAGATCAAACTCAGTGCTGAGACTCCAAGGCAACAAGAGTGATTGATAAAAATGATCAAGCTGTCTCTCTCTCTGTTGCTCAGTCATTCATTTCAGCTCTCACTCCCCTGCTGTCTAGCTCTCTAGCTCTTCTTTCTATCACACAAGCCCAATCTTTTGAAACTGTGTCACAGGGTTACCATGTACAAAAATTATGACACCATGTTACTGTCTAAAAATGTTACACCTCAGATTCTCTTTGGCATTCCCAATGTAGAGAAATACAAAGGTATGAGGAGTTCTGTGAAGCAGACAAAACGCACTCTGGGATCCAGCTACTGTAATACATCCTTAGGTCAGGCTGGAGTTCTAAGACCTCTTGGGTACCTTGACCTGGGACAAGAGAGCCACACAATCAATCAAGTTATAAAAGAGTCGGAAAATCTCTTGCAAGATTCAAAGCATATTTGTGATTGGGGGCGGGGGTGGGGCACATTTATCACTACCCTTGTCTGTATCACACAGTCCCACACTCAGCACACACTGGCATGCACGGTCTCTTGCTCATCTAGGGACAGGCTTTACATGCTCACCCAGGGAGAGGGGAAAGCATTGTCTAAACTGCCCGTGCACATGTTGTCCTCAGAAGATACTCTGCTGGTGGGCACTGTGGTGAAATCATGTGGCATCCTTAGACAGTGTTATAATTCCTACTTGAGGAGAATGCTGGCAGGGCAGATGCAGGCATCTGATGGTAGTGCAGGGATGCCAAGCATCCCCTTAGACCATGAAAATGATCTGGGGAAAACTGACAGGCGCTCAGCTGGCTGCCACCGCTAACACCCTCACAGTTTCACCAACAAAATTGTTGCTATATTTGAGTTTCTAGAACAAATTCACAACTCTTAGATAAAATCTGACTTTTGCAATACCTGAAATCCCAGTGCTCTCTTTTATTTTGTTTTGATTTTTTTTCTATAGTAAAGTTCCGACCTAAGGACAGAAAGAAGATAATATAGGGAAAAGTGATTTAAACGCTCTGATGTTGAGCAAGTTACATGGTTGATGATCACGGGATAAGCTCTGCCATTACTCTTCCTCTATCCTAAAGCAGCACTGTCTCCCTCACAGAGTGCATATCACTGATCCAACAGCAACTGTGCCACCAAGCCTGTGGGCTGTATATCCATGTCAATCCAATATTGTATCCTGCTTCTCTTCGCCAAAGTCCAGTAGTGGACATTAGCCATTGTCCTGTGCTTTTCTGAAGCTAACCTTATTGAACTTGGACTTGACAAACATCATATGCAACTGTCAGTAGAATGTGTTTGATGTCCAGCCCACACAGCTTCTGTACAGAGCCCCCAAACTACACCCTCACATTGTCTTCAGGAGGAGTTCTGTAAAGCTGACACAGTGCAGTCCTAAATATGCTGGCAGTTCTGAGGCCTCCTGAGGTTTCTTAACTCGGAGCAAGAGAAACCCAGGATGCTGATACAATGGGAGAAGCCTGTAGGAATAATGTATCCAGACAGAGCCTCATCAAGGGAAACTCTGTCCCCAGCCTGCCTACCAGGTTCCTGCTCTTCCAGAAGTTCTGACTTTTAGGTGAAGTGTTTTCTTGGCTGCCTTGTGTTGTCCATAAAATTCTAAAGTGGAGCTACAGGCAGTCACCCGGGGAAGGACATACCATAGACCAAGAGAGGGTATGGACAAAAGCAGACCAGAATTCCAGAAAAAAAAGAAACAACAACACTGAACAACCAGGGGAACAAACCCAAAGATAGATAAGAAGAAACAAGGGTACCATTCATAAAGTGATGTTTAGTAATCTTGGAAACATGTGTGCAACCTTACAAGTGACCCCAGACAGCATGATCCAACACTGGTGAAATGAACTTAGTGGTCTTTTGTCTGACCAGGAGGTGACACAGCCATGATACTCTCACAATAAGTGAGGAAGGTACAGCTGTGAAACTAACAGGCACATATTAGATCAAGCTTGGGCTCCATTGCCAAAACCTCATAAGCCCATGCCTGAGACACAGAAGCCATCACCCCTGAAATCTGTGTTATATATTCTGATGTGTGTAAGATAGAGTTAAAAGATTCCCAATGTTTCATCATCCATAATATCCAAGAAAAAAATTGCCTGTTCTCAAGTTTATTACATGAGAACATCAAGAAGGAAATGTGGATCCTGCCAAGGAAAGGTGTCTGATAATACTAGAGAATCTTAAACAAATAACTAAACAAAACAAGAAATGGGAAATAGCCTGGGATTAAACATGTGTTTATCCATATGATCTGTTGCTTGCACAGGCGTTAAGGCTCTCTGAGGTACTCATTTGAGGTGACAGGAATCACTACTCTTGTCTATAAAATACAACAGCCACGGGGCTGTCCTTCTGAGGATATGCCCTTTAGTGATTCTAAAATGTCTTTCTGACATTTTCCTTGTAACTATCAAAGGCTGAAAAATGTGTGTGTGTGTAAAAACCTTTGGAGACAAAACCACACATTCTTCTTCATTATGACATCATGGTTTTTTTGTTTTGTTTTGTTTTACCTGTAGTTCTTACTACAACATTCCAAGGCATAATTTCATTAACCCTTTCTGTATCCATGTTACCTGTATGCAAGAGTGAACAGTTTGCAATGGTAATTATCAACGTCAATTATGCATAAAATTCAATTTTTTGAACCTTCTCCCTCAGGTTAATTATGGATCCACTAACAGAATTCTTCCGAGGCTTCCCTAGGTCTGATTGAAATCACTGTGCAGCCAGATGCTTCTTGTGTTCGTTGTGACTGGGTGGATCCTGCTAACAGTCACAGGCTTTCTGTGGGTGTAGACAGCCTCACCCACTTCATTCATGGAAATTACCACTATAGGAAAAAAAGGGTGGTTTCAGATTTTGCATGCACCACCCTTAGCAGAATGCCTCCTAACTCTCTATAAGAATCAGGAGAGAAAACGAGGCCACGTCCCAAAGACCATGGATGTTAATTCATAATTTTAGAACAGGATGTACTTAATTATTGGCCTTACCTACTCATTACAGCCCTTTCTTTGCCCTCATCTTCTCTAATTACCACTCTTCCTCCTTTCTCTTCCTTTTCTTCTGTTCTCTGCCACATCCTCTTCTCTTTTCTTTCCTCCTTCCCCTTTCCTTAGTTTATACATTTGTAGCCCAAATTAAGTCAGTTTCAACTTGGGGGTCAGTGGGAACTTGGTGCAGACATTGTATAAAAGTCACAGCCCTGTGTTTCCGTGTTCAATCCCATGTGTCTAATTTGTATAGCTGAATGTCCAATAAATAAAACATTCAAAAATATTTTGTAGAAAACTTGCCCTTCAGTGTATTGATTTCTATCAAAGCTATCTAAAACTTCTCATGCCTGACCTTTTCCTTCTTAAAGACAAAATATTCACCCCCAAGTGACAACACTAAGATGTTAGGACGTGGAGGTGCAGTTTGTGTCACTAGGAAATAATGGATGACAGCGATGCGTCTGGAGGCTGCTGGTCCCTGGCAACACACTGGCTCCCGTGGGGACACAGGTGTCCTGAGAGGGTCCTGAGGCTGCAGTGGGCCCACGTGCTCCAAGGACATCCTATTCACACTGTGGCAGAACAGGACAGAGCGTCACATTTCACTCATGTCTCTGAAATATTCCAGGGTTCTTCTTTGACAGAGAAATTGTCAACTCTCAGCCTCATTCACCAATACGACAATCTTTCAAGCATTAGAATACCCAGATCAAGTGTTTGGAGCATTGTTCTGTTGAGAGTGTATGAATTCAGCCATGAGGTCATCTACACATTTCCTTTGGCTTCTTAGAGAAGCACAGATGTCACTTGGGCACAGTGCACCCAGAATCTATCCACAGAATTAGAACTAAGCACAGTCAGGAAAAACATAAACCCAATTTCGAAGTGCAATGGCTGAGGGAAATCAGTAATCAATAAAAAAAGGTTTATTAAAACATTAAAAAATCAAATTGGGCCACAACATTGCCAGTATGAGCTGTTCTTTGAGGTTTTCTATTATTTTTTTTAAACTTTTATTTTTTATATTAATTACAGTTTATTCACTTTATATCCCGGCTGTGGCCCCCTCCCTCCTCCCCTCCCAATCCCACCCTCCCTCTCTCATCTCCTCTCATGCCCCTCTCCAAGTCCATGGAGAGGGAATGCCCTAGCTTATCAGGTCTCATCAGAACTGGCTGCATCTTAACCATTCTGATGGGTATAAAATGGAATCTCAGAGTCATTTTGATTTGCATTTCCCTGATGACTAAGGAGGTTGAATATTTCTTTAATTCTTGGCCATTAAAGATTACTCTGTTGAGAATTCTCAACATTTTAATTGAGTTATTTGGATTACTGCTGTTTAATTGTTTGAGTTCTTTATGTAACCCTGGCAGATGTAGGGTTGGTGAAGGTCTTTTCCAATTGTGTAGGCTGCCATTTTGAGAATATTCTTTGGCTTACAGAAGGTTTTCAGTTTCATGACATCCCATTTACTAATTGCTGACCTTAGTGTTTGAGCTGTTGGTATTCTGTTCAGAAAGTAGTCTCTTGTGCCAATGAGTTTCAGGCTCTTCCCCTCTTTCTCTTCTACTAGATTTAGTGATTGTGGAACAAAGGGAAAACTCATCCATTGCTGTTGGGAGTGCAAATTTGTACAACCACTTTGGAACTCAGTCTGGTGCTTTCTCAGAAAATTGGGAGTAGATCAACCTCAAGATTCGGCTATACCACTCCTGGGCATATACCCTAAAGATGGTCTACTATACAACAAGGACACTTGCTTAAGTATGTTCATAATAGCTTTACTCATAATAGCAAAAAACTGGAAACAATCTAGATATCCCTCAACCAAAGAATTAATGCAGAAATTGTGATACATTTACATAATGTGATACATTTGTACACATGTGATACAAATGTGTTACATTTACATACATACTCAGCTACTAAAAACAGCGACAATATTTCCAGACAAAAGGATGGAACTAGAGAAAAATTACCCTTAGTGAGGTAACCCAGACCCAGAAAGATAAACATGCTATGTACTAACTTCTAACTGGATATTAACCGTAAAGTACAGGATAACTAACTATGATACAATCTACAGACCCAAAGAAGCTAAGTGACAAAGAGGGCCTAAGGGAGGATGCTGGAATCTCACTCAGAAGGAGGCATAAATACATATCTGATATAGATGGAGGGAAGGAACTGATATTTTTTCCTCAATTAATTTATTTATTTGATCACTTTACAGCCCGATCGCAAGCCCTTCCCTCTTCTCCTCCAGTTTCATCCTCACACCCCTTCCCCCATCCCGCTATCTCATTCTCCTCAGAGAAGGGAAGAGTCTGTCCCCGCCCCATGGTTACCAACCTACTCTGGCACATCAGTTTACAACAGGTCTCTATGATGAACAAAATGCATACTTATGAACAGAGGCAGGGCACTACAGACATTTTTTTTTTCTGTCATAGGCTCTTACTTGACAAGGCACAGAATTTAGCATTGTCTGAGTTGAAGGAGAAAATGGCTGGGATGCTTGTTTTTTGTTTGTTTGTTTGTTTTTCTTGTTTTGCCAGGAACTTTAAACAACACAACCACAGCTATACATACATTTGACACACACATCTACATACACACAGGCACACAAATATAAACATATACAGTATCCTTATGACATATTACCATAAGTTGCATATTTTTTTCTTGCATTTCCTAAGCAGTTGTGAACCAGCTGTTTATTTTTACACACTAACATTCAGTTCTTCTTAGTGGCTTGCCTCCCCTCCCCCACCTGTCTTTCATAATGCCCTGCACTATTCTTGTGAGATTGATAGCACTGTGTCTCAGACACTAAGGAGGAGCGAGGAGCCTGTCCAGCTAAGAGCAGGACCATCTGCTACTTGGCCACATGCTCCTTGAAGCTCAGGTGATTGTTTAGAAGAGGTGTCTCAAAATTCAAGTTAGAGCATCTGCCATAAAGTCATGGAGAAACAGCAGGTGTTTCAGCTGTGGGCAAAGCTAAGCGTGGTGAAATGCGAAGCAATAGGAAATTGACCCCAGTCAGTGAGTAGGAATATGGGAGCCGGTGCCACTGAGGTTCCAGCACTGTGGGTCATTGGCAGAAGAGCACTGTGTGGGCAGCAAAGTACACTAGTATTCCAGTCATAAAGCACAAACCTCTTGGACTGACATGAACCATTTGTGGGAAAACTCTACAGTGCCTGTTTAGTGGAAAGAATGGTCTCCCATGAGTCATAGGTGCCAAAAAGGGAAAGGAATTGCATAAAGGTTCCTAAATATCAGTGGAGACTCTTTTCCCAATTTATCTGAAGATGAGAGGACAGAAGAGGAGGGCACTCTGAGACTGGGAAAGCTAATCAGTCTCCTCTGGAAGGACAGGGGAGCCCAATCATACATGCCAAATACGATGGGAAGACATAACTCTGAGGGTAGACCACAGTGTCAAGGCCTCCACACGGTGCCTCCTTTAACAAGCTTAGACTAGCCTCTGAATATCACCTCCCCTCTGTTGGCTGTCTCCTGTCTCTGAAAATAAAAGGCAGCTAGGAGAAAGAGGCTGCCTTAGCAGTGACACTAAGGTTCACTACACGATAATCCGGGGGTATCTGTTGTTTTAAGTTTTGAATATTATTACCCAACAGACCACATTTTCCTTCGGTTGGTGGGATTGACCCTAAGTGTTCCAGACATTTCTTGATTCTGTTCTCAGAGAGCCAGGTCTGCATCAAGCTGTGTGAGGCAAGCCCTGCATCCTGAGTGGAGGTGAGAGAGATGGAATCCCTGCCCTCTTGGATCTTCTAGTCAGAGGGCGGTGCAGAACAATGGGGGTGCATGGGTGTACTGCTTACCTAGGCTGGAGGCAGGTTTGGGCTAAGTTCCTCACAGATGATGCTTCCATCATTGCAAGCTGCACAATGTGGGGTGGCCTGTGTGGGCAGCTGGATCCACACAGAAAGATTACATCACTCAAGAGCCTTTGCTATCTACCCTCAGCTTTAGGGACAACAAGCAACAGCGCTATGACTTCAGCAAGACTGTGGCCTCTGACCATCAGTCTGATACATTAAGAGAAAGAAAAGAAAAAAGAAAGAAAGAAGCCATCACAAGGTCACAAGGATGTTGTGTTTATGTGTTGATAGCTCCCTTGTCCTGAGCTCAGGTTTGGCTTTGTTTTTTTTTTTTTTTTTTTTTTTTTTTTTTCTTATCCTCCTCCTGGGTTGTTTCCTTTTGAGCCAGCTCAAAGGCTTGCTGTTTTATTTTCAACTCCTTGGATTTGAATTTTTAAAAAATATAGCTGCTTTGTTATGTTCTGTTCATCTCTCCACATTTATGCATGTTATGATCTCTTTCCACATTTGTGTGTGTGTGTGTGTGTGTGTGATTTCAAGGACCAGCACTAAGTTCAGTGCTACTCTTTGAGCAAAGCCTGGAAGCAGATCTCCTAAATACTAGTGCCTCTTCTGTGACAAACTGCAGACACTCTTAAAACTGTGTACACCTCTTGCACACACAGCATGCAATTCAGCACACACCCATATACATCCTTAAGACCCTACCTTATACAATGAAAAAGAGGCCTTTGATCCAATTTCAAAAACACATTGGGAGAAAAAAAATCTCATCTGGCTTCTTGAGGTTAACAGCCCTAAAGGAAAAAAGAAAATATCTGAGGGCTCTCAAGTCAATAGCAAGACTTTCTGAGGAAAAATTGCAGAGTCTCTGGACTCAGATACTAGGCAAAGAGAAACAAATATTTTCTACCAGGGTTAAAAACATAATTGATGCTTTATCAATAAAGCAGAGAGGAAGGTGGCAGTGACTGCCTTTCTGGGTACTGCTGGCTCCTTTGTGCCTGCAGAGAATTTCTGAGGATCCCTGGGTATCATCCCTTTCCCTAAGGCAGATAGATGTCTTTCGTTTATGATGGGAGCCCAACAACGGCTTTGCAGGCTGCTTTCCTGCAGCAATGTGACAGACTTTAAAGGAACCATTCGCAGCATCCTCTTTAAGAATGGGAAGAATCACAGATGCATTATAGAATGGGAAGAATCACCTAGCATTGTAAGTGAGAAATGTGATGTGGCACAGAGTGACTCTTCTGAGGATCCACATCCTGACAGTGAAAAATTGGGGAAAGTGAACTTTCAGTTCTCACTCTCTGGCCTTTGTTCTCTATTCTCCTCAGAGCTCAAATCCTGTCACCACAAGAGGAAAAATGAACTCTAGTGCCAGTTATGGCTGCCTCTTCTCCACACCTCAGTCCCTCAAAGCTGGCATCCGTACTTCACAGGCTTGCAGAATCATCTGGCTCCTCTGGCCTGTGTGGGTCTCATCATTCTCTCAATTCCTATAGTACCAGTTCAGATAGTCATATGCATCCACTTAATGCATTTCTTTCCCCAAATTATATTTGTTGGAAAAGATTCTATCTCCTTAAACTTCTCTGTTGTATGTATGTAACAACTAAATACATCAGCAAGACAGGTACTGAAGCTTAAGAGCATGCAATGTATAAATGCACATACAAAGCAACATCACTCCACATATTACATTTTCTGTTTCTGTCTGTCTCTCTTTGTCTCTGTCTGTCTCCGTCTTTGTGTGTCTGGGTCTCTCACTCTCTTTCTCTCTTCTTTTGTCCATTCTTTTGGGTCATGGTAGGCTCTCAGACCTATTTAAATCTATCCTCAAACTCACTATGATCCTCCTACCCTCAACCACTCAAATACTCGAAGTACAGGTATGAGCTAACAGACCTACTTACACTATCAACCAGAGTCCTAAAGTGTTTGGCTGTTCCCTGACATGAAAAGAGAATAGAACACCTAAGTCTGTGACTACAATTTGAAGAATAGTCCTGGTGTTGGGAATGATGCACCTTTTACCTCTCTCCTGGTCACCATGGGAATGCTTTGGCCTCTAAAGCATTTTCTTTAGAATCACACTGTTTCTGAAGAAGACTTGTATCACTTTGTTCATGTAATTAATGCCACCCTGTAAAAGAAGGGATTGAGTTAAACATTTAGAAAAAAAGATTTGGTTGCAAAGTGATCTTAAAAATTTAGCTATTATTTTACCACAAATTAAATGATATCCTATCAAACCCTCAGTAAGCAATTCTGTTGATATTAACAGAACAATTCTAAAGTTTTTATAGAAGATCAAAAATAGTAGCCAACACAAAATTGAGGAATAAGACTACGTTTAGAGGACTAGCTGCTAAACTATATAGTAAGACCAGGCATCATCTCCAACCAATATCTACACAAATGTCATTATGAAGTTGATTGTGTCCTATGAAAAAATGCTTGCTAGGTTAGCCAGTATTCGCATTAAATCTACTAGTAAATGCCCATGAATTCCAGAGCCTGCACTCAGTGCCTTACATGGGAAGAATCCTGCCAGCACAGATTTGAGCATGTCTCCGAAAGAAACCATTGTGAGAGGGACAGAGAATTAGCAAGATGGACACTCAAGAGGTCTACTGTGGCAAGTTTAGAAAATAAGGAGTGCAGACTCTCAAAGTGCTGACTACAAGAGTAAGAAGTAACAATGTAGTATCAGGAATGTATTCTCTTTCTGGGATAAATTTGATCTGAGTATTATAAGGGAAATTCACTTTAATAGTGTTTGTATTGGACTGTTCCTACCAATTAGACAGCATCATTCCAAGCTCATGGAAGCTTCTAAACCACTAAACCAGAGCAATGCTGGGAGAAAAGAGTTGAGATATTTTTATTTTAGTGAATGATTTTACTTGCTGTTATAAAAATTAAAATTATGTATTGTTCTATATTTGGAATATATATATATATACACTCACGTGTATATATAATATTGAGGATTTCAACATGTGATGGAATAAGTTACCTTTTAATTAAATAATGTAGTTATCTGAAGAAAGAAAAACTGGTGTCCTAGTAGATTTTAGGTCTGTGCAATATTTTTTTCTTCTCCAAAAGAATAAAGAAATTCCTCAACAAGGAGTCTGAGCAATGTGTTCAAAACATAGATTGTCAGTGTATCCTGCTCTTTTAACTGTAGCTATATGTCCCAACAGATCTGTTTATGATGGTTACTGTCTTCACAGTGATGGGTAATCCAAACTGAGACTTGTGGTAGTGTGGTTGAAAGGTCTCCGTGCTGTTCTCAGAGGCTGTGATTCTACACACACATGCCAGGCAGGCTCAAGATGTAATGCTAAGAGGTGTGACCTGCTTGGCCTCTGAGTTTGAAAAATGCCAGAAGTCTGTGTATACACGGGGCACTTCCCCAAACATCACCAGTTTCAGCTGCTTAATAAGTCCCTGTAGTAGCCAGAGAAGCTACGATTCTTCGCTGAGAAACTCAGATCTGCAGAGGGCCTCTGGAGAAACCTGTCCATCAGTGTCCCCTCTCCAAAGAGGCAGGTGAGGTCAAGCTTTCAATTACAACTTACCCCTTCAAGGGAGATGCTCTCTCACTGCGCTGGTTGCTGTTGGACTGAAGAAGAAACCTAGAGGTTGTTTGTAAGACATTACCTAATTGGACGGCAGTGTTTTATTCTTCTGTGGGTCTGCACCAAGGCATTTTGATACCTTGAATAATCTCCTTGTGGCTTCAGCCACTCTCACAGAAATGGTCCAAGGAAAAATGTTTTTTTTTTCCTTTTTTTTTTCTCCAGGGTGATTCTCAGAAACATGTATTTACCCCAGACAGACCAGGAAGAATCAGGCCAAAAAGAAATTACATCTAGCAAACCAGCAAGTTTATAGGAGCTCCTTATAGGAGCACGAGTGGGGTCTAATTACAGTAGAAACAGTGACTCAAAGACAGCTGCTTCATCGGCATGTGCTGCTTTGGAGCGCGGGTGATGGCTCTTGAAAAATTGCATCACTGTGGGCCCCTGCAGGACATGCAGTGTCTGCCCCCGGCATCACCCTTCCCAGAAACTCTTCTCTTCTAGCTCGATCTTGGAGAGGAGCCACAGTCAAGAATCTGGTAGGTTTCTTAGTCTTCTTGAGCTTCCAAATGCTCTTGGGTGTTTGTGTCCAGAACGAATAGCGTCTTGACACCCAGTCACCATTTATTCTCTTCTTATGTCCTTTAGGATAGGACTGTGCCCAAACGAAAAGCTCACAGCTTTACAGTCCCTTCCTAAGCTGAAAATATGCAATTGTACATCGTTCTTCATGTTATCCTTCTTCTTGTTTACCAACTTAATATTATACATATACATACATACATGTTTTACTTTATTATTTTTAAATTATGTGCATATGTGTACATGTGTGTATCCATGTTGGTGTGTACACGTGTGTGTCTATTGAGTCTAGATATTCAGATACCTAGGGCAGGACTTCCAAGTGTTTTTAAGCAGCTGATGTGGGTGCTGGGAACAGAGCTTGGGTCCCATGGAAAAGTAGCATATGCTCGCAGTTGCTGAGCCAACTGTCCAGACGCAGAGAGTATGTTTAATGCATAGAAAAGTTTGGAGCACTATAAAAATAGACAGACACATGTCTCCCATACTGGATAGAAAGCTGGCGTCACATTTTTTGTGAGTCTGTTGAGAAAATAGACACATTAAGAGGTAAGAGCAGAGACAGCAATGAAGCAGGGGAGGAACGGGCAGGTCTGCAACACGGGAGCTCTGCTGCGGACCCCAGGAGTGTCCAAACCCCTCACGCCCTGTCAGCCTAATCCAGGCAGCAGTCATCCCCCAGGGCATTAGAAGTCAAGCATGGTGCCACAGGCCTTTAGTCCCAGTACTCATGAGACTGATGCAGGAGCATCTCTTCAAGCTTGAAAGTGGTCAAGGAAGAGGTTGACCTCTGCAAGGTCAACCTAGGATACATAGTGAGGCTCTGTCCCCAAACAAGCAAACCAGAAAGGAGTATTAGAGCGCATTTGGCTTCTCCACCTGGCTCAGGACCACTCCTTCCATATCTAGTGGTAGGCAGCTATAATAGCAGCAGCTAAATACTCTCACAAACACCACCACGAACATCCAATTATTCCTCTTACTGCTTTCTGTGCTCTACAGCAGCCTTATGTGCATCGCGGCAGTCAGAGGGGTCCACAACACTCTGCTTAGCACTTGGAAACTCACTGTGAAAGAGGCAGTGGATATGACAAGCAGTCTGGAAAGCTCCTGCTATTGTAGGTGGGTGTCATGGAAAAGTAGCTTCTGGGGACAGCTATGATGGTTGCTCCCCTGATGGGTGATTCCCTCTGTGGTGGCTGATCATCTTGTGATGGGTGATCCACCTTTAACAGTTGCACCCTTCTACCACTGTGATGGTCACATCTCCACAAAGCTTTAAAATAAAGGGAAGTAAAAGAGCACCTACGCTGCTGAAACTGATGTTGATGCTCCCTAAGGGACAGTTCAATAGACACCACCCTGTAGGGGAAAAAGAAAAAGATATGAAATATAACCATGTGAAAATGCCCCCATCATCCAGTGGAAAACATCAGCTATGGCAAAGTCTGTGCTCACTCCCAAGGATGGAGAGCAGAGTGGTATTGACTTTCTAAACTCAGATGTAATAGAAGCCACTGATTGATTGATTGATTGATTGATTGATTTCTGTGATGTTGAGAATTTGCTTTCATCAACAGTAACTTGGACATCAGAATGGCTAAGATAAAAAACTCAAGTGACAACACATGCTAGAGAGGCTGTGGAGAAAGGGGAACCCTCCTCCATTGCTGGTGGGAATGTAAACTGGAAATCACTCTGGAAATCAATCTGGCACTTCCTCAGACAACTAGGAATAGCGCTTCCTCAAGATCCAGCTGTACTACTCCTAGGCATATATCCAAAAGAGGCTCAAGTACACAAAAAGGACATCTGCTCAAACATGTTTGTAGCAGCTTTATTTGTAACAGCCAGAACCTGGAAACAACCCAGATGCCCCTCAACTGAGGAATGGATACAGAAATTGTGGTACATCTACACAATGAAATATTACTCAGCAATAAAAAACAAGAATATCATGAAATTTGCAGGTAAATGGTGGTACCTGGAAAAGATCATCCTGAGTGAGCTATCCCAGAAGCAGAAAGACACACAGGGTATATACTCACTCATATAGGCATGTAATATAGGATAAACCTACTAAAATCTGTACACGTAAAGAAACTAATTAAGAAGGAGGACTCTTGCTAAAGTGCTCAATCCCTATCCAGAAAGACAAAGAGAATGGACATCAGAAGAAAGAGAAAACAGGGAACAAGTCAGGAGCCTGCCACAGAGAGCCTCTGAAAGGCTCTGCCCTGCAGACGATCAAAGCAAATACTGAGACTTATGGCCAATCTTTGGGCAGAATGCAGGGAATCTTATGAAAGAAGTAGGAAATAGTAAGATCTGGAGAGGAAAAGAACTCCACAAGGAGAGCAACAGAACCAAAATATCTGTGCACAGGGGTCTTTCCTGAGACTGATACTCCAACCAAGTACCATGCATGGAGATAACCTAGAACCCATGCACAGATGTAGCCCATCGCAGTTCAGGGTCCAAGTGGCCTCCATAGTAATGGGAACAGGGACTGTCTCTGACAGGAACTGATTGGCCTGCTCTTTGATCACTTCCCTCTGAGGAGGGAGCAGCCTTACCAGGCCACAGAGGAAGACAATGCAGCCACTCCTGATGAGAGCTGATAGACTAGGATCAGAAGGAAGGAAAAGAAGACCTCCCCTGTCAGTGGACTTTGGGAGAGGCATAGGTGCAGAAGGAGTAGGAAGGGAAGGTTTGGGAGGGGAAGAAGGAGGGGTTTATGGGGGGATACAAAGTGAATAAAGTGTAATTAATTTTAAAAAGTAAAAAAAAAAACAGTAACTTGGAGATCCTTTATTTGCAGTTTCTTGGGCTTTTTCCTATTGTGGTAAGTAAATAATGTTGTGAAGGGTCTTAAGGGGAAATGCAGCATTCCCAGGTCTAAGAAAGCATCTTCCAGAGGTAAAGTTTTGTGTGTTAAGCTTGTTCCTCCTCATACTCAGAGACACATTGAGTGTCTGCTTCTCAGCTTGTCTGAGAACTGGTTTCTATGGTTCTTCTGGATGAATACTGCATGTTCAATGCTTCCTGCAGAGCCCTGGGCCCAAGCACATTGACGAGATTGGCCCACTGTCTCCAGCTTCCTGGGAGGAACTTTGTCCATATGTTGTGGAAAGTTTTTAAAGGGGCAAAGGTACCTTATTCTTAGCCACAAGGATTTCGCCTGGTATTTTGAAGTCATTCACTGTTTTTCATCTTGTCTGTGCTTGGCCGCCTCAGCCTCATGTTGAGACCAGATGCCCTGGGTCCACATGTTTTCCTTCACTCAGTTCTGGGATAGTGGGGGTTCAAGACAGCATAGAGTTCTTCCCAGTCACAGTCCACCCTGCTTCAAACCAGCTTTACAACTGCTAGGTGGCTGATTTAATGATGTGACCGTCACCAGCTAGACATCAACAGGTAGGGTGTCTCCTAAGTGCTGCAGGCACAGATACCCCAGCTGCTGCCAACCCACAGGGAGCCTGTGCTGGCGTGTGAGAGAGCTGGTAAGAATTAAGTGGCTTTCTTCAGCATCTCTCTTGTCACCGGTCACTCTTGTTACTTAATGTCTTTACCTTTTATGAAGCATTGAATTCCAAGACATAGCTTTATGTGCTTAGATTTTTGTTGGTGCTCCATTTAGTTTGAAATAATTTTTCCTAAATCCAGGATAGGTTAGAAATTATATCTTCTATCTGTCACCTACCTACATTTTAAATATCTATCTATCTACCTACCTATCTATCATATCTCTATCATCTATCTATCATCTATCTATCATTGTTCATCTATCATCTTTAATCTGTATCACCTGCGACTTGTTTTCTATTTGTATTATCTATCATCAATATATTTATTATCTATAAACCACTTATCTATTTAGTACCTATTTATCAATGTGCTATCTACTGATACATCATCTATCCCTATAAAATATAACTATTTATGTTTTTACTGTTAAGGCAACCAGAATGTTTTATGCTCTTTAGCAAACACCAAGGACGTCGACTTGTAAATTCCAAGAACTGTTGCTGGTACTGCTAGAGCATCACAGCTTTCTGGGACACTACCAAAGCAGGTTACCCTTTTGTGGATGGGGAACTTTCAAGGCTTACATTCTACATTTTACGTGATGCACCTCCAGTGGTGACTGTGGTGGTGATCGGGACTCAGTACCTGCTGCAGAACAGTGGAGGAGGCAAATGCTCCACACCAAGCCCTGCTGTTCATGGCCTGTCATAGTTCTTATTAGGAGCACATGCCCATAGCCAGCAGCAGGTGGATCCCTGAAGAAGCTAGGGAGCCTATGCCCTTCATCTCCCATGACTCCACAGCCATTTGCAGAAATCCTACATCACCAGCAGCAGCTCAAAACACCAGTGCCTAGACATCCAGAGGCTCAGCCTTTCCTCTGCCTCCTTGCCCTGCCTGTGCTTCCTAGCATCCACCCACTCCACACTCTCCCTTCTGAGCCACTCTACTTCTCCTGCCTGCTTCTTTTGCCTCATGTGTAATGTGAACCTGACATTCAAGGTCATCTTTCAGCCTCAAGGCTTGAGAGTTAAAGAGCATTGCATGGATTCACAGCTACAGTGACAGGACACAGAGAATAAGTAAAGCTAGCAGTCTGTCAGTCCTCCCTGGTGCTTTAGCTCAGTCCTCAGTGAACAGACCCTTCACCTCCCACTGTGAGATTTGTCACAAATGAAACCTCCAGAAGTTGAGCGCTTCCTTGACAAGGCTGAGGTCTTGATGCTCACATCCCACCTGAGTGTCCACTAAGGTCAATATTACTCCACACCTGATTGTTTGTGTTTTAAGCAGACTCATAGTTGGCAGTCAGATGCTGTACCCTATTTCCCACTGATGCTCTGCTCAGGATTTTGAGCTGTAATAGCCCCTCTTGGGTTTTTGGATCTTCTTTTTTAATTAATTAACTACCTAATTAATTTTACATATTCGTTACATTTTATTAACTTTGTATCCTAGCTGTATGTCACTCCCTCATTCCTTCCCATCTCACTTCCTCATCTCCTCCCTGTCCCTTTCCAAGTCCACTGATAGGGGAGGATCTCCTCCCCTTTCATCTGACCCTGCTTTATTAGGTATCTTCAGGACTGGCTGCAAAGTCCTCCTCTGTGGCCTAGCAGGGCTGCTCTTCCCTTGGGGGTGGGGAGGTCAAAGAGCTAGCCATAGAGTTCATGTCAGAAATAGTCCCTATTCCCCTTACTAGGATACCCACTTGGATACTGAGATACCATGGGCTACATCCAAGCAGAGGTTCTAGGTTAGATCCATACATGGTCCTTGTTTGGAGAAACAGTTTCATAAAAGACCCCTGTGCCCAGATATAGTTGGTCCTTGTAGAGCTCCTGTCCTCTCAAGGTCATATTAACTCCCCTTTCTTTCATATGATTCCCTGCACTCTGCCAAAGGTTTGGTTATGAGTCTCAGTATCTGCTTTGATACACTGCTAGGTAGAGTCTTTCAGAGGCCCTCTGTGGTAAGCTCTTGTCCTGTTACTTGTTTTCTCCTACATCCAATGCCCATCCCATTTGTCTTTATAAGTGAAGATTGATCATCTTACCCTGGGTCCTCTTTCTTGTTTATCTTCTTTAGGTGTATAGACTCCAGTATGTTTATCATATTTTATAGGTCTATATAAGCAAGTATATATCATGTGTGTATTTCTCCTTCCGGGATACCTCAATCAGAATGATCTTTTCCAATTCCCACCATTTGCCTGCCAATTTCATGGTTTCTTTGTTTTTTATTGCTGAGTAGAATTCATTGTATAAAAATACCACAATTTCTGTATCCATTCCTCTGTTGATGGACATCTGGGTTGTTTCCTGGTTCTGCCTATTACAAATAAAGCTGCTACAAACATAGTTGAGCAAATGTCCTTGTGCACTTGAGCATCTTTTGGATATATGCCTAGGAGTGGTATAGCTATATCTTGAGGAATCACGTTTCCTAATCATCTAAAAAAGTGCCAAATTGATTTCCAGAGTTGTTTTACAAGTTTACATTCCCACCTGCAATGGAGGGGGGTTCCCCTTTCTCCACAATCTCTCCAGCATGTGTCGTCACTTGGGTTTTTGATTTTAGCCATTTTGATGGGTATAAGGTGAAATCTTAGGGTCGTTTTGATTTGCATCTCTCTGTTGGCTAAGGACATTGAACATTTCTTTAAGTGTTTCTCTGCCATTCTATATTCCTCTACAGAGAGTTCTCTGTTTAGCTCTGTACCCCATTTTTTATTGGATTGCTTGATTTATTGCTTTTTAACTTCTTGAGTTCTTTATATATTCTGGATATCAGCCCTCTGTCAGATATAGGGTTGGTGAAGATCCTTAGCTCTTCTTAAATCCTCATCCACCCCAAATGCAGGGTTGGAAAATAATGTGGTATGTTAGCATAATAATGTGGTATGTCACTAAAGAAGAAGAAATATGAAGGCCCCACCCACCTTTGGTTGTAGGAGTACCTTTGATATCTAAGATATCACCCACTGTCACTGACCGCATCTTTGTCATTTGATTGTTAAGATCTTGGCTTTATTCTGATAGGCTTCTGTGTTTAATTTCCATCCATACACAACTGGTAAAACGACAGAAGTAAAATTCCAATACCTGTTCCACCCATTATCACTCAATGCAGCAGTCATCACAGCACACAAGAAGAGAGAGGCCCAGTGGGCTCCAGGAAGACAAACATCTCTATCTCAGCTTGCATTTCTGATTAGGTATGACAAGGCTGCAGAGCTGCCTAGATTTGTTGGCTACAGCCAGCCTCCATTGAGTCCTGAGAGCTAGACATGCTGTCACATTCCACCACTTTGGCTCATACATTTCAACTGGTTGATGCTCCACGGTCCTCCTAGGGTTGCTGGTGACAGTGTGACCTTCAGCAGGGCAGCCCATCCATCATGCTTTGAACTTTATACTTCATTCCATGCTCATTTCTTCTTGGCAAGGAAACCTTTGTCTACAGCCCTGTTTACCACCCACAGGGGAGCTTCAATCTGTGTAGCTCTGCAATGCACCTGAGGCTGAGTATGGAGGAAAGAGGGGCATGTGCAGACACGGTTCGCCTTGAGTGGTCATCTCAAATTCTCATTGCCGCCTGTCCATCATCTCTGTGGGTAACACACTCTCTTTAGTTTGAGAACAATGGCTGAGTCAGTAACACTGTTTCCAGTCGGAACCTGAAGGTTTCTTCAGCAGCTATTGTGGTTTGAATGTGAAATGTTCCCCACAGGCCAGTGCATTTGAACACTTAGTCCCCAGCAGCTAGCACTATTTGGGATGCTGTACAATCTGATTGAAAATACTGGCGGAAGTGGGTCAATAGGAAAGCAGCCTCATAAGTCACAGTGTGGTTTCACTTCTTGTCCATGCTGGTCTGGTGAAATGTGAACAACTCTCCTTACATGCCCACCTTCATGCAGGCACTGCCAGCTATGCCTTCCCCACATGGAGGGCCCATACTCATGAGCCAACAGCCAGAGTAAATCTTTCTCCCCTTAAATTGTTTCTAGTCAGCTATTTGGTCACACTGAAGAGAAAGTAACTAACACAGTTGGCATTTAGATTTAGGCTTCTCCGTATACTCAGACAAGAAGAAAGCTAACGTTCTATATTATATACATATCACGGCTATCACATATGGTGTAATATGAAGCATAAGGTGTGCACAAGCCATGACCCTTCTGAGATCTGGATACACAACAGACAGGAGGGTATCCCAGAATGGACTGATGGAATCTTGGGGTAAAATTGCCCAGACTCACAATATTTTCTAGAGCAGAAATAAAAGCCAGCTATGAGCAAGAGCAGAACAAACAGAAATTCCAACTTCAAGACCAAAGTGAGCTTGGTAACCATTCTGTCCTTTTACGGATCGGTTACTTACTGATGCTGACATGTAGTTCCTGGAGAGCTGATGGCTGTAGAGCCCAAGTGCCTGACTCTGTGTTGAGGTTTGGATAAAGCAGGTGTTCCTCCAGGAGGGACATGGGGAAATTTGGTGACACCACTTTGCCTGCTGAGCTCAGGACCTTGCAGCTGGTTTTTCATCTATATGCAGAAAAGTGGGGTCAAATCTCTCCCAAGAGGACATACATAACCTTTATGCTGGCAATCACAAGGCAGTGAGAGATGGAATTTCTGCTGGTTTGTGACAATGTTCTATATGTGTAAACATCACATGTAACCAATAAAAACTGCATATGTGGTCAATACAGCATTTGCATCATGTGGTAATTGGCTAATTTTATCACCAGTAATTCTAGAGTCAGTTATTTCTCCAAAGCTCTATATTTTAGGGTTCCCACATTATAATATTAAATGTCTGCTTGAAGAGTCCTCAGTGGAACTGTGAATACCTCAGACTTATATATCAAATAAGAAACACAGAACAGACTTTCACACAGGTAACAGATCAGACAAACTAGCGAAAATCAAGAGTAAGGTGCTTGGGAAGGTCTTCTAAGGTTAGTATATTATCTGAAACTCAGATAAGCAAAGGGAATAGATAAATATGCACACAGGCAATTGATTGATAGACATGAGTAGAGAGGCAAATTCAAATGAGATAGACTGAGTCAAAGCCTCCCCAAGTGATTGGCCTCCCACATTACCTTTTTTTTGGCATTATGGAAAATTCTAAACTTTCCTCAAAAACCAAATGTACAGCTACCACATTCTGGGCATATATCAAAAGGGAATAACAGTGACCATATCTCAGATATACCTGCACTCTCTTATTTACTGCAGCAGCATTAAGAGCAGCCAAGATTTGGAATCTATCAAGATGTTTGGGGGTGGATGAAGGGATAAACATGTCATGTGCATACAGCACAGAACATTATTTAACCATTAAAAAGAATGGTATCATGCCATGTGCAGCAGTATGAAGGAAACTAGACGTTGTAGTGCTGAGTAAAATATGATAGAGACAGAAATGAAATTGCCACATGTTCTCACTCATGGGTGGGAATCACATACAATTAGAAGGTAGGCTCAAGGTCATTTGAGAAGAGGAAAGGGTGCGGGAGAACCTAAAGAGTGGGTAATGGGTAGCTGAATACTGTAGAGGATCGAGCAGTTCCAGCATTTTGCAGAACAATAGAGTGACTAAACTCCATATCAGCTCATCCATTAAAAATACCTGGTAGAACGATTATGCTCCTGTCTACAAACATAGCAGAGTATCATTAATAGTGACAGGGTCTGGCTCTCTCCCATAGGGTGGATTTCAGGCCAGGCCAGTTATTGGTTGGCAATTCCCTCAATCTCTGATCCATCTTTATCCCAACACTTCTTGTAGGATTTTGGGTCAAAGGTTTTATGGCTGGGTTGGTGTCCCCTTCCTTCCAATCTGACTACAGGAGGTGGCAACCTCAGGCTCCTTAAACCCCACTGCCAAATGTCTCAGCTAGAATCACCTCCATAGTATACTGGGAGCCTCCCCTGACCCAGAGATGTTCTGCAGCACCAATTTGTTATTTCTCACTGTCCTCCTCCCACCCTGCTTTCCCCATGTCTGCAGAGATTGGCTTCATCCAGAAGCTGATGGAAACAGATGCGGAATCCCACAGCCAAACAAGAGGGGAATTCTGTGGAAGAGTGGGAGGAAGCACTGAAGGAGTCAGAGGAGACAGGAACTCCACAATAAGACTGCAGAGTAAACTAACCTGGGCCTGCTGGGGCTCACAGAGACTGAACCACCAACCAAAGAGCTTGCCATGGACTGAACCTAGAAACCCTACACTTATGTAGCAGATGTGCAGCTTGGCCAACATAAGTCCTCTAACAATGGGAGTAGGGGCTGTCTCTGACTCTGTTGCCTGCCTTGGTAGACCCTTCCTCTAGATGAGTTGCCTTGTCAGGACTCGGTGGGAGAGGATGTGCTTCTTTCTGTTGTGATTTGAGATGCCAGGGTAGATTGGTACGCCGTGGGGGCCTCTCTTTCTCTAAGAAGAAGAAGGGAGTATGGAGTGGAGGTACATGAAGGTGGAGCAGAGGAGTGGAGGGAGAGAACTGAGAGCATCCTGAAAAGCTCTTAAATAAATAAACAAATAAGTAAATAAGCATATGTTAAGGTAAAAATAAAACACAGAGATGTTACTGACCTGAGTCAAGGGCACTGAATTATAAATTTCTTATCTCATAAGTGCATGAAGATTTTTGTATGCCAATAAAAACAAAGCTTACAATTAAAAAGAGCTTGGGGACTCTTTATTTTAATTTTATTTATTATTTATTACAATTTATTCACTTTGTATCCTGGCTGTAGCTCTCCCCCTTCTTTCCTCCCAATCCCTCCCTCCTACCCTCTTCTCCTCCTATGCCTCTCTGCTAGTCCACTGATAGGGGAGGTCCTCCTCCTTCTATCTGACCCTAGTCTATCTGCAGCAGGACTGGCTGCATTGTCTTCCTCTGTGGCCTAACAAGGATGCACCTCACAGATGGAAATAATCAGAGAGCCTGCCACTGAGTTCATGCCAGAGACAACCCCTGCTCCCCTTACTAGGGACTGAATCTTCGGGCTAATTCTGAGCAGGAATTTTAGGTCCTCTGTATGCATGGTCCTTGGTTAGTATATCAGTCTCTTCAGGAATTCCAGGGCTCTGTTTTTTGTTTGTTTTTTTTTTTTTTGTTTTTTTTTTTTACTCTGTTGGTCTCCTTTTGGAGCTCCTATCTCTTCCAGGTCTTTCTATCTCCCCTTTCTTTCATGATAATCCCAGCATTCTGCCTAAAGTTTGGCTATGATTCAATACCTCAATCATCAGAGTCCTTCAGAGACCCAGTGTGGTAGGCTCCTGTCCTGTTCCCTGTCTTCTCCTGCTTCTGATGTCTCTTGCATTTGCCCTTCTGAATAAGGACTGAGAATCTTCCCTAGGCTCTTCATTGTTGTTTAGCTTCTTTAGGACCACAGCTTTTAGTATGTTTATGCTACATTATATGTCGAATAAGCACTTATAAGTGAGTATGTACCATATATTTCTTTCTGTTTCTGGGTTACCTCACTCAAGATGATCTTTTCTAGCTTCCACCATTTGCCTGCAAATTTCATGATTTCCTTGTTTTTAATAATAGCTGAGTAGTATTCCATTGTGTAAATTTATTACATTTCTGTATCCATTCCTCCATTGAGGGATATCTACGTTGCTTCCAGATTCTGGATATTATGAATAAAGCTGCTATGAATATGGTTGAGCAAATGTCATTGTTGTACATGTGAGCATATTTTGGATATATGCCTTGGAGTGGTATGCCTGGATCTTGAGGTAGCACTATTCCCAATTTTCTGAGAAATCAATTACCAGATTGATTTCCAAAGTGGTTGTACAAGTATACTCCAGCATTGGAAAAGGGTTCCCCTTTCTCCACATCATCTCCAGCATGTGTTGTCACTTGAGATTTTGATCTCAGCCATTCTGGTGGGTGTAAGGTGAAATCTCAGGGTCAATTTGATTTGCATCTCCCTGATGAGTAAGAATGTTGAACAGTTCTTTAAGTGTTTCTCTGCAATTCAATATTCTTCTATTGAGTGTTCTCTGTTTAGCTCCAAGCCCCAGTTTTTAATTGGATTTTTTGGTGGGTTGGTGTTTAATTTCTTGAGTACTTTATATATTCTAGATGTTAGCCCACTGTCAGATATAGGGTTGGTGAAGATCTTTTCCTCATCTGTCCTTTTGTTTTGATGACAATGTCCTTTGCTTTACAGAAGTTTTTCAGTTTCATGAGGTCCCATTTATTGATTGTTGATCTTAGAGCCTGTGCTGTTGATGTTCTGTTCTGGAGGTTACCTCCTGTTCCAATGAGTTCCAGGCTCTTCTGGGGAGAATGTGTTTTAAAAGACATTGATGCTAGAATCAGTGGTCTCTCTCTGTAAACACATACCATTTCATTGCCTGAAGACTCAAGTAGCTCACTGACACAGTTGGGCAGATGAATCTATTTCTAAAGGCCAGCACCATAGCCCTTCCTACCCCTGGACATTAGAGCCTTGTATTTTCTGGCCTTCAGATCCCTGCACTTGCACCAGGGCCCTCTATGCTCTCTGGTCTTCAGGTGAGTTTCAGAATGGTGGTGTTGCCATAACTGGTCCTAAAGGCTTCAGATATGACTAAGTGTCACCATTAATTTCCAGGTTGTCCAGCAGTTTATTGAGAGTCTTGCTGTTATGTGTAAACATATGAGTTTATTCTGCTGAAAAGTTGCCTCTGATTCTCTGTCTGCAGTCTACACTTCCTCAAGAACTAACAATGCACATATTATATGTGTTCTCATGCATTATATATTTTATATAATATGTAAATATATTCACATAAGTTTGCTTTGAATTGATAATCAAGCCTTGATTTTTACATTAATATTACAGTGGATGAAGACAAATAAATGATTGACTTCCAAGCTTCTACATGAGTAATGCTTATGGACTTTTTTCAAAACTGCTGTGTAAGTGCACAGTGACTCTCACATTCTGGAGAAGGTGCTTGCAAAGAAGGACAGCAAAGCAGCCCGCAGATGTGGGCAGCCCACACTTGGTCCTGGGAACAATCTTTGCCAAATCAAGCACATATGTGGTCAATGTGTAAGCTGACTGTGAGGACAATGGGAGGCAGAATGATAAAACCATGCAGTGAATCCACACCATGAGCACTGTCTCACACAGAAGAGCTGTGATCTTATCCTACAAAGTGCCTGCGAAGAAGGAGATAACTTCTACTGTAGTATAAGATTCCAGTGGGTTTATGCAGCTACTTCATATCCAGAGAACAAGCATGAATCCTGCCTCTGACTGTTACTGAGACAAATAGACTGAATCATCTCCTAAGAGCACGATGAGGAAAGTAAGCTAGAAAGTGCTTAGGTGGTCATTCCAGGATCTATGGTGTCCATGATGTGGACAGCATATACCTTCCATGAGTATGGTGATAAGAGCTTCTTGCTTCTGTGATCTTGTTTCCCAAGCCTATAACTCCAGTAGAGTCACTAATGGATACTAACAAAATGCCTGTAATAGCATCTTAAAGACACTCATGGTCATGAAGAACATTGAAGCTTTGAGATACTATCACAGCTTTGGGGAGCCCAAGGGGATAGGGCAACAAAGTGATGTGATGAGGTATCTTGGAATGGAAGAAGTACAGTCAAAGGCTTTGAATAGCATAGAAACACTTGTCTGGCATGAGTTCAGCCTTGAGTTAAATGACCCACACAGTAAAATAAATGAATAATAACTATGCAAATGGAAATGGGTATACCTTGGTACAAAGTTATAAAACCTGGAGTTTAAGAGGCAATGTGCAATCAGTTGGGGCAATATCCATGAAGGAGAAAACTATAATCTTCCCAGGGACAGCTGAGCAGGAGAGCCGAGCCACAGACATTCAATGACTTCCCAGGAGATCAGGGGTTAAGGCTGTTATAAGAACTAAGGTGGTTCTGCCACATAGTTTGAAAAGGCAGGACATGAGCTGTGTAGATTGCAATAAAGGAAGTGGGGTGGTGAGCATCTTCTTCCCAGCACTCACAGTTTTGTGTCCTGGGCCAAGAATTACAAAGAGCTCCTGGTGCATCAGTATGAATAATTGAAGGTTAGTAAGCCAAATGACTAGATGATTAAGAAGCTGCAAGGAAATTTTGTCATCCTCACACGTGCTTCTTCATGAGAACCAGGAAGTGTAGATTCTCTTTGTCTCTATTTTGGACTCCTCCTTTTTCCCAGTACTAATGACAGTGACCATGAGGGTGCTGTGAATAGTAAAGCCCATGTCTGGTCTCTAGCCATCCATCAAATCCACAGTGCCTTAGAATCCTCCCTTAATCAGGCACAATAAAGAATTCCATTAGGTCAGACATTGATTTAGGACTTTGGGAAGATACTGTGAGTCTCTGAACCTGAATATGGATTCGTAAGGGCACAATACAAAGATGGAGGGAGCAGCAGTAAAGACCAAGTGACAAAGTTCAATGGCCATCTTGGACACAGCTCTCCACTCACAGGGAAAGCTAGATGCAGGCGGGTGAAGGGGACAAAAGGATATTGGTCCATCCTTGTGATGGCTGGGAAACCAAAGTTCTCTTTATCATATCTGGCTTGGGATGCAAGATCTATATTTACTGGTTAAGCTTAGTGGCCTATCAACGGATATATCATCACTTACTCTCCCCTCGTGATTCAGTGGTAGAATTAAGTCTGCATCCTTGCAATGTATTCCTGGAAAAATATGGAAAATTCAGGTATGGTAAGAGTTTGAAGAGAATCTCCAGGTACCTGAGGGAAAAGGCAGGACTCGTTCTCCATGGGTTGGCAAGCAGGTATGCCACACTAGACACACTGCTTATTTTACTTAAAAAACACGGAAAACTGGAGAATTCATGTGTTTTTATTATAGACAGTGTTAAAATTGTTGCTCTAATAGGTCCTTTGGACAAAAAAAATCCAGTCTTCAGTTACAGTGTGATGAGTACAGAATGCATTGTGTGACCACCACAAACAGCCTGGAAGAGCTGTGGCCTGGTGGTATGCAATGGGAGACATACTACTCTCCTAGACCAGGAAACACCCTGGCAGTGATGGGGTGGTTTAGGGGTCTCTAGCCTGCAATCTGATGAGAAGTGTTCACTGTTCCTCAACCACCACCGTGCACAGAAAAACAGATTCTGCTTCTAACTCAATGTGCTTCTTCATGAGAACCAGGAAGTCTAGATTCTCTTTGTATCTATTTTGGCCTCCATCTTACTCTGAAACACTTCTTCCCAGAACAAAGTGACTTCCTGGAATAAAAGTAAAAATTCCAAAGAATTTTAGGGATTTGATTACTCAGCTCCAGAGACAACTCCCTAAAGAGAAGAGTCATCCAACTGGTGAGAGTAGTTTTGTATGTCAGAATCATCCAGCTTTGGAAACACAGAACACTGACCTAAGATAATTCATTCACAAGAGCCTTACATACCAACCAAGGACCATGTATGGATATAACCTAGAACCCCTGCTCAGATGTGGCCCATGGTAGCTCAGTATCCAACTGTGTACCCTAGTAAGGGGAACAGGGACTATTTTGGTCATGAACTCAATGGCTGGCTCTTCTACCCTTCCCCCCTCACCCGAGGGAGGAGAAGCCTAGCTAGATCCAAGAAGAGGACATTGCAGCTAGCTCTGAAGAGTCATGATAAGCTAGGGTCAGTGGACTTTGAGGGGGCAGGGAGAAGATGAGGGAGGGATGGGGAGAGTGGGAGGGAATTAGGGAGGGGGCTAAGGCTGGGATACAAAGTATATATCCTGTGATTAATATAAAAATAAATAAATTACTTTTTAAATAAAGAATCTTACTTAATTTTTCTCCCCAGAAACCTGCAAGCTTCTTATCACAATGACCATTACGACCAGAAAACAAGGAAGCCATTAACTGAGTGCAGGAGCTCATGAGTAATGTTATAATAGCATTAGTACTTAGATTTTTTTTTTGGTTCAAAGAACACAGTTTTAGAAACTGGACTGCCATGCCCTCACTTGCTAGAGAAGACTATGTGGCTTTATGATTTAACAGTGCTGTTGGGCTTCTTTCAAGTTGAATTCTGCTTTATTCTAGCTTCTAAAGCAATCATACTGACAGTTGCCAGATGGGCAATAAAGAATAAAAGCATCCTAGCTAGAACTGTGATAAGGCCTTCATGGAATAAGGACTGTAATCTTTTATTTATTAAGATGTTATGTTAAATATTTGAAGAGATCAACATTTAATTTTAAAAAATCTGTTGAGTTTGAAAAGAGCTCATGGATTATAGATATCCAATTAAACAACATCACAATGTCTCTACCCTGTCTTTCAATGGAAGAACCTAAACGCTGCACAACTTAGCTGCACAGAAAGTAGGCAGAGGGCGGGTATTACAGCATATGTGAGTTTGAAGTTCTGAGATCAGATCCAAATATTGTATGTGAAATACCAATCAACGTGGCTCATGTCTGTAACCTAAGTACTGAGGAGGCTGAGGCAAGGAGGTTAAGGCTTGTTGTTACCCAAGGTAGCCAGTTTGTGAGCCGAAGATTTAGTGGGGGATCTTCTCTCAAAACAAACAAACAAAAACATAACATAGAAAGCAATTGAAGAAGGTGTCCTTGGCCTCCTTGTGCATAAGCTCCTACACTCATACACACACACATACACACACACAAAGGAAAGGAAAAAAAGAATTAAAGAAGTATAAATTAAATTTGACCCAATTTTGTAGTTTTTCTCATGAATAAAATGGCCTGCCACCCTCTGCTTTGATTTCGATATAGACTTTTATGTAGACATGATATATTACTAATGACTAAGGAAGGGAGTGTGCCTTTGGGTCTTTGGCTCTGAGAACCCAGTTGCCTTGTAAAGTGTTCATGGCTGTTCTGGTTGAGATATACATGAAGGCTTTGATTTTTTAAACCTAGCTTATTTGGGGTTCCTAAATGCTATACCTCCCTTCAAACCCCCAACCCTAGGTAGGAGAAAATGAAGGTAAGTAGAGACAGGGGATGTAGACCTCTTTAGACTTAGTTCCTTGGGGTGGTTCTACTCTTCATTATCAGGATTCCAGTAGTCCCACTAAACAGCAAACAGCAGCAGCAGAACAAACCAGCAGTAGCCTCCTGGAAGGAGTCTCCAGAGCATTTCTCTCTAGGAATGTCTCAAAGCACCCTTCCCACTGGGTTCCTAATTTATATCCTCTCAGAGTCCACACAAGGATGTTTTCCAGCTGGCAAAAACCATGCCCAATTTCCTCACACAAGACAGTTTCCAGTGTCTTCTCAAGAGGCTGTTATCAGCTGTAGATAAACTACAAGCCTTCTCACATCCCACACTTGGTATTACAACAAAAACATATTTACATAACATAACTGAGTTTTAAAGAAACCAAAACTTCCACTACATACACAACCTACTGTCATCCACCAGCACCAAACTGTCTAAACATCCCTCCATAAGACATTGCCCAGATGGAAAGATCACAAGGTTGCTTCCCTTTAAGAAATATCAAACTGAACATTCACTGAGAATTTATCCACTTCTACTTTGTAAGCCAAGAAATAGTCTTCATTTCACATCACAGCTGGTTAAAATACGTTTGTATGGATTACATTAGTTGAAGGACTTCAACTGCACAAGGGTAAATTGCAAATGAACAAATCCAGACTGTGTAAAGGGAGCCCTTGCTCACAGCTCCACCCCCATCTCCCTGCAACCAGCCTCTATGTCAGCTTCCATCTCGGTACCAAGTGGCCTAGGATATTATTCAGAGCCTAGTCTTAGATCTGTTAATTCCTGGAGGGAAGTCTGGTCTCTCCACACCTGACCACCATTGTGGGGACAGTCAGGAGGATACATAGAAAGTCCATGCTAAGCCCATAGTGCACCTCTGTCTCCTCTCTTCCATTTGGAGCTGTACTTCCACCAGAGGTGGGTGCTGGGTTTTTCAGCATTAATTAGTGTGGAGGAGTGTGTTCTAAGTCACAGTTCTGGGAAGTCCACAGTCTAAATAACAAGTTCTTGTGAATTAAGGCACATTTAATGTGATCTGCCCATTTTAGCTCCACGAAATTTCCACATGAAATGATCATTACCTGCTTCATAAAATGCAACAAATGTTCCCCTAGTTCTGATGAGTCACTGTAGCTCCTGTCAGCAGGCAGTCTGGAGCCTTCTTGTCTGGTTTTATCCTGTAGGTGGTTGTCTAAGTGACCTTGAGATAGACCACAGAAGAACAAGACCTCAGCTGTGATCTTGACTCTTGACTCAAATTGATCTTCATCTTACAGGAGGGCTCTGGCAGATTTGTGCTATCCTGAGACTTCTAGGATGCAAGAGACAGTCACTGTTATTGACACAGGCGGAGCCATTTTTCTCTCTTGGGACTGTTTGCAGGATCTGGTGGCTGCCATCAATGCTGTACTTTTTGTTTGACACCCTACTAGCCAAAGAACTGCCAGTGAAGCAGCACACAGAGTCTTTCTCTCCCAAGCACTGGACTGCCTTAGTTTGCTATTACCGAGACTTGTGGCCTGTTTTTCTGAGGTAACTTTAACTATCAAAACACAGCATCTAAGTGTGAATCATATCACATGTATATAAGAGCTCTTGGCTCATGCCCATATCAGAACATACCCTGGGTGGCTCCTTTACGCACAATGGCCTCCCTTTCTGGAGGATGCTGGTGCAGTAACTCCTGAAGACTTGGGCTTCTGTGAAGTGGGTACTTCAGTCTCCCCTTCTCATTCTGTGATAACATAATGTTTATCTTATGGTAAGCCTAGAATAGAATGGAGACAGATGTATAGTGATGATTTTGCTCCCAGAAAGGGGGTGTCTGAGCACTTCAGTGTCTACACAAACATGTGTTATCATTGTAGGCATATAGAATTGTTGCATGTCAGCCAGTGTGCTGCTTCTAGGAACTTAGGACCCCACAACATCTCAGCCAGTGCTCTGATCCTGAGGACTTGAGTTCCCATAGCATCTCAGCCTTGGGGAGTAATGTGCTGCCTCACTGAGGCATAGGCACATGATTGCTTGGTGAAGGCAGGGTGTTATTTCCCAGGATCCAGTGCACAGCCTTAGCTCTGACCCTGGGACGCACATACAACAATGGCTTTATAGAACACAACTCCTAGGCTGGACGATAGGACTCTGAAGTAGCCCAACTAGGGATAACATGGCCATCCCTTGCAGATGCTGCCTCAGCAGTAGGCCTGTTAGATGCATGGTGCAATGGCCCCATGCCACAAGACCTGCACACACTTTAGCCTTAGTTCAGTTCATGAAATTGGTCATAGTCAATGAAGTATACTGGTGACTTCTCTAAACTCATTGCTGCATTCTCAGATGTGTTTCATGCCATAAAGCCCGGAAGTCTCAGGTAGAAAGGATCTTTGCTAGCCAAGGCTCTGATGGAGCTCTGATTTCCTCTGGTCCATGCCTCTTAGCAGGGAGCAGTCCCTTCCATTGTAAAGTTGCTCCTGTGTGGCTGGAGTAAGAAGGCCATGTGTGCAGTGTGTGCCCCTGGGCAGCAAGACAGCTGCACCACCAGGAATATCACCCATGAACTCTTCCCAACATGTAGTTGCTTCAGTTTGGCGGGCAGTGTTTGGAATGGCTTTGGAGGTTTCTAACCAGTTTTCCTGCTGACATCATTTCTCCTTAGTAGCATGGACCTTTAAACAAAAATTATCATCCCCAGTAATTCTGCTTTTAATTGCATTTGTAAAGGAGGCCGTCACTGGTAAAGAATAATGAGAACAAAAGAAAATTATACAATGAAATACTGAATAGAATGTACTCATTATTTCAGAGGATAATTATTAGTATGCTGAAAATGTTTTAAAAACCTAATTTTTAATTTAGAATTTAAATGCCAAAAAGAAACTTCAAATCATTTAATATGAAATATCTTCTGAAACTCACTACAACAAATTAGTCTCCAAATAATATACAAGCAATTTAACCATTTGAGAAAATCTAAATCAATTTGATTATATTAAATTTTAAGATTTTTGCATATCAAAAGTTTCTTAACTAAAGTTTAAAATGTCAAAAAAGTAAAAATATATTTAAGTGCAATCATAATATTAGACAGATTATTAGAAGAAATAACATAAACATAGAAAATTGATAGATACAGTCAGAATATACAAAGGCAATTAAGTTACTATGTCCAAGTGCCAAGTGCGTAGAAGTGATAATTAAAGAAAAAAACTAGCATAGCCAACAGTATTAGTGTCAGCAAGCATCTCAGGAATTGGTTTGTGAGATTTCCATGAGAAAATACAAAAACTGAGGCATCAAAGGAAATATACATGCATAAATAAATGTACTGCATTTGTTTGGTATGAAGACTTAGGTTATTTTATAAGTTACTTTGATGTACACAAGACATGAGAATCTAAAGAGCCTGGAGTAGAATAAGCTTACAAATACCATTTTTATACTAAAGCTATAGGTATTACAACAGCATGGCATTAGTATAGTAACTGTGCCAAGTAGATGGTTTTTTTGTGTAGTGACAGCCTCCTGACTCGCTGCCAATTAGCATTCACTTTCTTCATGCAAACATGGGAGTGCAGAAAACGAAAAGCATGATCTCACACAGTATCTCTCCAGCAAGATATCAGGAAGCTAAACACATGGAATAGTTTGAAAGGGAAATGTCACGAAAGGGCCCCATTACTCATCATTCCTCTTCTCTCATACACTTGCCCTCCTACTTCTGTACCCAGTACAGACACATTAGTCCTTTCCAGCCGCTGTGCCACAGGGCTCTTGACGCCCAGACTGAGGGTGAGCAAGAATCACAGTAAAAAAAAAGTGCTGTTCCTGGAACCATGTGCGCTTGCTCTGTGGGACAATATGCTGGCTAAAGCCGCAACTCACTTTTTAGTGATCCTTTCTCCAGACAGAGGTAACATCACAATAGAAGTGTCACTGCAGAGTCTTCGATGCTTCATCAGTATTTAACAATAACTGCTTCTGCTAGTCTGAAATCTCTGTTAGCAGTGCTGTAAGACTCCCACCATCCTGTAAAAACGCATGCGGCAGTGCTTCGATGTAGCTGGAGAAAGTGCAGCCACCGGCTGAGTGCACAGTAGCTGTGTTCATCAGCTTCCACTCTGATCTTGCTCATTTGCTCCTTTTGACTGTACTGCAGGAAAGAACATCCTCAACTGTTGCGGAGTATTGCTCATCCACACAGCAGACCACACACACTTTACCGATACAAAGAGCAAGGAAAGGATTCCCAAACCAGACCATACAAGCTCACGCTTTAGCTTCACAGATGAGTGGGAAGAAAGAGCTAACAAATGGAGTTGGAAACATTTGTATTCCATGAATAAAATATGTACATTTATGTTTATATATCATTCTGAATGCAAAAATTAACTGAAGACAGATTAAGAATATAAATGTCGGGAGCTAGAGAGATGTCTCAGCAGTTAAGGGCACTTACTGTTCTTCCAAAGGACCTGGGTTCAAATCCCAGCAGCCACATGGCAGCCTACAACTGTCTGTATCTCTATGATCTGACACTCTCGCATAGATATACAGGCAAGCAAAACACCCATGCACATAAAATAATGGTAAATAAATTTTTAAAAGGATTTAAATGTCAAAAAAGGAACTTCAAATATTTAATGTGAAATATCTTCTGAAACTCACTACAATAAGGTAGCTCCCAAATAAAACAAGATCAATTTTACCACTTAAGACAATATAAATCAATAATTATATTAAAATTTAAGATATTTACATATCAAAAGATTCTTAAGTAAAGTTTAAAATGTCAAAAATGTGAAAAAATATTTAAGCACAATTGTAATATATTTTGAGTTAGCCATCAGCAGCTACCAAGACCTGGGAATGTAGTTTAGTGCTTCAAGTTCATTCACCCTATACAGCACCTTAGTTGCAGATGTCAATCCCCAGTACTGAAATATGTAAGTCAATAGCCAGTAATTTATAAGAATGTGATCTCTAATTTTCTTTAAAATGCCAAACATGTGACCAGACATTTCACTGAGAAGAAAGCAAATGGCTGCACACATGTAAAGGAAAGTTTTTTTCTTGTCCATGCTGAGCACAAACAAACCAACAGTTGGATGAGCCACCACCTTAAACAGACTTTACCACTGATGTTGCAAAGACTTTGCGAAGTCTCAGTCCCAGGCCAGGAGGGTCTCTTTCACAACCAAGACCCACGGAACTGATGCTACTTCTTGCAAGATCTTGGGCTTCATCTTTGGGCTGACCGATTCCTTCTTGGGGCACTCTGGAAGGAGGTGTGTATCTGAATGCTCACAGAAACACTGAAGAGCACAGAATCCCAGAGAAATTCAAAGTTCTGAACAGGTTAGGAGTGTCACATGGCAGAACAGGATGTTTCAGAGCAGAAGTAATGAGCACATGGATGATCTCAAGACCTGACTCCTTCTTCATTGTTAATGAACTTGTAAAATTTAATGTTTCCAGTTGTCAGTCAACTTTCAGGATACATGTATGACATTAGTTCTGGGTGTCATGAAGACATACCTCAGTAGGTTTCCATAATCTAAATGAGTCCTCATGGTGTATACTGACTTCCTTCAAACAGAAATCAGTCTTAAGACCACAGACTGAAGCTATCATCCATCCATCCATCCATCCATCCATCCATCCATCTATCTATCATATATCAATCAACCTATTATCTATCTAATCTGCCTATCATCTATATCAATCTATCATCTATCTACCTATTATCTATCAATATTTATCTATCACCTATCTATCTATGTATATACACATGTATCTATCTATATATTATCTATTTCCCGTTTAGCCTTTAATCTCTGTCACCACAAACAAATGCAGTAATTCAGATCCATCAAGAATTTTTTAATTAATATAATTTTATTTATTACAATTTATTCACTTTATATCTCAGCTGTAGCCCCACCCTAAAAACTTTTTAAAAATTAAAACAAACACCCTTAAAACTATAAAATGTTAAGAAAATATGGATAAAATAAAACCAAGTCCACAGGAGAAAATAACAAGCATATGACAAAGAATTATTAGTATGTGTAGAGACAGAGGTGGAATGGTTGAGATTACACTGACATTGCCATCAACGTCACACTTGTATTTTGATGGTGGGTTAATGAGAAGTACTAACTGAGGGAGACTAGCCAGTATGGACCAAAGATTGGCTTTCAGTCTCAGTATATATATACTGAACAACTGAGATATATCAGAGAATAAGAAAATAAGCAACCAATGAGTCAGTTGTCAATGGAGAGAGGCAGGAGCAAAACCATGGAAGGGCCAAGCTGAGAACCAGGCACTTTACAACCTCAGAGCTCATTTCTCCAACTGGTCTGTTGGGTGATTAAACAGAGGCTATGTCTAGAGTCATGGCTGCCCCTAGAATGACACTGGAAGTAGGAAGGGCTAAACTGTGGTTCTCCCCTCCAGACAATCACAAACAACCAGCCTACAGTACATATCAGGAACAGGCATACTTGAAGAACATCCAGGGGGTTTAAAGGTGCACATCCCACTTGGAACCAGACAGAGTTGCACTCATTCTGTTGGATCCAGGGCATTTCTAAAAGTCATCTGTAAGCAAACATGGAACCTGAGCAGATTTGCTCTGTGGCCGACAAGCTCTAGACACAGAAGAGAGGGAGGCTGATTTCAGGGAACTGCACAGTGTTTCAAAAGTGATGTATAATTGATGTGTGTGTATGCGTGTGTATTGGTATGTGACTCTGTGTGTTCGTGTGTGTGTGTGTGTGTGTGAGAGAGAGAGAGAGAGAGAGGTGTTGGGCTTACAGAACACCGTGCACTTTCTGGTGCTCCTCCTCACCTCTCCGCTCTGCCTCACAGGGCTTGAATGCTGCTCTTGGAAGAATATGTCTCTGTAGAAGAATATGTGGGATTCATTGGATGGGAGAGTTGGGTCTGTGACATTCACGAGGGTAAAATTACAGTGATGTGGGCCTTTCCTGAAATAAGAGATGCTAGGGAACTTTTTCTCCCATGTCTTCATTACTGGTCAAGTGGTCACATGGCTTCTCCAGGTCACATGACTGTGGTAGCTGATGTGGCCCCCAATGGCTTATATCTTGGGGCAGTTGTTATTTTGTCTGCTTTGACAGAGCCACCATGTTAATGAAGTCCCATCACCAGCACTTTTTTTTTTTTTGGTTTAGTTGCTTTTAAAGAAAAAGTAATGATTCTTTGAATCTTCATTTAAAAACCATTAGAAAATAAAGATTTTTTTAATTCATGTTGCTGTAACAATTATTTAAAGATTATTAACAATCAAATTACTATTAATAGGCCTAGGAATGACGAGAGACCAAATTAAATTTTCAGTCTTTCATTAATCCATGGCTTACTTACTTGACAAATAAATCCCTGATCATTTCTGCAATAAGAGATATTTCTGTGGTTTGTTACTTCTTTTATCATTATTTGGAAAAAAATTAAAGAGCAAAGTTTAAGTCTGCATTATCATTCAGATAATCGTATCCTGTCTCAAGGGGTGGGGGATTTTTGAAAAACTTTACCGTATTTGTGTTTTAGGAACAATTTTCTTCTAACTGTGGTCAGATTTCTTTTTCTCAAATGTTTAAGAAGGAGGATAAGTAAGCCACATTGGGATCATGCGCAGATGCCTGGGACGAAGGGAGGAGAAGCACTGTCCTGTCCTGCCAGCTTGGCTTCCTGTACTCCGAGACAAGAAGCCTCAGACAGAGACCTATTTGTCAAGTTCAAGTGGGAGGCCCGTCAGTGGTTTTGAAAGAAACCCCAAGTAGAAGGATCGTGTCTGGGGTTTGTGAAAATAAAAGGAAAGGACACTTGAGAGGCTGCGTGGATCTTCTGCTCTGTCAGGCCCCCACTCTGGAAGACAGCATTGACGCTCAAAGAGGGAAAGGTCAGACTGAAGTCAGGTTGTCTGCCTTCCTCCTGCTGCTTCCCACGGTAGTGGTAACTCACTCCCCAGCCCGCACCTTTTGACAGCGTGGGCAGCAGGGTCTGGAGTGCATAGCCCGCGAGATAGGATGACTGGACATGGAGGGCGGGCAGAGAGATGTCAGGAGGGTTGGGATGGAAACCTTAGCCCCGAGTGCCACACCATGAATGCCACGCCAAAATGGGACACTGTTGCAAAGGCCTGTGTGGAGTCATCACAGTCCGGTAGAAATCAGGCCATAGAACCTTTGAAGACGGAGGCATCCGGAATACTACATATGCAATATATGACTTTTAAACATATTCATTAAACAGTACTCAAAGATAATAAAAAGATGCCACTCGGGTGTTGGGTGAGATCAGGCACTTGCTTCCAAGAAGGAAGAAAGGAGGGCATTGTGAGTTCCTACACTTCCCACGGTGGCAGGAGTGAGCCCTTGCCATTAGTCTCCCCTGCACTGAGTGGGCTAAGCTCGTTAAATGTCTCGGCCCAGGGCTGGGGACACGTGAGTGACTGGGCGGTCAGCTTTCTTTGATTCTAAACATGAACATAAACCTTTGGACTGATGTTGTGACTGTGGCCGTGCATGTCTGGAATGTAGACAGGCATTTATGATAATTAGAAATAATCAAGTCCAGACCAAGGAAAAGGTGCAAGAGAACATTCAGTAATTTGTAGCTAAATGACTGTGGGACCCGAAGGTAGACGATCCAGGTGGTGCTTACGGGTCTCATAAACACTTGATTTAAAGGGCAGTGTTAACCTGGAGGTTTATGATCACAGCCCTGAAATTAAATCGATTGTGTCTGCTCTCACTCTAAAAATAAAAATGGAATAATAACTTGGTAGCTGAGTTGGATGGATGAAAGCTGTGTCTTTTGTAGCAGAGCAGAACTTCGCTTCTGCCACACAGGGGATCACGTGGATACTCCTGTGAGTATGCAGGCAACCCAGATCCTAGGGTGAACTCTGCCCCTGGAAATTGAGAGTGTGAGGACTCTGCTGCTTAGTTTGTTGTTGTTGTTGCTGCTGTTGTTTGTTTTTATCAGACAGAGAGAACAGACAGCCATTTGAAGCCTGGAGAAGACAGACTGTGGGGTATATGCCTGTTCAGAAACCTTGAATATGAAGGCCCAAAGACAGGGCAACCCTGGAAGCCAGAGTAGAACACGGTCAATCAATCCTCAAGCTCAGCAGCCTTGAAGGGGCCAGAAAGACATAAGATGTCTGGGCCCATTCTGATTTGTATTGTTGTGATGAAACAGCCAACCAACAGTACTTAATGAAAACAAAGCTTATACAAAGATCACAGTTGCAGGGCACAGTTAGACACATCAGGGAAGTCAATGCAGCAGGAGTGGTCACTCCGCGTCTACAGTCAGGAAGTAGAGATAAGGAATGGTTCTCAGCTCAGCTTCTCTTCAGTCCTGGATGGAATGGTGCCATCACAGTGAAGCTAGGTCTTCCTGCCTCAGCTGTCCAGACTAGAAATACACTCACAGACTTTCAGGATCTCGTTTCCATGGTGGTTGTAGATCCTGTTGAGTTGACAATCAATGTTAACCACCTCAGTTGCCCATAATAAAACACTGGAGAGAGAGAGAGAGAGAGAGATGAACAACATTAGAAAGACAAAAGACTCCTTGGATAGTTCTGTCTCATAAGAGTGATGCCTTGACAGTGATAAGATAGCTCAGGTACTATCAGGGAACTGAGATAGTACAGAAGTTTCTTCTTTACCTACCCTGGATAATTACCTGCTGAATGAACAAACTAATGGGTGCCAGTGTAGGGAAGGAAACAGTAAGAGAAGTTAAGGATGGAATTCTGAGGCACACCGACCTACTGCCAGAAAACTAGGAACAGGAAAAGAAGAACTACATGAAGTTGCTTTTAGCCCTTTGAAGAGGAGACTGCTCTGAACCCTTAAAGTAAGAACTGGTAAAGAGAGAGCAGGGATTGCTCTGCTCAAACATAAGAAATGAGTGAATTGGTCCAATAAAATAGAGATGTATAACTGGCTACCACATCTCATGGAGATCTTAGCAAGAGCATCCTTCAGTGGAAGGCTGTGTTTAATATCCTTTAAACAGTTTATGTGAGCAAAAGGCCATTCAGGAGTCAGCCTTCATCCCAAGATAATCCTAGAGAGCAACACCCACAGGCAGCCAGTGGCTGACCCGATCAGTGGTTGATCTGTAGTTGAGACTGGCTGAACCTCCCCTGCCTGTGACTAGCTGAGATTTTGGCATTTGTTTCATCATCTGGTAACAATTTCTCATCACAGGTGCACAGGTTTGACCACAGCCTCAGTTCAATAACTCCTGCTTAGTTTACTCATTAGATGAGAGCAAAAGGTCCATAGAGAAGGGAGACAGAGAGACATACATGCTTTTTGAGGGTTTTAGTCTTTTGGATGATAGCTATAGAGGACATAGAAGGTTCAAGAGTGTTAGGAAAAGTGAGAGAAATGGCCATCCCAAAAGGCACAGACCCTGGAAGATGTAGGTCCTTCTCAGAGGCTCAGGTGCTGCTGGTCTCCAGATCCACACAGCCGTGATTTTCTTCTTGCTGTGACACTGCAAATCCCCTGCAGTCGGCTTGAGTTTCAGACCAACAAGTTTCCAAGTTTAAAATCACAACCAGACCTGCAGATGTCTTAGGAGTGAGAGGAGTGAGTCAAAGGTTTCATCAAAGAAAAAAGACGACAGAACAGAGTAGACAAGGGGAAGCCCTGACATTCATGGGTATGTGTGATACCGAGCCTCCTGGTATGACAGCAGTTTGTGTGTGTTTGAGCAGTTCACAGATGTGTAAACAAAAGATTTTTTGTTGTTCTTTAATAAGAAAAGTTTGACTTTAGAGATTGTCACAGAATATTCATGAACAAAATTATGCAGTAGGGGTGAGGAGATGGCTTGGGAGTTGGAAGGTCATATCGCTCTTTCAAAGGGTGCCTTGAGTTTCTAGTACCCTCCTTTAGCTCCAGCTCCAGGGAATCTGCCTCTACTAGTCCATGCACTCACATGCACATACACACATAGAGACACACATAAAAATGCAGTAAATCTTTCAACAACAAAACCTTTACGCTACAAAGACACCGAACCTGAGTTGCATATCTACATAAACCTCAATGCCTTATGTCACACAGGAAATTGCCATGTTTACCCCTTTATATCCTATCCAAAGAATGCTGAGAAGTAGGATTAGGCTTTTCTTTCTCATAAGGATCGTCTCAGCCCAGACAAGGCCCTTTTTTAAAAAAAATTTATTTTAGGTTTGAGTGATTTTTTAAATTTTATTTTTTATATATACTTCGTATACTCCCTGTACCTCCATCCCTCCTCTCCTCCTAATCCCACCTCCCCTCCCTCTTCTCCACGTGTCCCTCCCCAAGTCTACTGATAAGGGAGGTCCTCCTCCCTTTCCCTCTGATCCTTGTCTATCAGGTCTCATCAGGACTGGCTGCATTGTCTTCTTCTGTGGCCTGGTAAGGCTTCTCCCCCCTCAGGGGGAGATGATCAAAGAGCAGACAAGGTTTTTGACAAGGAGCCAGGCCAGCACTGGGTACCAGCTTGTCTCAGACCAGAGGAAGGCTTTCTGCAGATGACAGTCACATGGCACGGAAATACACAGACTAAGAGGTTCCTTGGAGATTTTATAACTGAGGCTATCACAGGGTGCACCCACACAAAGCTGAGATTGCTTTGTTGTCACCAGTGACATCATCAGCTGAAACCATTGTCACACATAAAGCCCAGCACCATAGAGTTCTTGACTTCACAGAAGTGGAGCCATCTCTTTTTCATGCTAGTGCACACCCTAAAAGACGTACCTCCAGAGTATGCACAAAGGAAGTGGGAGTTTGGAAACACCGAGGGATCTCCACATCCCCACTCTGCATCCTGCTCTGGGTACCCTGCTCATGTCACTGCAGGCCTGGGCTGGAGTGTCCCTAAAGCTTTTGAGATGGCCTAATGGATACGAGTCATTTGATCAAGCCATCTCATCTACAAAATTATAAGACTCATGACAAAAATGATGCCGAAGCTACCGGGTTACCATAATGCCAGCATCAGTTATATCTGCAAGACTGTGGAAACTTGGTCATAGTCATACTCTGCGTAGCTCAGTGCCCAGTACTCCTGTGGCTTCTGTTAGCTGGACTCTCTTGTAACTAAAAGCTCCAAATTTAGAATATTATTCTTTGTTTCATTGGGGTGGTTATAAAGGTAGGCATTTTAACCGTATGAGAACAAGCTAATGTATCTTATAGATGTCATTTAGACAGTTTGACTATTGCATTGAAAGTATGGCTCTGACTTGTTCTGCTGGAAAGCCAAAAAGTGGTGCAACATTTTTAGGGCAAAATCACTTTAATCTCCAAATGCTATCATCACTTTATTTTCCCAATAAATAAATTATGCCTTACAATTATTTCTAATTCCAGTTTTTAAGACTCTTCTAGATGGGTCCACAATGTTGTGTCTAAAATAAAAATTTTCAACCCACAGGGGAAATATCCCAAGTTTTACGTATAAGTAAATTAAAGCAAAGGGGCTTTCATCTTCACATTCAAAGAAAAAGAGGTGTTTCCTGGGTGAGAGGTGATGTCTACACTTACCTGTGGGTGCAAAGCAAATGTTTATAGTCAGGGTTTATGCTGGTTTAGTAAAGTGGGTTTTGCTCTCCTTCCAAGATTCATGACTTGACTCATCCTGAGTACTTGGCTACATTTCCAGCACTATTGTTCCAGGTGTTGGGGTAGACTTACATCCCAGAAAACCACGAGAAAACAAAATGCAGAGTCATGGAACAACTGAATACCAGTCCCAATGGATACAACTGCAGACCAACTCTCACTGCTATGTATCAGGAACATTGCAGAAAAGGGAGTCGAAGAATTGTAAGAGCCAGAGGATCTGGGAATTTGCTGTGAGATTGTGTCACCTAGAAATGTCAGAATGATTATCTCTAGTTCCCACCAGGATGATTATCTCTAGTTCCCACCATTTGCCTGCAAATTTCATGATTTCTTTGTTTTTAATTGCTGAGTAGTATTCCACTGTGTAAATGTACTACATTTCTGTATCCATTCCTTAACTGAGGGACATCTGTGATGTTTCCAGGTCCTGGCAATTACAAATAAAGCTGCTATGAACATGGTTGGGCAAATGTCCTTGTTGTATATGTGAGCATCTTTTGAATATATGCCCAGGAGTGGTATAGCTGGATCTTGAGGTAGCACTATTCCTAATTGTCTGAGAAAGCACCAGATTGATTTCCAAAGTGGTTTTACAAGTTTACAGTCCCACCAGCAATGGAGGAGGGTTCCCCTTTCTCCACATTCTCTCCAGCATGTGTTGTCACTTGAGTTTTTGATCTTTGCCATTCTGATGGGTTTGCAAGGTAAAATCTCAGGATTGTTTTTATTTGCACTTCCTTTATGATTAAGGATGTTGAGCATTTCTTTAAGTGTTTCTTTTCCATTCGATGTTCCTCTGTTGAGAATTCTCTGCTTAGTTCTGTACCCCATTTTTAATTGGATTACTTTCTTTGTTGTTGTTTAACTTGAGTTCTTTATATATTCTAGATATTAGCCCTCTGTCAGATATAGGGTTAGTAAAGATCCTTTCCCAGTCTGTAGGTTGTTGTTTTGTTCTGATGACAATGTCCTTTGCTTTACAGAAGCTTTTCAGTTTTATGAGGTCCCATTTATTGATTGTTGATCTTAGAGCCTGTGCTATTAGTTTTCTGTTCAGAAAGGTGTCTCCTGTGCTAATGAATTCAAGGCTTTTTTCCATTTTTTTTCTTCCAGCAGGTTTAGTGTGTCTGGTTTTATATTGAGATCTTTGATCCACTTGGACTTTATTTTTTGTCCAGGGTGATAAATGTGGATCTATTTGCATTTTTCTACATGAATATATGCAGTTAGACCAGCACTATTTATTGAAGATGCTGTCTTTTTTCCATTGAATGATTTTGGCATCTTTGTCAAAAATCAGGTGTCCATAAGTGTGTGGGTTTATTTCTGGGTCTTCTAAGTTAATCCTAGTGAAATTAGGGACAAGGTAAGGCTGCCCACTCTCTATCTCTTCAACATAGTTCTTAAAGTCCTTGCTAGAGCAGTAAGACAAAGGAGATCAAGGGGATACAATTTGGAAAAGAAGAAGTCAAAGTATCACTTTGCAGATGATATGATAGTATACATGAGTGACCCCAAAATTTCTACCAGGGAACTCCTACAGCTGATTAAAAAAACCTTCAGTAAAGTGTCTGGATACAAAATTAACTAAAAAATCAGTAGTCCTCCTGTATACAAAAGACAAATAGACTGAGAAAGATATTAGGGAAACAACACCCTTCATGATAGCCACAAAGGACATAAAGTACTTTGGTGTAACTCTAACCAAGCAAGTCAAAGACTTGTATGAAAAATCTTCCAGTCTATGAAGAAAGAAATAGAAGAAGATACCAAAAGATGGAAAGATCTCTCATGCTCATGACTTGGCAGGATTAACATAGCAAAAATGATCATTTTATGAAAAGCAATTTACAGATTCAATGCAATTACCAACATAATTCTTTACATACCTTGAAAGAAAAAAAATTCAACTTATATGGATTAACAAGAAACCCAGAATCACTAAAACAATCCACTATAATAAAAGATCTTCTAGAGGTATCTCCATCCCTGATCTCAAGCTGTACTATAGACCAACAGTAATAAAACTGCATGGTATTGGCATAGAAACAGGCTGGTGATTCAATGGAATCAAACAGAAGACAACAGACTTTTTTTTTTTCAATTAAAAAGCACACACATGGAAAGTCCATGTTTTTTAAAATATTTATTTATTTATTTAATATACATAAGTGCTCTGTCTTCATGCACACCAGGAAAGGATAGCAGATCTCATTAGAGACAGTTGTGAGCCACCATGTGGGTGCTGGGAATTGAACTCAGTACCTCTGGAAGAACACCCTGTGCTCTGTACTGCTGAGCCATCTGTAAACCAGAGTATGGCTCCTGAGAGTCATACCTCATGGTGTCCTTCTGTTACATCTGCCTGCCCCTTAAGTGTGTGAGCCACACTGGTCAGGAGAGCGGGGCCCACTTCTCTTCTACCAGACTGTCTCTTTCTGGGTCCCTTGAACTTGGAATTTCTATTTAAAATGTCCCATTAATTCCTATTAAGGGACCACTAGCAAAGAAAATGGAGTGTTAGCTTTTATCAATCTGCATGAATAAATGTTAACCACCCTCAGCTAAAAGGCCTCCTTTGAGCTGCACTCATGCGAACACAGCGTGCACGTTGGCAAATCATTCAGATTAATGCACTCGACCTGCGCAAAGGCTGCCGATGTGGGTTAGCATTATAGATTTTAATTTGAAATAATGTCAGTCTTCTCGGCCGGTGCTGCAGCTCGTGCAAGCCGCCATCTGCTTGTGATAATGAGCTTGACAGTCCCTGGGAATGGGATTTGCAGCCTCCTTTCCCTGCATAATGGCCTGGTATTGATCCCTGTGGTGGGTGGAGCAGTTGCAGGCCTCACACTTGATCCCTACAAAGGCCTGATGGAGCAGAAGTTCCTGAAGCCTCAGGTGCAATGACAGTGAAGAACAAAGACAAAGATACCATTTCTCTCACATCCAGGGCAACAGGATGAAGCGCCACACTGGTTGTGGTTCCCATCCTTCTTCAGTGCAACTCAGTACACAAGAAAGAAAACGAATGGATGAGACCCAGCATAGGCAGTAGCTAGGCTGCCCGTACCTTCTCCTTCCTCACTGTGGTATGTGAGGGGAGATTTGTTGGGCTATGAAGTCAGAGGAGGCCTGTGGTCCAGCAAGATCTCTGTGCTTGCCAGATATGGTGGCATATGTATTCCAAAACTAAGAGAGTAGAGACACAGATTGCAATGCCAGCTTTGGGTATAGAAGAATACATAGATAGGTATATAGTAAGACTGAAAATAGCCACTGAAAATCCCCACCCTGCCTGAAAAAAAACTAACAAAACAAAGGAAAATAAAACAGACCACTCTCTCTTGCACTGGTTCCCAACCATATATAGACAACAACATCTAGAGTAATTAAGTTTTAATTATATGGACAAAATAATTCCTTGGGGACCAAAGAACTGTCACTTCCATAGTCAACTGATAACGGGATAAACAAAATAAATAAATCACTGTCCAGAATGTGGCTCGGCCTTAAAAAGTAAGGAACTATGACGTATTGTGCAGCGTGAATGAACCTGGGATGTGTTATGTTGACTGCATTAATCTAGCTGTGAAAAGACAAACACCGCCCAGCTCTCCTTACCCCAGGTGCCTAGAGCTATGCTTTTACAACTGCAACATTCCAATTTCACAGTGTAAAAGTTCTGGTACTAGAAGATGCTGCTCTGCAGTATCAACGTGGTTAGTGTGGCGGAGGTGCTCATTCATTTGAAGATGATTAAGACTGTGAACTAGTGCATTGTTCTGTTACTATTTAACTTCAAATAAGTACCTCCTGTGATTAGCAGGTTCTGCATGTTCTAGCTCTTACGTCTTTTATTTTTCTCTACAAAGAGAGCTCTGCCGGGCATAGAATCCCCCTGGCAGCATGCTACTGGGGCTCAGCAAACTCCTGAGTTATAGTGTGAACTGAGTACAATGGGAATTCAGTACACAGGACAAATGGCCTATACCCCACAGCCCAACACTGAGACACAACTCAGTAAATTTAGTTTCGCTAGTCAGATTTTCAGTGGTCTCTGTATGTGTTCTGAAACGTATTTTTCATTCTTAAAATGATTGCCTCTTGGCCTGCGTGAAGGTTAGTTATAAATGTCAACTTGCCACAGCCTAGAACCACTTGGGAAGAGAGTCCCAACTGAGGAACTGTTTAGATCAGGTTGATTTGTGGGATGTCTCTAGGATACTGGTTTGATTGTTAATTGGCCATTCCCTAGGCTAGTCCCTGAACTATGTTCAATGAGAAGAAAGTAAGCAGGCAGGCAAGATGAATGGGCATATTCATTTCTCTATGCTATCAACTGTGAATGTGATGTTGATAAGCTACTTGAGTTCTTGCCTTGACTTCTTTGGAACAGTAAGTTAAATAAAACCTTACTTCCATTAAGTAGCTTTTAGTCAGGATTGTTCATCACAACAGCAGAGATGTACCCAGAAGCACCTGAAAGCAGTGCTCACAGTCAGCCCTGTGATTCCACTTATCTTCCAAGACTACACATTAGCAAGGTAAAAAGTGAAACTTGAATATCAGGTAGACTATGTGATGCGTCCTCCACACTGACAGATACCACCCTTGCTTGCATGCACCTTCCTCCACAGAGGTCTGCAGACCTCATGCTCCATCTGTTTCCACCCTTTCCTGCTCCCGTAGCATCTGTGCTAGAGTCATCAGCCTATGGTTCTCCTAAGAATCTCCAGGCACAGAGTCCTATCTTAATGCATTTATAGTTGGTTTTGAAATTAAACCACTAAGATATGATATATTACAGATGTTCATGCAATGGACATCATGACTGATGAGTTGAACATACCCATTGTTGCCCAGCTTTATGTCACATGCCATAGAAGGGTGGTTACCAAAACATGTTTTTTTTAATATGTTCAATCAAATGTCATATTGTACTTTTCAGTGGGACAGTGGAATATATGTCACTACATATATGAAAAAAAAACTTCAAGAACAAAAGCATACATTGGGCAGAGAGTGCTGTTTAGTGTGTCAGTATTTGTTGTATTTCATATATTTATTTTTATTGTGTGACGGACTTAGAACGTATGGATCTGATGAGCTCATCATGATGAGGGCTACTGTTGAGCACAGAAAGCAGGGAGAAACAAACACTCAGTAGAAGCTCTCCAAGTCATGTCGAGTCTTCACATCTGCTTCCAACATAACTCCTCCTCCTCATCAGATGTGATATCTTCCCCATGCTTTACAGACTAGAGAATGAGGTTTGACGATTACAAGTAGTTTCCTGAGGTCCTGGATCTTGGCTGAGAGCACTTATTCTGTGACTCCTCCTTCCTTCTATAATCGTGAGCCAATCACTGCTGTTCCTCTGTGGAGTCCCTTCCAGGACAGAAGTCTCTGTGAGATGCTGACACAAGGAGAGAAGTGTTCCATGACTGGCACGTGAGGTATGGGGGCCCACAGTACAACGCCAGGGGCATGAAGTTCCAAACCAGTTTGACTCCACCAAAGTTAACCGTTCTACACTGTGTTATCAAGCCATTATTCATTTACTCACAATTCACTAACTGCTTTACTTAATTAGTAACCTTGAGTATAAGAAACGTATTTTATTATCTTTCCACCCACAGCTTCTAATTGAGTGGCTAGCATTTACTAGTTACTCACTAATTACTTCCAGAAAAAGTAGCCCAAAGTGGGCCAGAGAATGCCTGTGCTCTGGAGTCATACTGTCATTTAACCTCAGCCAGATGCAACAATGACGTTATTCCATCCTTCTCCTAAAAGCATCATCACCCTTGCCTCACTCCACTTCCACCTTTGTCCGGCTTTCAAGGGGAAGTTTTTTCCTCACATTTCATCTATTGTTGAGAATTTATATATGCTTCTAATATGCTTTGCTAAAACCCACACCCATTCTCTCCACTCCAGTTCCTGCTCCAATATTCTTTCCATCACTTTCCCTCCCAATTTTACTCTCTGTGTCTGTCTCTTTCTCTCTCTCTGTCTCTTTCTCTCTCTCCCTCTCTCTCTCTATCTGAGTTCACATAGTGCTGCTTGTATATGTGTGGCTATAAAACCATCTCTTGGAGCATGGGCAGTAACTTTCATATACTTTAAATTAACTTCATTTTAAATTTACCAGAAGTAACAAATACATTCAATGGACTATCTCAGTCATGTCCCTGTGAAGTGTCCCCCTGTCCACATACTGGCTGTGCTCAATCTTACTATAAATGGATCCTAGGAAATATACAGGGTTTTTTGTACCAGAAAATGCATGTGTCTGCCTCCTCAGTCTACATTTTTAGAATTTCCCATCAGGTCTTCCTAGCTAAGCCTTGACTTCCTGCTTAGCAGCAGCCCAGCTCAACACTTCAGTTCCATTAATTCTGTTTCAAGATGAATTACCTTGGAGTTTAACACCTATAAACTGCAATACTACTTGACCTTTTCTTTTAAATTTTCAAACAAAATCAAGAGTTTTCCCACTGTACCGAGAACTTGGAGTTTGAAAGCCATTTTTTATTGTAATAAATTGATTTGAACTGTAGTGAAACATCACATCCCTTACCTACTGGGCAGAGTGACAAACTGCCTAGTGCTCTTGTAAAGGAGCATAACATGGAAACATGCTGTCATTGTTTTATAGTTTTTAAAGGAGAATTTATATGAATGCCTGATCTTCAATGTGGTATTATGACTCTGAGGCAGAATTCTTATTTCTTCTATCACACTAGAGATAAAAGTTCTTGTAGTTTTTAAGTTTACTTTCTGTCCATCAGCCCAGGAAACAACTCCTAAGTTTCCATTATCTTTCCACTGGGTTCCTGGAATTTTTGCCTATATTCACATGTGATTTATACTCTGTATTCCAGGCAACACATCATAAACATATTTGTTTGTTAATATTTACTGAAGAGGAAACTGGTGAAGGTGGGCATAATGGTACCTACCTAAAAATGTAGCTTGGATGATGTTGAGACAGGAGTACTTCTATGAATTCCAAACTATCCTGGACTACAGTATAAAACCCTGTCTCAAATAGGAATAAAATAAATAATTTATAATATTAAACCTAAGGAAAATTCTCTTTGATAATGTTGCTATTTCATGTATTATTATTAATATATCAACTAATCATGGTAATCGGATCCACACACATAGATTCCAGCTCCTGAAATACAAAGGAGTGAGAATTCGGTTAAAAGGATAAACCTGCTTTTTTCAGACAGCCACATTCTAGAGAATATATAAGTATGTGGCCATAGGACTGCTGGAGAGCCAGTGGTCCGGTGAGGAGGACATGGGATAGTGGAGTTCTCCTGACAGCACATTGTGCCCTGCCAGGCTTAGCGGGGCCTGAGGGTGGTGACTCTAGTGATCTTCTGAGTGAACGGGCAGGGTTACTCTCATGAACCTGTGTGGAGGCTGAGAGGACTATAATGATGTGGGTGACAGGCAGAACCATAAGTGAGGATGAGGAAGATCCCAGGCTTGGTAGGGATCAGCAGCAAGAAGAGGAAAGTCAGAGGTGGAACCCACATAGGAAAAGGTGAAAAGTGATTTACACCTGCTGAGCACCCACTCTTTCATAGGTGGAGAGAAGTCGGAAACATGGGAATTAGGGAAACAACTGCCCAGAGGAGAAATTCCAGAGCACCTGCCACCTGCTACAGTAGGGGACACTTATACCTTGAGTACTATCTGCTGTCCCTGAGTCTTCTCTGCCTTAATGCCCTTTCACTATGGCATAAACCAATCAAAATGTCTTCTCCAAGAGTATGATGTAGCAACTTTCTTTTTCCAGACATGGCCAGCATCGTCATTGTGTGAACTGCCAATTTCACCTGTCCAATGCTGTGGCAGCACACCCCATGAAGGTTTTGCTAACCCCCCACCAATGACTCTCAGAGGTGTGTGCTCCTGTGCTCAGAGTGGAATCTCTCCAAACCTTCAATTCTCCCAGGGCTGTAACGTGGTGACAGCAGCCATTTTCTCAGATGGGTCCAAGGAGTGCATGGTGTGGTAGAGGCCAAAGGATCAGCAAATATCTGACTGCTGCTACTCTAGGAATGAAGGCAGTAAGTCAGTCCACGGTCCTGGGTGTGCTTCCTGTCTTCATCATCTGTGTACACAGCATATGTGCAAGATTCAGGGCTCACACCCTAGCTCCACTGAATGGAAACAAGCAGTAAGGCAGAACCTGGAAGGCACAGATCTTGGAAAAGCAGGACTTCAAGCCATCTCAGCCTCTCTAGAGAGTAGATGAGCGACAAAGGTACTGCGGCAAGACAGTTCCTTGATCTGCATGACAGTGTGTTTTGTTAGTAAACAAACACCATCATTAGGTCTGTAACTAGATATGAAAAGAACAAGATCAGAAGCCATAAGAAAGTCAGCTGCCCAGATGGGTGCAAAATGGCATAGAATAGGAGAGCACTTCACCTGCTGTTACCGAGGCAAGTCCTTCATCTAGAGGCAGGGTCTGGAGAGAGTCAAGCATGAATGAAGAAGAGTGGCAGGGATTGGCATGGCTTGGAGCACTTCTATCTGGAAATAGGGTGCATTATACCAGAGGTGAAATGGTGAAAGACAAGGTGTCAAGAAAAGGAGGGTATTAATTTGTTGCATGAGTTCCTAGGATGATGGCAAGTAGTAGAGCTGGGATTTATCTTAGAAGATAAACACAGGGATTATGTCTAAATACATAGGAACAAGTACTTGGCATAAAACTGTAGGGAAAAAAAACAATTAAAATGCCAACCAAACAAACACTATTCCCTCAGATTAATCTATGAAGTATCTAAAGAAGGCCCGAAACAAGCATCTAGGAAGCAAGCCATATGTGAGGAGCCAGAGATAGGCACATCCAGTGGTGAGTGGTGTGTTCAGACTCAAGCTTAGATGCAGCCTGAGAATTGGCACAGGGATCCTAGGAAGTCCCCCTGCATAGCAGACAGTGGTTGAAGCAGTCTCTGGAACACCCAGGGTCTAAAACTGACACACTGCCAGTTAGCTTCTGGAGAGACAATGTGTACCCACAGGAAGTCCTTGGTGAAGCTGCTACATGAGGGTATAATCCAAAGGCCTCAGGCTACCAGTTCTGGAAGTTGGACCTGTGAGCAGAGTGTGGGGTTGCACATACTGAGAGAGGCAGACAGTATAAAAGGCAGAGGACAGATTCCATGTTGAACTAGTGTGGACCATGTCCTTCCAAAGAAAGGAAGCCAATGGCAACCTGGGAACAAGTAGAGATAGAAAATACTTTTTGCCTGACCCACAGAGATGGAGGTGTGGTATTGCCAAGGCATGTGTTTCATTTGCACAGATGCTTGTCTGTGGATTCTTTCTAGCGTTCCTATGAACTACATAAGTAATATAGAGCTGCGTGTTGAACTAGCAAGGTTTTGTGGCAGAGTGACAGACCATATCTGGGGTTGTCCCCAGAACCCCAACATGGGGAAACAATCACATCCAGTTGGAGCTAGAAGGTGGCTTCTCAAACAAATACAACCCTTCCCAAATCCAGCACCTCTCTTCAGAGATAGCTACTGTTGTTGCAACAGTGTATCATCATCATCAATAACATCTTCATAATCACCATAATCATCATCACCATTGTCATCATTATCTGGCCTCTTCTCATCTCAAGAGTTTACCAACTGCATGAGATGGTCACAGGAAAGAGCTCTCGTTTCCTGTTGGAATCCAAAATCTTGTTGAATCTCAAATAATGTGTTAAAATTTCTCTTTAGTGTTTGTTGTTATTGTCCGATGAAGGTCAAGTTTTTCAATGATTTCTGTCTTCAGGAAAACGTCCTGTGTATGGGTTTTGAAAAATCAATAAGAAGCTGAAATGAATTGTGTTTCCATTAGAGTAGAAGTTATGGGTGTGACAGACACCCTGTGAACACATCAGAAAGCTGGCTCTGACTTTAGCAGTAGGAAGCCTATTTCCCTGGGTGTGTTAGCTTTCTCAATGATATCACAAAATACACAGTAAAAGCAGCTGAAGAAGGATCTCTTTGGGTTCAGCTTTCAGGATACAGTTCACTATAGCAAGGAGGCCATAGCAGCAGGAATGTGAAAGAGTTGGCTACTTTGCATGCATAGTCAGGAAATGGACAGTGCGGACCTCTGGTGCTTGCATCAAGTTCTTTTAGTCTAGGACCATATTTCCTGGAATGGTGCCACCCATATTTTGGATGAGCCTTCCCCATCAATTAACCTACATACTGAGAGGCATGTCTCCTAGATGATCTAGAACTTATCAAGGTGACAATCATGCAGGGTCATCTCAATATGTACCTGGATTGCTGTCTAAGCCCTGCAGGTTCTTCTACAATTCTCAGCCTCTGAGCTAGAAAGAGCTCTGTTGTGACTGAATTCAGGGCCAGGCCATATTTGCTCCCCACAGAAGAAACTTCAGGAAATCTGTGCTCCTGGTGGATGTACTGAAGGAGCGTGCAGCACTTCATGAGCAAACAGGAAGGGATCCCTCTGCCTGACTCACTCATGGTGTCGAGAGTGGGAGGCCCTGCACTCAGCACCTCCGGAAGGCAATGTTGGGGTGTCCCCAAGCTAGCTGAGAAACAGCGTCAGAGAGTCCATTTGGTGTGTCAGCCCTTCAATGTCCTTGGAACTACAGGGCTGGAGTGACCCACAGTACCTGCAATTTTCTGAGAACATGGGGAATAATATCTGGCATTGAAATTCAGAAGAAGAACACTAATCTAAATAGAGCTGAGCCTGTCATATGATTTTGCAAGGAAATCCCCCAAAATGAAAATGTCTAGAAATAATCCTCCCAAATTTTTAATTATACTGAGGCTTGGATGTCCCTCTGATGTGGAGTCTATTACTCACCATCCTAGAATGATCGAGCCTGTAAACTGAGAGCTTGTGTTCATGCTACAGAAAATCTTCTCTTACATGAGTTGCCTTTGGTCCTGGTCTCCAGGAACCAGAACTTCTGGAGATATTGGCAAGCCCATTAATTAACTAGAAAAATCTCATTAATATGCATGCCTATCTGGGCACCTCCAAGGAGGTAATGAAAACAGGACAAAGACTGGGGAGGGCGGGAGTAGGGACACAGAATCCCAGGACGCCTCAAGAGTGATGCGTTTTAACAGTAAGCTAACAGCGATGGAACCCAAAGGGAAGAGGAACAGTGAATTAGGGATCTAAGATGACACGTGGCCAAGGCAGACAAGTATTAGGACAGAGGGACTTGAACAAAAGAGTGGCAGGTATGACTTTTAGCCCTATCACCCACTGTACAGAACCTCCAATGAGAGGCATAGCCTTGGGTTGTCAGTTGCTTGTGCTTAGTTCCTGAGTGAAAGTCCTCAGCCAGGCAGACCTTGAATAAAGTCTTCCTTAACACCAGTGACACTGTCACTAGGACCACTAATTACAAATACCACAAAACACAAGTTTCCTGGTGTCAACATATTTTTGTCCTAACTGTTTAAGACAAAGTATTTAAGGGGAGAATTTTTAATTTCTTTTATTTTTCTAAAGAGATTCTTGTCACAAAAAAGAAACAAAAACAAAATAACAGAATAATCAATGTTAAGGTAAAATTCCTTTCATTCACATAATGAGTCTAAAAAAAACACTTTACTATCCCATAGTTCCAGCCAGTCCTGTTTAACAAGAGCTCACTCATTACCTGGATTTTATTGCGGAGGAATTAGAAAAAGGAGGAGATTGTAGACACTTATGAAAATTCATTTTTTAACAATGCCAAGTTGTGTTTATGATGGAGACGTCAGAATCTATAATTAAATTGCATAATCAGGGGCCCAGGTATAACCCCCACAGCCCACTACTGCTGATACTGACTTTAAACACTGAGAAGCCACTAGGGAACGATTTTCACCTCTTTGAAAGACTTTTGAGACATTAGCTCACCGCAGCATTCAACCACCTGCCACGTGTGTTTACGAGTGTCTCTAAGCACTCCAAGTAATCCTCAGCCTCAACATGGCTTTTGAATAAAATTCCTGCCATTAAATGATAGGAAACAGTATGGAGTCCTTGTAAGAGAGAACTTAAGGTCATGCTATCAAATAACAGACTGGCTGAGCCCTGTGACGACAGGGAGAACAGGGAAGAAGTGTTGCTAGCCGGGCAGCATGGTGGGTTTAAGAGAAATTACTAGGCAACACCCCAGGACCAGGTAGCAACTCCAATATTTGTTTATTGAGAGCTACATCTTTGAAGGGTTGGATGAACTTCCCGTAACCACTTGGCTGGAATGAAAAGTATCTGGACTCAAAGCTCCTCTCTGCAAGCACACACCGGAAGGCCGCCTTTGTTCTAAGCACCTGGTTTGCCCTTCCCTTATGTGCTCCGCAGAGGCCCGCCACTGCAGTGTGGCTCCAAAGGGAGCCGGCTCTAGCCAAGACCTCAGTGCTCACGGCTCCGAGAGCTGTACACGTTTTCACTCCACCTTCTCTTTGTTGAGTTTGCTGGCAGTGGAAGTACCCTGCCGCTTCCATTATTCTGAACTACAGACCCTGAAATTAAGTCCTCCCCTGTGGCAATGCGCACGTATTGCTGACTGGTTCAAACAAAAGAAAGTCATTAATTCAGCCTTCTTGGGTTTGGGGGTTATTTGTGAAGATGGAGAAGGAATGTCTCCTTCATCGATTTCTGGATCCTCCTGTTTGGGAGTTCCTCAACAAAGCCAGCCTGAGATCAGGCCAGCAGGATGTATGCTCATGTGCTGTTTTGTCTTGTTTTAAATTTGGACCTGGAAATCTGTGATTAGCCAGCCTCACTCAGTCCAGATGAGACAAAAGATGCTGTTGTCCATAAGTTGTATAGCTCTTTCTAGTATGATCTTATTCTTGAAGTTCTTTAATAGTCGTTCATAAAGTTAACTAGACTTTCACTAATTCTTTTTATAATATTACAGATAATATAAGACTATTTGTAATATGTTTCATTTAGACGTATTAACAATCTAAACTTCTTTACAATAAAAGCTGGAGTGTCATATTGTGACCTACATCAAGTTGGTCAGAGGACCCTGGAAACTTAGACAGAGGGTCACTTACGGTGGGTCTTCAAGGCACAAACCAAATTAGGGTCTTCTGTATCATTTCTGTGCTTTGTTACTTATTTTCTTTCTTAATATATGGATGAAGGCAAAGATTGGCAAGAACTAAATGTTAACAGGGACAGAAGTCACATGCCATTGTTTCCTTATGCTACCCACCTCTGAACTGTGCTCTCCTGTAGAGGGTTACACCTGTCAGTGTTCAGCACAATGTTCTTGACTGGATGATAGGCAGGAACAAGGGAAGCCTGGGGATTCCTGTTCCCGCTTTTTCTCTGTTTCACCTAAGACAGGGAGACTCAGAGAGACACAAACACCAGACGCCTGTGTCTAGTAAGGATCCTCAAAGGGGACTGACTCAGAGCGCCACACTTCAGTTTTAATACTTACAAAGAAGAATGTTTGCAGTGAAATTGCCTGTGCTTTTGATGACTCTGAAAAGCTTTAACTCACATTCAGTGACAAAACAGATTACAAGAGGGAGAAGAGATGGGGAAGAAGAGAAAAAGAAGGAGAAAGAAAAGGGGAAGAAGAGGAAGGGAAAGAATAGGAAGAAGAGGGGAGGAGAGAGAAAGAGGGGAAAGGAAGGATAGAAGGGGAAGTAGAGGAGGGAGAGGAGAGAAGGGAAGAGGTAGGGGAAAGAGAAGTGGAGAGGAAGAGCTGGAGGAGAAAATAAGTAAGGAAAAAGGTGAGGGGAAAGAGGATAAGGAAGAGGTGAGGGGAGAGAGAGAGGGAAGGAAAAAGGGAGGACGGGGGAGGGCGTGACAATGAGGAAAATTTTTTCAATATATAGAGGAACCAGAGCCTGAACCCTGAACTCTTGTTCATTTATCTTTATGTCTGACGTCACTACCCTGCTTCTCAGGGACCCCCAAAAGATCACTGGTTACAGTTTAAAGCATTTCTTCTCTGGTTCTGGAAATCAGGAAAGGTCCTTGTTTGTCTCTGTCCTTGTAGATACAACATGTCCACCTTACCATCTAGTGACAAAGTACTGAATAAAAGCCTCCATATACAACCTGCAGTGAAAACACAGTGACACCAACTAACAAAAGAGCACATTTGTCACCAGGATAAGGTCAAACATTTGTTTAGAAACCTAAGGACTAAAAATCTTCTCATTTTGCTATATGGAGAATAGCATTGGTTTAATTATATTAAAAGTTTGGACAGAAATGTGACTTCCACTCTAGCATTCTAAATGTAAGGATTACCTTTTAGCTTAAAATGGCCTGTATGTGATCAACTTTAAAATGGTGACTATGTGTGTGTATTTGTCTGTGTTTATGTGTGTGTGTGTCTGTGTGTGTATTTGTCTGTGTCTGTATGTTTGTGTGTGTATGTCTCTCTGTGTGCATCTATGTGTCTTTGTGTCTGTGTTTGTGTAAAAAAATAAAAACTGACCTGAGCAACCCCTGTCAGGACACCCTGAAACATAATCCTGGGTTTGGAATGTGTCAGTTAGGGTTTCATTGTTGTGAAGAGACACCATGATCACAGCTGATCTCACAGAGGAAAGCCTGTAACTGGGGCTTGCTTACAGTTCAGAGGTTTAGTCAGTTATCATCATGGCAGTCAGACATGGCACGATAGAGGCAGCTGAGAGTTTTATGTCTGGATCTGCAGGCAGCAAAAAGAGATGTTGTGCCACACTGGGCCTAGCTTGAGAAACTTCAAAGCCCACCCCCTAGCTATGCACTTGCTCCAACAAAGCCATACCTACCACAACAAGGCCACACCTCCTAGCTGTGTCACTCCCTATGAGCCTATGGGGGCTATCTATTTTCATTCAAACCACCACAGAATATCTGCTGAACTCTTGTTTCACTGGATGAAGAGTGAAGTGTCTTACGGGAGTCAATGATCTACAATCCCAAGTTTATTTTTGTCATTGCTCTCAGCATTCGCTTCTGGGAGGCTTATGGGAGAGTTGGCGAAGAATGGAAGGATCCAGGGGGCACAGGAGCTCCACAAGACCAACAGAGCCAACTAACTAGGACCCAGAGGGGCTAGTGGAGACTGAAGCACCAACTGAAAACCATGTATGTGGACTGGACCTAGATCCCCTACACAGATGTAGCCTATGGGCAGCTTGGTCTTCATATGGGTTTCTTAGTAAGGGGAGCAGGGGTTGACTCTGACATGGGCTCTGTTGCCTGCTTTTGATCACTTCCCCATGGTAGGGCTGCCTCACTGGACCACAGGGGAAGAGAATGCATTCATATCTGATGTGACTTGACATGCTGGGTGGGTTAGGGGGTGGGCTCCCCTTTTCTGAGGAGTAGGAGTGGAGGGATAGGGAGAAGAGGGAAAGAGGGTGGGGCAGGGAGGAGAAAAGAGAGGGAGCTGTGATCGGGATGTTGAGTTAATTAATTAACTAATTAAAAAGAAAAAATATACTTGCATTTGGAGTACTTAAGGTAAGTCCATCATCCTGTACCATCAAGAAGATCTATAATATACTTCCTTTCTCCTGTATTATACGTCTAATATCCACTTATAAGTGACCACATACCATGTGTGTCTTTCTGCTTCTGGGATACCTCACTCAGGATGATCTTTCTAGATCCCACCATTTGCCTGTAAATTTTGTAATTTCCTTGCTTTTAATTGCTGAGTGGCTGGCTCTTTGATCACTTCCCCATGAGTGGAGGGCAGCCTTACCAGGCCACAGAGGAAGACAATGCAGCCAGTCCTGATGAGACCTGATAGGCTAGGGTCAGTTGAAAGGGGAGGAGGACCTCCCCTATCAGTGGACTGTGGGAGGAGCAGGGGAGAAGAGAGAGAGGGCAGGATTGGCAGGATGAGGAGGAGGACTACAGCTGGTATACAAAGTGAATAAATTGTAATAAATCAAAAAATATTAAAAAGAACAGGAGAAAAAAGGGACAATATCCCTGTTTGGTACTTAGTTCTGGTTTTGCCCACAGTCTCACATCTGGTATTTCTTGTTGCAGAGACTATACACCATTTTCTCTGAGCATTTATGTGGATCCATACACCTATGGTCAATAGGCAAAAACAGCTTGCTCGGATATACTCTTGCTTTTGTCTTTTATTTTTAATATATATATATATTTACTTTTGAAATTATAATTACATCATTTGCCCCTTCCTTTTCAGCCCTTTAACCCATCCCATATACCTGACTTGTTCTCTTTCAAATTCGTAGCCTTTTCTATTAAAATTGACATAATATGTATATATACATATATGCATATGCACATGCATAGATAGATAGATGGATAGAGATAGATAGCTATGTTCTTATAACCTGCTCAGTGCACATAATATTATGTGTATGCATGTTTTCAGGGATGACCATTTGGTGTTGGATAACCAATTGGAGTGTTCCTCCTTGGGGAAGATTATTTCCCACACTTTCTTCATACCTTAGTTAACTGTACTTCTACTTGCAAGGTTGAAGCCTTGTGGTTTTTCCTTCATTCTCTTTGGCATGTGTAATATTGTTGCCCTTGTTCTGCACCTGTTTAAGCAGTCTTATTAGTGAGAGCTTAGGAGTGTAGCTTCTGACATTTTTAGGAAACATAACCACACAGAAAACTCCATGATCCGTTGGCTCTAACAATCTTCATAATCTCTGCTATTCTTTGAGCTTTAGGTGAAGGAGTATTTCATAAATGTATCAATTAGGCCTGGGCCCCACAACTCTACATTTTGCTTGGTTGTGGGTTTCTATAGTGGTCCCTGTTTGTTGTAAAGAGAAGTTGCTTTAATAAGGAGTGAAGACTAACTTATATGTGAGTATAATGACAAATAATTACAATGTACTTAGGGATTGTGCTGGTTTAGTTAAATGGTGGTTGTAAGTTTTCCTCCACAATTAACTATTTTACTAGCCTTGGATTATTGGCTAGGTTTCCAGTAGAAGGCATGATTTACCATTTGTTAAGTGGGTTTTAAATCCAATTAAAGAGTTATTTTTACCATCAAGTTATGGATGTCATGACTGCATTCATATGGTTATTACCTCATGCTGGTCATTGCTGTAATTTATGGCCATCTACCTGGGAAAACTGTCAGTTATTTCCCATCTTTGGAAGCTTTCATAGTGCCTTTTGGTCCATGACAGCTAGTCCTCAGGGAGGAGGTTCTCAGATCAGTTCTAGCTCAAGGGTGTCTGGGTCCTGTATTACATGGTTTCTTCTGCAATAAAGACTAATACAAATTAAAAAAACTTCGATACTTCATTTTACTCCAGTCATAATGGCAACGAGCAACAAATAATGGACAACAAACGCTGGAAGGGATATTGGAGAAAAGAGAACCTTCATTCTCTGTTAGGGGGATTCTAAACTAGTCCAAACACCCTGGAAATCAGTGGGTGGAATTTTCAAAAGGCTAAAAAAAATAAGAAATCTCCCAAATGACCCAGCTTTTCCACTCTTTGGCATATGACCAAAGAATCAAACATTGTATTCTATAGCTATTTGCTCAGCCATGGTCATTGCTCTGTTTACAATAACCAGGACATGGAAACAAACTAAATGTCTTTCCATTGGTGAATGGAAAATGAAAATGTGGTACAAATACATTATACAATCCTATTCAGATATAAAGAAAAAATGAAATCAAGAACTTTGACAGTAATTCGATGGAAATAGAAAAGATAATACTGAGTGAAGTGACCCAGACACAGAAAGTCAAATGTTCATGGTCTCTCTCATCGGAGGTCCCTAGCTCCAAATCTTCTGATATGAGTATATATCATGGAGTAACTACGGAAACCAGGAAAGTGAAAAAAGTACTCTTCCAAGTGTGGGTGAGCAATAGAGGGGGAATAGCAGGGTGAAGTGAGAAATTAGAAAAATGGCTCTAATTAGGAGGGAGGTAAATACAGAATGAGGGGGGAGGCTAAAATAGCTATAAGGATGTCTGACAAGTGCATATGGAGTCATACTTTTAACTATCTACCTAAAAGTACCTATGAACCGCAGAAGGCAGTGTATAAATACACAGACAATCCAACAGCACCAGGCGTGTAAATCCATCTTTTGAGTTGGTGACAAAGCTGTCCAAGAGAACCCATACCATTTACGATCAACCTTGGTTAAGACCAATGCAACTCTGCTGTTTTGAACCAACAACTGTTGCTATTGATGCTATGTATTAATGACTGCAAGTAGTGCCTAAATTCCTGTGTGTGTATGTACTCCTGAGGAGGCATGACTTACGTCTAATTGGTAGATAGCTTTAAACTGCAGAATACCAAAGTTAAGCCTTCTATTTCTCCAGGGGAGAAGGTGGCCTGGATACAGAACCAAATGTTTGCTCTCTCAGAAGACTGGTGCTCCTGCAGAAACTTACAGCCTTCACACATTCTAACTGTTCTGTCCCAAAGTCAAGATCAACATCCATAATTGAATCTCACAACCTTTAGGAAATGATTCAACATTTAATTCCTGTTTTAAACTTATTTTTGTGAGAGTCATGTGGGGAGTTAGATGTGTTGAGAATGCAGTGCGTCCTTTTCTCTGTTCTCTCTCTTCCTGTAAGCGTGAACTTTCTCCTATGGCAGAGTCAGTAGCTTGCCTGTGTCTGGCTCTACCTTGAAGCCTTGAATGTTCCTGGCACTTTTCTCCCTGGTGTGAGCAAGTACCTGCAGCAATCCAAGAAGGAAGGTTTTATGAGCTCAGAGTTTAAAAGGGTGCATACTGACCTGTGAAGATAAAGGCTGAGGGAGGCTGAGCCGACATGAATGAATAATGGTGCTGGTTCATCTTGCTCTCTCCTTTTGCTCTTTTCATTCAACTCAAGAACTCAGGTTAGGGAGGCTGCCACCCAGTTCCAGGACAGAGACAGACACATACATAGGTGTGTCTTGTATCCTTGTATCCGTGGTCTGGACTGTTTGGAAGTGAAGCCTGTCCATCACAGCAGCCTGATTATCACCAAGGGGGGCCTCTCTCTTCAGGGTAAGATTGAACCAGATCCCACCCTTCTAGACCCTTCCTGTAGAGCCCTAGGACCTCAGCTACATGCCTGAATCTAGTCATCAATTAAGAGACTTGGAGCAAAATTTCATGGTGACAGTATTCATGCTTCTGTTCACTGTGAATCACTATATTTCAGGCACCTACAGTGACATTTAAAAGAAATATAAACACAGGAGTGCGTATGCGCATACCCTTCTCCCCTCAACAGCAATCTCCATGGCCATAACTACATCTGTGTCTGTGTTATCTGACTCACTGTTGCTCTAAAATGTCTACATCTTCAGAAGAATAAATAAAAGCTTAGACCAATAAAAAATTGTTTCTGAATTGGCAGACTGGGACTGGCAGGCTGGCATCAATATATGAGGCAGCTTGGTTTGAGCTTAGAATTTGGGAGGGAAGCAAACAGACAGAGAGGACAGGCAGACCACAATGGGACAACTAATGCTGAAGACACAGGCCGCACTGTGTATGGGTGTGTGTGTGTAGTATTGTGGAATAAATACAATTTCTGAACAGCTTAGTGTAAAGGAAAATGAGTCTCTTGGAGTTACTGGATGAAGAGGCATTCGAAAGTGCATCAGACTCTATGGAGTGTGGGGTGGTCAGGAAAAGGCGGCTGATGGCTGAATGTTCCTCCCTAGAACATTGTCCATGAGCCACAAGGCTCCCTTGGGATGGAGGGATTCTTTCTTTCAGGGGGCATCAAAGGATGATCAGTCCACAGAAGAGAGAAAAGAAGAAAATACACCAAATAACACTCTTTGTGACTTGTGAGATTGTTTGCTTCCAAAATCCACTTATTGTTTATCACAAGATGGAGGTGTATTGTGCACAGACCTGCCTGTCATAAGCTAGACCCCTGAGCCTCCAAAACAAACTTACATTACACTTTTCTACATCTGAGTTCTTGAGGGAGCACAGGCAGTCCTACAGCTGACCTGGGCAGGTATGCTCTCTTGCTGTCAGTTTCAGACAGTTAGAATTTACCTCATGCGTCCATGTCTTCTGGATTTTACTTAATCAAAGGAAAGGCTGAAGCTGTCAGGGGCTCACACAGAAGCCTCAGCAGAGAAAGAATGAGCAGGTCCCAGGATGCACTGTGCATGCTCCCAGTGAACACTAACCATGTCCAAACACAGTCAAATGGAGTTGATCCCTTCTCTGAAAGGAGAGAGGCATTGAGGCTGAGGTGGGAGATTGCAGGAAAGGCTGTGATGCTGCCTGTTTCTTTGAGACAATGGTCTGTTCCCACTGCTGCTCTCTATTCACAGTGAACGAGGGGCTGTCAGGTAAAGCAAGACAAATGGTATCTCCTGACTGATTAGTCCTTAGATACCAAGTCAATGAGTTCATTATCTTCGTCGCTGCCGTTATACTGCTAATGTCAACAGATGCTATGCGGAGACCATGAGGTAACAATTAAGTGAGTGGATCCCGACATCAGGCCCTGTCTCCTGAAAGCCCTAAGCCTGTGTGGATGGATTGGGGACCTAGAATAAAGCAGTCTGTGTCCCAGGAGTGACCAGGATGAGGGCAGCTTTCTGCTCTCAGTGCGAAGAAATTTCCCCATGGGTGCTGGACCTCTGCACAGCTGGGTCACAGTTTAGTGATACCTACAAACCAGATTAAAAAAAATAACAGCTACAAACTAGATTTTAAATAAAACTAAGATGGCAAATGTCACTGAATGCACGTGGGTGATATCGCTTTCCAGAAAAACAAAAAACAAAATATATCATAATGAGAAATTCATATTTCTAGCTATAATTGGCATTTATTTATTTTTATTATTTATTTTCTTCTCTCCCTCCCTCCCTTCTTTCCTTTCTTTCATTCCTCCCCCCTCTTCCTTTTTCAGAATCCTCCGTTTACAAGAACCAGCTTCCAACAATTGATCATGAATTTTCCTATTTGTACAAGTCTGGGGGTAAAAGAGAAAGCTTGTAACAGTCACTGTGTACAGATGTCCTCAACTTTAAATATAGGAGCTTTGCAGGGTGCTGGGTAAGGAGAGGGCAAAAGTGGTCAGAGAGATGCAAAGATGGTCACTCACCTGCTGTCTCCTCCAGGATCTCAGCACAGTTTGCATTTGAGATATCAGGAATATCAGTATGTGGTTTCCTTCCTGAGGATCAAGTCCCTTGCAGAAAAGGAGGGCATGTCCCAGGGAACACACTTCAGCTTTAAGTCTTACAACTTCCTGTGAAATTAAAAAGGAGAGTACTCATTTCAAAAACTATACCAAGCCAGCAGCTCTCCAGCTTGATGTAAAAGCAGAGGGCAATATTTGGCTTGCTGGCTGTTGGACACAGTGAGAGGTCTCTTTCGTTTCTAATTACACAACGCTCATGTTGAGGACAATATGCGCTTTGATGACTGTCCATTAGACTCCTTGCAAGCAAGTCTAAACATGAATTATGATTCCAAAGTAGCCTGACAACTGCTGATAATGATTCAGGAAGCTGAGCCAAATGAAGCCAGTGGATGCTAGCTGCCTCGTTGGTATGCCCAGCACCTCTCCACAGGCAACAGTCGCGACAGGGACGGGCTTAGGAGTAATCAGGGGTAGTGGCACAGGTCCAATTTTGAAGAATGAGTCTCCTTCCAGGAAGCAATAGTTTAGCCTCACGGAGCAGTTCAGAACCGTTTTCATTCCTCTCCAAATGTGTCTAAGTCAATGAAAAGCCTCTTTAAAGAATGTCTTAATGCTCCTCATTTTGATTGTTTTTGTGATGAGTTCAGAAGAGAAGGAAGTGGAAGGGAAAATAGTAATTCCTGAGATATAAGACAGTAATTTCTTTTGTGTGTGTGTGTGTGTGTATGACCCAGCCAGAGGTCAAAGTCAGGTGTCTCCTCAGTTGCCCTCTCCCTTACTCTTTGGGAGAGTTCTTTAAAGGCCCCTGGAGTTCTCTGGGCTGGTGATCCTGGCCTGTAAGCTCCACTGCTTTCCCAGAACTGGGTTTACAGACACGTGAACAACTTTATCTAGCTTTTTAACGTAGGTGAGGATCTAAACTCAAACTCTCATGGTTGGGTAACAGGAACTTTACCCACAGAGTCTTCTCCCAGCACCCATTCCCCTATTCTCTAAAAGCACAAGCAGGCATTTTTCAGGATGACTGAAAATCACCTAAAACAGTGGCAGATACATAAGATATCAAATGTCTACCAGTGTCTACCAACTCAAACACTCTGGCTAGAAGAGGTACTTCCGGAAGTCCTGTCATGGCCCATTTGTAAAAGCAGGCAAGCATTCTGACAGGTCAGAAAAGTGTCTGATATCTTTTTTTTTTAATTAAAGTTGCATTACAGAACTTAAAGAGAGTGAATCTCAGTGGGCTACTAGTGGAAGAATCCTGAATTTCCACCACATAGACTGACTGGCTTGAGTTCTGAATTCTAATGTCTCAATATAAGAAGGGATCATACTAATGCAGAACTAAATCAAAGGGCCCTAAAATACCAATATTCTCCCAGCCTTGTTTCAGAAATGATTGGATTCTGAATTAATGACATTAAACTGCAAGGGGCAGTGAGCTTGAACATGCCTGAGGTGTAAATGTTTATCATAAGAGGAGAACGGTGGCATTGAGATGGTGGATAATGAGGAAGCCAGTGTAACAGACAGGAGAAGACGATGCGGGTTAAAAACAGAAACCAGTAATGATGTAATAAGCACAAACATGTGTAAACACTAACTCAGCCAGGCACAGCCCCTCAATTAAATATTACAAAAAAGAACCAACCACAGCCTGCTCTCCTTCCTGCTTACTCCCCATGTAGGGAGTAAGTTGGCAACTTGTGACAGAAGAGCGCCTCTTCTGTATGTGAGGCTGTCTTGGAGGAAGGGGTGCGTGCCATCCTCTGGCCTGGCTGCAGTAAGACTCTGCATGCCAGCATCATTCATCTTACTGCAAGGACACTAAGGCAACAAATCACATGCGAAAAAGCCAGCCAAGCCTTCTTAGGTGCATAAGGGAAACATGATTCTGACGTAAGCATCTTCCAGGTACTCCACGGCTAAGCTTTAGGAGCACTTTCCACAGAAGCCAAGGATAACAACAGGCTGCTCAAAGATCCAAGTAGTTAGGAGGCTGTGCCCCTCTACCACATCGATCACCTTACCTGGGCTCTGCCAAGATTGTGGAAAACCACTTGCAGCCTTCCTGAAGCTTCTTGGATGTATGTAGAGGACTGCATCCATTCAGTTAGGACCTGGTACCCAGGTAAGGGTGTTGCCTTCAACCAAGTCAGGATAAGGACAGACAGCCATTTCATGTTTAAGAATGCATAAGCTTGCTGTTGGGATACAGCAGCCACAAATCCTCATGGGAGGGAGGTTTACAGCAAAGAGTTTGTTAAAATGTGCATATCCATCCCATCCGTTAGAATGGGTTTTCACCACCATCACCCTGCTCCAGAGGATGTAGGAAAAACGGAAACTTCCTATGCACAGAGGTTTTCCTTTTCAAAGACTTGTGTAAGTGGAATGTTTTGGCTTAGTTTGGTTTAAATACTGAAGTAGTGTTTTGTATAGATTCACAATTTAAGAGAAGGTTACAATAGGGATTAGGCCATTTTATGGCTAAACACAATGATGAGAGGGCTGGTGGCTCACAGTAGACAGGATGTCCTCTTGGCATGATGTTGTCTGATTGTGTTCAGAGCAGTGGAAAATGTGCACCTGCAGAAGACCAGCTACGAAACCACTTTGTTAGTTGCAGAGATGGTATCAAGTGAAGGCTTCTTCACAGAAAGAAAGGGAAGCCTAACCTCTGGCTGGTGATAGCCTGTCTTATTCTGGGTCCTCGTCTCTTTACTAGGTACATACCCCAAAGCCAGAGGTGATACATACAGATGTCCCTGTTGCAGTCTATTTGAAATTCTTCTGGTCTTCAGTAATTGCTGGATGTCCTGTGGAAACCATTCTATCTCCAGCTTGTGAGGAAGCCAAGCTCTCTGTGCTCTGAAGCTCAGACAGTATGGACTGGCAACTATTTAAAAGTAAACATGATCAAAATAATTTCATACACACATCTCGTGTGATCCTCTGCTAAGGACACATAGATAAGCTGAATCTCCAAGGCCCAGAAAGATGAATGATACAGAGCTCAGATGCCACATTTCATCTCTTGGCCTGGACCTTGGGAAAGAGGTACACAGCTCGCGTCATCGCAGACTGGAGTAGCTGTGGTCCTGGAAACCCTTGAGTACCCACCTGAGAGCAACAATGCCAATGTCTAACATGGGGAAGAAGCAGAGCCCACAGACTTACTCTCAGGTCAGATGTTAGCCTTGAACTCCATTGCACAGTAGGTGGGCAAATAAGATATGTGCACAACATCTAAGAAGGACCCAAAAAAGAAGTCAAAGGAGGAAGTCAGTCAACAGGCCGACTCTCAGGGGAGGCAGCTGTCCCAGTTTCCCTAGGACTCTGTGTGTGAGGTCCCAACCCCACTAGACCTCAGAAAATCGGGACTGCAAGACCTACAAGAAACAGAGAAATCCAGATTCCAACTTGAGGCGATACCCATGAAGCAAAGAAAACATTGGAGAAGAAATAGTCTGGGCCCACATCTATCTGGAGGAGAGTCAAGGAGGATTGGTAAGTCCTTCCTCCTCTATCACCCCTAGGACAGTAACTACCAAGGAGTTAAGCATTCAGTGGTCTCATTCATCTACAACAATGAAGTCTAACACCATCCTTCTAACAGGTGGCATCACTTTCTTCCTTTAAACACAGTAGTCAATGCTCCTGGGAATTCATATGCACTAAAAGGAATTAAAGCACATGTGACATGTTGGGAAGGGATGGGGAAGAGGAAGGAAGGAAGAGAAACCTGATCAGAAAGATTCCAGGAGCTCTCTGGGCAAATGGCTTAGCCAATCTTTGAGCTTCTGTGAAAAACAAGGCAGAAGAGCCTAGAGAGACAGGTTCCTCTTCCAGAGGACATGGGTCAAGTACCGTGCCTACACAGTGGCTCTGATGCCAGGGCATTTCTCATCAGGCATTCACATGCTGAATATACATACATGCAGGCAAAATCCTCATACAGAGAGTGCAAATAAATCTTAAAAATAAAATGGTGAAGAATGTTTGAGGAAAATACCCAGAGTTGTTATCTGGCCACCACAAAGACATGCATGGGTATATGTGTCAACACACAGATGCACACATATATACATACCACACACACCACAAAAAATGCAATCAATCACTCAAGAAAAGTTTAAAGTTTTGTCTGTTTTCTATTTTATCAGTGAGCATGCTTACTAAATTTTCATTCAATATCTTAGTTAAGTTGGACCTTGGAAACCATGTTCTTTTTCAGTTAGAATTATGCTATACAATGAAGTGGACTGCCATTCAACAAACACACAAACACTCACAGACAGACACAAACACACACAGACACAAACACACACAGAGATATTCACACACATACAATGCTACGGTTAAGTGTATATTCATTTCCCTCAATCACCTATTACATAAAAAACCTGCTGTTTTTCTAAGACATATTACAAAGCTGCATAGTTATTAAAATAACAGGAGATTATCAAATATTTAAATTGCCATTAAAAACTGAGATATGTTTATCCACAAATTACAACAGAAAAGAATTGATTTGGGCTTTGTTCCCAGGAGTTACTCCTGATGGTAAAATACTATATTTTCTCTGCATCTGTCCCTTAATAATATGGGCAGTGGAACTAGTATCCAAATTTTCCCTTGTCTGTTTTGGTACATCCATCAAATTTCAAGTGACTGGGTGTCTTGGATCAACATGTGTTCTCACAGCAGTTTATGGGCAGCTGCTGATGGTGACAGGGGATTTAAACATCTTCAGCCTGCAGATGCCCGTCAGAGGCAGCACTCAAGGGAGTTTCAGAGGCAAGGTGCAGGTCAGCAGGAACTTAGTAGGTCTGCATGGCTCCTGTGTGCAGACACCAGCCTGTCAAATGGACTTCCACATTTTCCAAGTGCTTCTTCAAGCCACGAGGGCACTGCCACCCTGTTTTCTAACCCATTCATTCTGCAGTGTTCCAGGCATGACATGGCACTTGATAAATCCTGAACTCCATTGCAAGCCCAACCCCACTGTCCTTCTCAAGTTCAGCTCCAGCCATGGGCTCACATGCCAGGCATCATTCCTATGAACTTAGTTCATTCCAGCCATGGCCACTCATGTTGTTGCTTTCTCCTAGATCCTTTAGAACAGGTTCTCTCTAGGAAGACATGCAAGAATAGCTATCCTGCCCTGAGACAAAGGTCATTATGGTCACCTCTGCAGCATTTGTTGCAGGCCATGTAGGAGGATCAACCCAGAAGCATGCTTGCCCAGTGCTGGCGAAATGACTCTACAGCAGGTTTCATAAGCTTTTCAGTTTTAATCTTTTTCCAAACAGGTAGCTGAAGTGAAAATCCATTTAAAAGAAACGTCCCAGTGACAACACTAGGGCAGAGCAGCATCTGCCCTTCAACACCTCAGGCACAGTGATGATTTCACTACTCTATATTGAAAGCAACTGAATTCACTCCCACCTAAAGAAAGTAGCATATATATATATATATATATATATATATATATATATATTTCTGTATAGTGCAGGGTGGATATCTCTCCCAGAAATCAACAATCTACAATCTATTAGGAAATACATCATTTAAAACAGAAGGAGAAGGAGGAAGAAAAGGGAAGGAGGAAAAGAGGAGGAGAAGGAAAGTAGGAAAGAAAGGAAGGAAGAAAGGAAGGAAGGAAGAAAAAGAAGAAGAGGAGAGAGGACAGGAGAGACAGGAGAGAGGCCAGTGGTTAAGAGCACTGGCTGATTTTCCAGAGGACACAGTTTGATTCCCAGCATCCTCATGCCTGCTCATGGTCATCCTTAACTCCAGTTCCAGGGACCAAATGCCTCCTTCCGGCCTCTGCAGGCACTGTATATGAATGGTGCACGAGACATACACGCAGGCGAAATGCCCACATACATAAAATGAAACTATTTCTCAAAGTATTGAAGGGTGATAGAAACAACATCAGTGCTCTTAAAAGTATTGATCTGCTGCCATTCTGAATGAAAAAATGATGGGTTTGTAACCCACAGGTCTCCTCCTTTGCACTAAGGAGAGTGAAATCAAATCATGCCTGAGATGGAAAGACTAAAGATATTGACTCTTTTGGCTACTAAGGGTGGTTTTGCCTGTTCCTCAGCCAAGGTTATTTAGTTTTCTGAGCCACACCATGTGACCTGAAGCTTCCCATGTATGACAAGTGAAAACAAGCATCCAGACTTGACAAACGTCTCCTAAGTGGATGGCTCTGACTCATGTCAGGAAGGATGATGGGGAATTTGGTTTTCGCCACCAAATTCAGCTCCCAGCTGTGATGTGAGAGTCAAACAGGAAGAAGCAAGTGTATTCAACCTTAAAGCAGAGCCCCCAGCTGACACCTTGTATTAGCAATATCAGAAACTGGCTGTTGGTCTTTTCAAAACATTTACTCCCTGGTACTATGGAAATGGAACCATTCGCGGTGTCCTTCTCCTCATAGGCTCCAGAGAATCAGCTCTTAACCATGTACCAATGAATGACCATTTATGTCTCTAACACCATCCGTTAAAAGTTAATCAATGGGGGCTGGAAAGATGGTGCAGAGGCCAAGAGCACTGGCTGTTCTTCCAAAGGTCTTGAGTTCAAGTTCCAGCAACTACATGGCAGCTCCATAACCATCTATATTGAGGTCTGGTGCCCTCTTCTGGCCTGCAGGTGCATATGCAGGCAGAATACTGTGTAAATAATAAATAAATTAAAAAAATTAAAATAAAAAAGGTTAATCAGTGAGAGTGCTCAGTTATGGATGAGACATCCAGGTTGAAGATGCTTCCTTTCTGCTAGATAATTCCTATGACTCTTGCCTAGGCTGAGGGTTCAATGAAGGGGATCCCTCCATGGCTGCGAAAAAGCAAGAACCTAATTCGATCTGTTCACAGCATGTGGGAGTCTGTGGAAGAGAGCCCAACTCTAAGTGCTTCATCCTCAGTCTTAAGGACCACTCTGCACAGATGTACAGTATCCAGTCAGGTAGTAAACTGCAGTCAGTGAGCAAGAAAGCAACTGCCAGCCTGGATGGCCCAAGCATGGTTCTGAGAACGTGATAAAGAGAGAGAGCATTAAAACTCACTGCTTGGAAAATAGCATTGAGTGCCAGGGATGCTACTTGCTTATATATATATAGTCCGTCCTGTCGTAAAGTAGGGCAAAAGACCATAGGAATAAAATTGTCTCTGTGTAAAATTTGGGTGTGATATCTCCAAGCTTAACCGATGCGTAGCTCTGGTTTTGTTATCCCATTTCCATCCCATCATGGAGAGCTATCTCTGAAAGGTGTTTGATACGGGAGGAAAACTGATGATGCCACATTCCATTCCAACTTAATGGATTTCTTCAAAAAGATATAGTTGATCACTCACAATTTAAAAATGCCGACTTAAAAACAACAGTGTTGGGAGAATACTGTATGCAAACTACACTGTTAACAGAATTTACACATAAATGAGATGGTTTTCTTCCCATCATAGTTCTTATTATAAAGAAACACTGAGAAGTAAATTATCTGCAGGAGACTATAATATAAAAATGTATTAAAAGCTGTAAGAACTAAATTGAAATGTCAAACATAGTTATATATATTAAACCCAGCGTGATTCGGCAGAACAGGTGATGGGCCCTTCCCACGCTGTCTCTGGCAACTGAAGAAGATGGTTTTGTTTCTATGGGTGGTTTGAGCTGTCAGCCTTGCTGTGAGATCCTCTTCTGCAGGCTTGATTCCCTGAGTCCTGATGGCTCTTGAAGGTCAGTGTGGCCTTGTTCTTGCAAGTCAGAGTTCCAGGGCCTAGGGCCTTTCATACCTTGCCAGGGTTCCTAGGCCACCTTAACTTTTCAAAATGTGGGGCTGATTCCCAAGTGCAGAGATGGTATCCTTAAAATAGCCAGTCTCAAACACAAAGTAAACTCCTTTTCAGAAGCAGCCCACATTCAAGCTTTCTTCCCCTCCTTGCTTCTCACCCAGCCCGCCTCCTGCCCTTTCTCTTGTCCACTTGGTGTCCCCAGCCACACCCACAGGGTCACTACATCTATCCTGGACAATGGAGACCCAGAGCATGAGGCATGTCCCTGTAACAGAGGGCAACTCCCACCGGAGCTTTTTGGGTTGACAGGAAATGGTGACACTTGAGCAGGACATGGCTGGCTTGCTAGATCCTGACAACGAGCCATGTGTGCGCTGTAGTGTGTCCAGGCTTTGTGTGCCTAGTACCATCCCCCACGGATGGCCTTTCTGGGCAACCACCTTGAAAAAGCTAGCTGAGCAGAAAGGTTCTTGCAAAGGCCTCTGGCTTCTATTATTTAATTACTTATTTCATTTTCCTGTGGTCATGGGGAAAATGGAATTACAACACGCACCATGTAGCTCTGCAGAAGCTTTGAGTGTGTCTAATAGAGCCACTGGTGACAGGCACAATGGGTGTGTCTCGTTTCACTTCGGATATCAGACTCTCCAAACAAGAGTGGCCATTCTTACTACAAAGAGCTTCAATAATGACAAAGAGGGCAGAGTTCAGGGTGTCACCCCAGCACCTCACACAAGAAAAACTTTATTTAGCTTTTAGCTTCCTAGTCTTGAGATATGTCCTTCAGCCTCTGGTGAACATTAACAGACATATTCTTAGACAGAAATGCTCATATTTTGCTTAAACCTGAGACCTCCTCACTCCCTAGGCCCTGCCACCTGCTACCTTCTTCTGGTCAGATATATTTTCATTCGAATGTGTACTCAGCTGCATCCCCGCTGTTAAGTTGGCCCATGATTTGTTGTAGAACTCAAGGATGAATATGTTCTTGCAGGTGCTAGTGGTACCCAAAACAGCACAGTGATTTCCCACATTCAAGTTTGAAAAGATGATACTGAAGTCACCACACAGACACATTAAATTTGGAGCCTGTGAGCCCATTGATTGATTGACTGCTACTTTCCCCTATTTGGATTATGTGCAAGGCCCTGGAAGCGCACATCTCAATCCAGGTCTTAAGTCAAGATGGTCTCAACAGCAAAAATAGTCATTCTCAGAAACCCCTCTGGAAGTCCCTCTGCCTTTATTGCTGCAGGCTGTGTTCCAACTCTAAAATTTGTGACCTACAAGAAAATTAAGTCATGCATTACTGAGATAACATTTTTTTGTTGTTACAGTGGAACATGTCAAACACACACACATCCACACAGAAAGATACAACAATACAGAGACAAACAGGCAGAGACTGAGATAGATTGGAGGGGTAAGGGAGAGATAGAGAGGGGAAGAAAGAGGAAGAGAAAGGGATGTTAATTTTGCCCCGGATAGTGTGTCCTTTGGGGTACAGCTCTGTGAAGCATTGGTCCATGCTAACACAGATGTATTGAATCAGGAGCAGGAGGAGAGAAGTATTCTGCTAAGAATGGGTAAGGATGAGCATTGCAATATTGTACAAAAAGAACATGGGCCAAATTGACACACTTCAGAGAATGAGGGCATCCATCCTATAAGCACAGCCATTACTAATGATTCTGGTAAGGCTGGTATGGGCACAACTCAATACTCAATTGGACACTAAAGAGGGGCTAGACATACTCAACCAGAGATCAGGAAAGAGAGGTACAGTTCTTGAGTTATGTTACAAAGAGATTCAAGAAAGATTCTCTCTCTCCGGTACGTGTGTGTGTTTGTCTCTCTGTCTCTCTCCCTCTCACAAATTCAAGCTTCTTTAATACTTAATAATAGAATACATTTGAAAACAAAAACATTTCCATCAACAGAAAAGTCTCGCCCTTGTGCTCTGAAGCCTCTCCTCAGCTCCTACCTGGTTTCTGTCTTGGCAGCATCACCTGCTGTGCTTCCTAAGGGCAGTGGGCTACAATGTATTCACTACTGTCTTCCAAAGTCCATGACACTTCTGAATTTGCAAAGTCCTGGCCTCATCCTTTCTCACTTCCAGGATCCCTATTGTATTTAGTTGGCATGGTTCCTGAAGCTTGTCTTCTCTACACATTTCTCAGACATTCTTTTGATGATGTTGAAGTCCCCAGGACTTCTAATTATATACTCTACAAAGCACAGTGCAGCTGGGATTTGTGTGATATTTTACTTGTGGTTGGATTGAAGTTGGGGAGTGTGTGGGTAAAAGAGCTCATAGGTCAAGTGCTATTTTCACCACATCTCGTTAAGAATCCATGTCATGAACATGACTTGTCACCATTGCTGTTGGCCTTCATCACCTGGCAGAGGAAGTCTCTCAGGTTTCTCTTTACATTTATAGTCACATGGCCTGTGGCATAATCCACAGCTAATGGGGAGTAGTGATATAAGCACATGAAGGAATCATATAGGCTTCTTCACACAGGAGATGTGTCTAATCTTGCTTGGCAGAAAGAAAACAACTTAAGTGAACATTTGCTGTAAAGTAGCTGCATCATGGAGAAGGACTAAAAGCCGGATGTGCATGGCACAGACAATGCTCTTAGCTAGACAAGAAGACAGACCACTGTGGTTTGTCACTTTTGTTTCTTGGAAGCAGGTAAATTACAGAAAAAGGGATATGGGCTAAAGGAGTCCTGCAGAGACTGATGCACCAACCAAGGACCATGCAAGGAGAAGACCTAGGTTCCCTGCTAAGATGTAGCTGATAGGCTGCTCAGTTTCCATGTGGGTTCCTTAGTAAGGGGGAGCAGGGGCTGTCTCTTTTATGGACTCTGTTGCCTGCTCTTTGATCACTTCACCCTGGCAATGCAATCTTACCAGGACACAGAGGAAGAGGACCCAGGCAGTCCTCATGAGACTTGACAGGGTAGGGTCAGATGACAGGGGAGGAAGGGTCCCCCTTTGAGTGTATTAGGGGAGCAGGAGAGGAGGGAAGGTAAGGTGGGACCTGGAGGAATGAGGCTACAAGCAGAATATAAAGTGAAAATAAACTTTAAAAAAATTCATCCAGAGCAGCACAGCTAAGAGACAAGAGTGCTCACTTTTGGGGCTCAATCATGGGGCAGAGATGACTGACCAATGGTAATGTTTAACTGTCTCTAACTGGCTCCTCAATAGACCTCTCTAAGCTTCTGTTTCTATGATTACAAAAAAGGAAAGGAGCTAGAAAAATGGCTCGGTGGTTAAGAGCAATCAATTCTCTTCCAATGGATCACATTTATGTTCCCAGCACCCACATGAGTGGTCTACAACCACTTCTAACCCAGGTTCCAAGGGGCTTGACCCACTCTTCCGTCCATCTCGGGTACCTGCACATATGGGCACATAGGCACACACAAACACACACGCATACACTTAATTTAAAAATAAATGAAACTAAATATTTTATTAAAATTGCCACCATGCATGTAACCTGTGTATGTGTGCACAGGGAAGTGTGCATGAATGCATGTAATACTCTTCCTTGCTTATACTGGAGATGAAACAGATAGCAACACATATTTCATAACTTCATGTATTACAAATTAGAAATCATCTAGGAAAAATTGAATTGAAAGAGTTAAAATTTTATAAGTTTTCCTGTGATGGTGATGTTTGAAATGTGGAAGAAAATTTACCCTACTTCTTGAGTTTCAGAAATTTTGTATATGCATAGGTACCCGGGAAAGTCCAACAGGTCATAAGAATTTATATTGGCTTTAGATCATTAGCGAATACTAGATACCATTTTGAAAAACAAAGGGATCAACCCATATTTTTTATTTGATTGCATTTTGAGTCTTTTGATTGGCCTTGTGCATCTGAGTGCAGCGGGTCCTGCCCTGCTGCTTCTACGGGACACATGGTCTGACTTGGCCCATTACACTGGAGTTCTGGGAGGAACGGCTGTATCGAGGCTGACGACGCTCCTGCCCAACACATCCTATTTGAGAATCTTGTCCCTAGTCAACAAAGCCCCTGTATTACTCCCTCTTATCCCCTGTAGTGAGAGCTGGCCTTAGTCCCTCTATTCCATTGAGGAGGTTTCCCTGTTTTCAGCTTCTCTTCTGGGCTGAGTGCCATCTTCCAAGTCAAGGTCAGGGTGTTTGGAAGTGTATACCATTCACACACATGGATTGGGGAACCCGGATGTAAGAAGCAGCAGGGACCAAGGTCTTTCAGCCCTTTACCTGGAACTCACTGAAATGACTCTATAGCTTGCAGGCAGTGACTATGAACAGAATACTTTAAGTGTGGCCGTCTATACCTCAGTCTTGTTGGACTTTGTGGCTTGACAGGCACAGGCTGCTAAGCCTCTCTTTCTACATTCTAGAAGGTGCAGATGTGTGCCTTCTGCTTTCTGCCTGATTTAGGACTGTGCTCTTTTTCTTATATATCCCTTGGGGTTCATCTGTTACAGAAAACAGCTCATGCCCCTGTTTGCCCACCCAAGGCATTCACAGTTGATGGTAGCAGGCAGAATTCACAAGCTCAGAACTGCATGATGAACTTTAGTTCCTGGGCCTCTTGTGTCACATTCTCACCCTTCTATTCACTACCAAAGGAAGAGGTGAGGTCTGGAGCTTTGCTAGGCTCTCACATATAGAATCATCGAGGCTTAGACAGCAAAGGGCTTATCCCGCTTCTCACGCCCTGTCTCAGAGTCTCACTGTTTATAATCCTTGCAGACAGAGTTTGACTGATTGAAGGTCAGAAAAGCAATGATAGTCTTTACAATTAATCAGTAGTATCAAAACCTGAAAATACAGGCACCAAGAGAGAAATCTTCAAAGCTCCTGACCCTGATGAAGCCCAAGCTCCATGGCTGCCATGTAAAGTTAGGTTTCAAAGAAATGACTTAAAAGAAAAGTCTCTTCTAACTTCCTGAAGGGTGAGTTCTCTTTGGAATTTCTTCCTCCTGTGCTGAGTTTTGGCTTCCCTCTTCCCTGGAACCTCTCTCCTAATCACTAGAAGGGAAATGGAATTACTCCTCTGGCTAGCAGGCTATTACCAAGGCTTGGCAAGTCAGCCAATTAGGTGATTAAGCCATTAAAGGAGGCTGAGCATCTGAAAGGCTCCAGCCAGCCAGAGTCTGAGAGCTGGAGCAAAGCTGGCCTCCTCTCTGGCTCCCTTGTGCTGCAAAGTTGACTAATCCACTTAACTCTGAGCAGCCCTTCTCTTTCTTCTTCACTGCTTCTTCTCTCTCTCTCCCTCTTTTTTAAAGCAAAGTAGAGACTAAACCTTGGAGGCTTTTCAGAACTGGCCTTTGAACAAGCAGGGAAACAAATGGTACTTCTCAAAGGCACCTTGAGAAGAACAGGGTTTCAATAACCAAAGGTTAAAGGGACCTAAGCCAGAGGTCCAGGGACACAATGGTAACTTGGGGCTTAGGGATCAGCCCATCAGGCTCATCAGGCCTTCAGCCTGATTTGTAACCCAATGCCTTTTGATGTCCCCCTCTTCCGCACACTTTTTGTCTTTGATTAAATGAAGAGATGTCATTTCTTGCTGGGGATTCCTCCAGATTCCTTCAAAGGAAACCTCATAACTACAGAGAGAAATTCTTCTCTGCTTTTCCCCAAAGTCAGCAAATCCAGCCCTGAGCCATAGTCTTTGGAAAGTCTCTGTTAAAGAAGGGAAAAGGAATAGGAGACCAGAGAGAAAATAGAACTCACTTTTAGAAGATTTCAGTATGAGAATCAAAGCACTAGTCTAAGTATATCAGTAAATCATGCAGTGTGAAAGACACTAGGTCTTAACAAAGTCACAACACATGGCATTGAAGCATTCAACAGATATATCAACATTCTTGAAATTAATGGTGGTTTTGTATGTTACATGGCTTCAAGAAACTGAGGTAAGTTGCCCCCCTTCACTCAGGTAGCAAACTTGATGAGTCCTCCTCCACTACCTCCTTCCTCTTAGTAGGCATGGCAACTGCCCAAACCCCAAAGCATCAAGGCCTCTCTTAGGTCCAACCCAATTTTAGAGTGACTTGTTTATCTACAGTTCGTGTGACTTTGCTGAGTGATGGAGATCTCTGATGCTACTGGAGGGCCTGGCCTTTCACAGCTATATTTGTTGTTTTCTCTTAATAACTGTTTAAGTTAGAACACAAAATTATCAGTGTCATTATGGCATTTTAATGCATCTATATTATTGTGTTTTTCTTATTTCGCTCTACTCTTCTCTGATTCTCTTGACCCCCTTTTGCTTTCATGTCATACATATGCATGTTTAAATATTTGTATTTATCTCTCTGAATCTACCTTATTTTGCTTAACAGGATGATCTCTGATTTTGTCCGTTTTCCCCGCAGATGATGTAAGCTCATCCTTCTATACAACTGAAGCACCACTGTAGGTGTGACTCACACACCCTTCTCTTCTGCCAATTGGCGTCTAGGCTGGTTTCCTATCTTGCTATGGTGGATAGCACTGTGATAAACATGGATGGGCAAATATCTCGGTGAGGTGCTGGCAAAGATTTCTTTGATACCCAGATATAGTTTATTGGCCACAAGAGGATTCTCTTTCATGTATGAGGAACCTAAACTCTGCCTTCCATCCTGCTGTACAGTTTGCAGTTCCTTCAGCAGTGAATTGGGTTCCTTCTCCCCCCACATCACTGTGAGAAATTGTTATTTATTTAGTTAGTTTTGTTCTCTCAAGATAATAGTTACAATTAGGTAATAAAGAATTTTGTTGTAATTATACATTTATTTTTTCCTTTGGTCTCAATATGTAGCCAAGGTTGGCTTTGAACATGTGTCAATTCTCTTGCCTCAGATTCCTGAATTCTGGAATATAGGTTTAAGCCATGAAGCCCAGCTATCATCCCTAATCCTGCTGTTCAAGTCCTTTGTTAAAGGCTACATTTAATCGTATCCTTTAACAATTAAAGAATTCCTACGGCAATCTATTCAATGATAAAAATGGCCTTTCACAGGCTGATCAGGAATAAGTTCCCAAATACTTAAAGGCACCATTTCTTTCCTAGAAAGTCTCAGACCAGTGAAATCCAGAAGAGCGTGTGGGAATGTAACATACATTACACTGGCACATTGAGCTGTTTGAGCTCACTGAGCAGCTGATTCAGGTAGCAGCGTTACCCTCCCCACTATTTCAGACCCAAGTATGTTTATATCAAAGACCCCTTGTTTGGGGGCCACATGATCCCCCCAACTCTGTGACACAGAGAAGAGAATAGCAGAACAGCCCAAAATGAAAACATTGTGTTCTCAAGAATAGTCAGAAGCTAACTCTTTCCAACAGGGATTACTTTGTTTATCTCATGTTCTAAGACGTGTTTACAGCTCAAGAGAAAAGCTGGAAACTCAGCCAAAGGCACTCCAACGATTGAGAAAGCTTGACTGGGACTCCTCCCAGACCACTGCCTCACTTTCTGCACTCAGTTTCTGCTGGACATTTTGAGTACTTGATTTGATTATGTCATGTCTAGATGTTGCCATCTGTTCCTTTATTTGGGTCTTCACCTGAGGAAAACTCTGTTTCAGTATCGTCAAAGGGAGCTCTATCTGGCTCCCTACCCACAGTTTTCTCAGTTGATATTTGATAGTTATTTTGAATACCTGATTTGATGTTGCTTTGCTACCTGTGATCTCTCATCTATCTATCTATCTATCTATCTATCTATCTATCTATCTATCTATCGATCTATCTATCTATCTATCTATCTATCTATCTATCTATCTAATCTCTCTCTCATCCATATGTTTATCAATCAGCTATCTATCAACCTACCTATTTATCATGTATCCTGCTTATTTACTCTTCTGCTTTGGCTTACTGTATGCTTAAAAAATTCCTCTTTTAAAACCCAAAGTATGGTCATTTAATAATCTTCTCAGATATACAAAGAAGATTGTAGATCATTCAGTTTGGCAGGACTTCCCTCAAACACTGGCATTGCGGAGGTTATGAGTACCCCTGTGAGCAGGCTCTACCCAGCTGCATCTGTCCAGTGAGTATAGATAACCGGTAAATCATGCATGGATGTCAGGGAAGTTTGGATTGAAAGCTGTGATTATTAGAACAAGTGACTATACTGATTGCTACTGAAGAAACATCACTCATCTGACATGTTGTCATCTGGCCATCCTTGTCTTTTACAGTGCACTTTGTGATCCTGATGACAATGTTGATAGAGACATGTTAGCCTTTGCCCCGTGACCTTCTCTCATGGCTGTGTGAGTCTGTTCTCTTTTTCAAATTCTGGAGAGAAGAGATATAATTAGAGAGCATGGTTCAAGTGTCTGTGAACTTGAGTTGAATATCTTGGATCTAGGTTACATGGTCAAAACTTGGCAGGGCCCTTTAGCCATAGAAGATACATTGGCAAGTGTTGGGTATGGTCATGGAGAGAGTACATTCCTTGTGAGGTAACTGTAAACTCACTTGTGATGCATGCACACGTGTCTGCAGTTTTGGATACATCCCTTGTCTACATGCAAACTTGCATAAGTATAAATGTGTTATTTGATGCCAGGGTCCAGTGATGGATTTCAGTCACTTTGGATCATTAGCAGATATGTACATATACAGGATGGAGTTATTGTTCATGACTGTTTCTGTCTCCTGGAAAGAACATCACATTGTTCTCTCTTCTTACTTTCCTCCTGGGATCACACGGCCTAGCAAAGTATGGAGTTCTCTTTAAAGTCAAGTTTAGAGAAGTCCTAGTTTCTGACTGGCCATCTTCTGCTGTGCATTAGCCCTCAACTGCTTGTCATACTGTTCAATTGGGAAGTTTCCTTGAAGCATTGTAAGTCCTGGGCTTCACAGCCCACTGTACTGCAAGATTCTCAAGTCACTCAGTGACAAACAGATTCAACATTGAATTAACCTTTATCTCTGTGCTTTACCAAGTGCAGACCACTCTCAGAGGAGATAGTCAAAGGAAGCCAAATCTACCAATAGGATGAAAACAAAGGCACTCCGACTTTCTTGCCCATGTCCTGAGGTGGCCTTGCAGAATTTGTTTCTTTACCTCTTATAGTTTTGCAGTAGAGGATGCACTGAGAACAAAGGTTTTCTAGAGCATTAGTAGGGGTCAGCAGAGACACATGTTGTTGAGATATGCTGAAAGAAATGACCACTGTACTTCCATGCTAGAGGGAGGAAAACACCACACATCAGCATTATCACAGTGGAAGGCAGCAGGCTAGGCCCATCACAGCTTCTCCTTTGTGTAGCTGCCACCAGCCAAACTCAGGTCTCCAAGCAGGGCCGCATGGTGAATGATGGAAAATGGAGTAGAAAGTCAATAGGTGAGAACTGACCCAATGCCAGAAACCAGAGAGACAACAAAGGTTTTAATGAAAGAACATAGGAATGGAAATACAGTCAGTAAATCCCACAGGTGAGAAAAACACTCTGTTCTATGAAATTTCCTAACCCCAGGATGGGATGTGAATGAGTAAAATAAAGAACTGTTCTTTTAGATGCATTGACAATGAACCTCCCATATCTATATACTGAAAGTCGTGGTTCTCTCTATTTGGTTACTGTGCCCACAAGCTGTATCTCCAGAGCACCCATACCAGGATCTTTCCTAGGAGCTGTGTCTAGTTTCAAATAGGCACCACCTTAGTGGAGGAAGAATTTATTTTGGCTCCCAGTTCCTACAGTTTATCTTGGAGAGGAAGTCACAGCATCAGGAGTGTGAGGCAGTTGGTCACATTGTGTCCACAGTTAGGAAGCAGAAAGATATGGATGCTGGTGCTCACTTCATTCTCTCCATTTCTTATTCAGTTTTGGACCTATCCATGGGAAGGTTCCATACACATTCAAGATGGGTCTTTCTCCTTTCATTAAATCTCTCTTGAATTACATTCATAGACATGTCCAAAACTATGTCTCCTACTTGGAGACATCAAGTTGATAGTCAAGGAGACATGACCAGAGCAGTGGATCAGAGGCCACACCTGGCATGATGTCAACTTCTGATGGTTTAAAACATGACCAAAGAATTTTATTCTGGGTGAGTGCCTCACATCAGCCACTGATCACATACTTCATTCTCAAGTGTCAACTGTTGTTCCAGTTCTTGGTGATCTGAAGTCCTACACTGGAAAACTTTCATGACCTCTCCTTTACTCTACAACCTACAAATACTTTCAACTGCAAAATAATAATAATAATAATAATAATAATAATAATAAAACATCTTCAATTATGTTAAATTAAGCTGAATTAAACTGCTTAAAAGTTTGGTACAGTCATCTTCAGAGAACCGTGTCTAAATGTCGGTGTTGACATTTGATTTACATTGGCCATTGTCACCATGTGGCTTGTTTGAGTTGCCACTTGTTATATTTCAGAAACAAGTCACAAATGTTTTAACTTCTGTCCAAATGCAAGTTGTAGTTGCACAGTGATTAATAAATCATTCATATGTATTCACACATACTTTGTGTGCCTCATTAAATACCATGAGTGCCTATTGGTACTAGGTGTAGTAGGAATCTTATCATCTTATCATAAACTTGGTGTGGGCATCTTCAACTGATTCTTTTTCTCTCTGGCATGCTTGTTACAGATAAAATAACAAAATACATGTTTTAAATATTTTGATAAATTGAATCACATTTTGTTGTGTTAAAAATCTTACTTTGCTCGCACCAACTGCATTTTATTTTTCTAATGTCTAGGCCTCTGGCCTGTTTGGTTTACGTGTCAATATGAGGAATAAGGGTACAAGACACTGCGAGGCAACTCTTTGGTAGACAGAGAACAGCTACATCCGGTGAGAAAGCCCTCACCTGAGACACTGGGGAGAGCAGCAGTACCTGGACCTTGCCCTTCAGGAGCCCAGGATGGAGGGGGCAGTGGCCACGCCCTCATCTTACCGTAGTTGGCTTGCATAGGCTTTGACAGCCCAGGTCCCTGGAGTAGCAGCATCACAGATCCAGGTAGAGATTTTTTGTGGCCACCAGAAACAATATGAATGGAAAGACCAATACTTTTCCATTTTCCTCTAATGGTATATTAAGGAGGAATCTCCCTGAAGAGAATTTTAATTCCTTCTGCGGGAAGGTGTGAAAAACTAGGACCCACTACATGTTGGGTTAATGTTCACAGGGATTCTTGTGTCTCTGAGCTTAGGTGTGGTGGTCTGTGTTCCACTGGTGACCCTGACGATCTGATGTCCAGAAAGTGCTGGTTCCTCTGTCTTCCCCACCCCACCCCCTTCATTCTAGTCTACTGGAATGAGGAGGGTTTTCACATTCCTTTGGACTCTGGCTGCAGAGACCAAAGCTGTGTTGCTTCTCCGGATCCCAGACCCATTCACTCCCAACTGAAATTCACATGTTCCGCTAATTGCCAGCACGTCAGGAAAGGTGAGCATGCAATTTCCTTTTGCTGTTATTTGAAAACCCACCATTATAGGTTCTCCTCATGACTGGGGATGGAGTTGTTGGCAAGCTCCCTGTGAATGACATGGGTGCAGTGTTCCAGTCTGCACTCATAACAGCTTTCACTGGCTTTGGCTTTGTGACTTAATGAAAGACTAATAATCCCAGAAATTCAAATTTTAGCACATTTTAAAAATTGTTTTAAACAACCATGAGTATCAATAACCACCCGTTCCACTTTGAAAATGTAGAATTCAACTAAATTAAATCCACAGACTTTTTCTTGGACTTATTTTAATTTGGCTTTAATGTTACATGTCTACATTCTGAAACAGTTCTATCTCTGGTTTCATTTAAGCTAACAAGAATTACTATATTAACAATTACCACCCACTTTATTAAGTACCTCAGACATCACATCCTTTATTCTCCTGAAGAGAAAGGCCCCTGGCTCAAGATGCTTTTGGCAACCAAGTCCCCAGGATATAATTGAGTGTAACAGGGAGTCTGATTTAAAACATGAATTGAAATGAAGGGCACTACTACCCTTTGCAAATCATTAAAGGGCTGACTTAGAAGATAATTCTTGTGATGAAATTTAAATAAGACTCACAGGAATTCCAGGCTTCATGTTTGAGGTGGGCTCCAAAATCCATCCTGCAGATGGCGAGAACTTCAATACCCTGAGCTAGTTAATATAAGCCTGAAATATCCATGACAACAAACACAGACGTGTAAAGGAAATGGAACACTCAATTAAACAACCCTCAAGCTGCCCCGGGAGAAAGGATTATTCAAAGGATGGAGAAGTCATGGTGGATGGTTCTGGAGCTATGGCTGTGCTGCACTGTCCACTGAGATCCATTCCGAAATTGAAACTGATGAAAGGGTACTACTCTCCCTGTGTCTGTAGCACCTTCTGGTGCCAGCCAAGAAGGTTTCCTGAAGTGAACTCCTTTAGCCTAAGAGCTAAGGGACTCCTGGGGGATTAAGTCATGGTACTTGGTTCTGTAAGAAATTACTAAATTACCAAGAACAGGCATGTGAAAACTATGTTGCAGGTTAGGGTTGTCTTCTCAGCAGAGGGACACTTGGTAAATGCAAGCACAAGACTTGTAAAGGTTCCTGAATGTGACAAGGTGACAATGTCTCCTTCCTCAGACTTTGATTCATTGGGATAAGTGATATAAAATACCAGTTTGTATTTTAAGTTTCCTGCTTTTCTTATTTCCCTGTTACGAGATATAATTTTATGAAATTGTGAGGTTAGAAAGTTCAGCCCATTTGCTCCAAGCGTTGTGGAAGGACAGCTCCCACAGAGAGGAGGGTGTGGCTGCTGGCTGACTGGACTGCCCTCCTCTCTATGTTCACCTCATTCCCCCACATATCCACCTCTGTCCCATCACTACACACCTTGAATTAGCTTTCGCAGTCTGGGCACACAGCCCTGTCTGTCCTGGGCAGGAAAAGAGCTCCTCGCTGAGTCTCTTCCATCAGTCTTAGGGACAATCTGGGTCACCTGCAACATGCTCAGCTCAGATTACTGAGATGTGCCTGAGGCTCAGCTGTGCCACTGGCCCTCTTTCCACTAAAGGGCAGGGAAAGAGGAGCGAGGGCCCATGCACAGGAGAAGCTGGTTCCCTGAGAGTGACAGGGGGTATAGAGGAAGGATCCCCTGTGCTTCTGAGGGACAGTGAAAATTTTGTCTTCCCACCATGACCCTCCTCATGTTCTAGACACAACAACCTAACAGTGTCTATGAAGGAAGTGTTTGTTGATAACGTATAAAGAACTCAAACTTAAGGCAGAGAGAGGACTTCTAAGCAGCCCTTGGGAAACAGTTGTCTGTATTTTTATTTACTTATTTTTTATTTTTTACAATTTATTCATTTTATGTCTCGAATGAAGTCTCTCCCCCCCCCATCTCCTCCTAGTTCCACCATTGCCCTCTTCCCCCGCCCCCATCCCTTTCCCCTAGTCCACTGAAAGGGGGAAGTCTCCTCCCCTGCCATGTGACCCTAGCTTATTAAGTCTCATCAGGACTGCCTAGATCCACTTTCTCTGTGACCTGGCAAGGCCACATTGCCAGGGGAAGTGATCTAAGAGCAGGCAACATGTCAGAGGCAGCACCTACTCCCCTTACTCTGCTGCTGACACAGAGACTGAGCTGTCTATTGGCTACATTTGATTTGTAAGCTATCATTTCATGTCACTGGTTGGGCTTTTGATAGTGCTCACTGAAGATGAGAGCCCATCTGGGAAGCCTGGATTTCCCTCTGCCTTCAGCCTTCATTCTGAATTGCCTGATATTCCCCAGGTACAGAGAGTAGGAGGCCCTGTCCTTTTGACTCAGAGGGTTAGGGATATGGACATTTTGAAAACACATACATTCATTGTCTTTCTTGGCACAATGAGAATAAGCTGGCTCCTGGTTACGAACTGATCATTGGCAGTGGTTCTCTAAGTTCAGGTGAAGCCTAGCAGAACACACCACATCTTTGAGAATGTGCTGGAAGAATCTCTGACCAGTGTCTACGTCTGGGTCATGAATCCACAGAGTGTGTCTTCAATGCTGTAAAGATGGAACCCTTGTGAAAAAGAATCATGTGAACCATGTGATCCCCTGGTGTTTAGGCAGAGCCCCCTACCATCCACACACATGCTTGGTTTGATCACCTCCCCCAGGGGATGCAACCTTACCAGGCCACAGAGGAAGACAATGCAGCCAGTCCTGATGAGACCTGATAGGCTAGGGTCAGATGGAAGGAGAGGAGGACCTCCCCTCTCAGTGGACTAGGGAAGGGACATGGGAGGAGAAGAGGAATGGAGGGTGGGATTGGGAGGGATCTAAAGCTGTGATACAAATTAAATAAATTGTAATAAATAAATAAATAATTTTTTAAATAGGAAAAATCTACAAACAAACAAAAACAAAAAAAAGAAATTCCTGAGGCATTGCATCTCTGAACCGGGAATCCTATGCCAGTGCCTGCTGATTAAATAATACACTAAGTGAGAAGAGAGCTTTTGCTTCAAGGGAGCAGTGTCCAGGAGGCTGGAGAAACTGCTCAGGTGGTAACCTGGACTTGACCAACAGACCTTCTTTAGAAAGCCAGAAGTGATGGTTCCCACCCAGCCCAAACTAATTACTGAGCCTCAGATAGTAGTGGAATAATATATTACAATAAAAGGATGAAAAAACTCGAGACAAAATAGCACCTTAAGTTATTCTCTGGCTTCCACACACAAGCTCACAACATGCACTTGCACACACATGCATCTACACATGCATACAAACATATACATATACACATTACCACCACCGCCCACATACAGGTACTATCTTGTTCTATGTTTAGAAACTATAAAGCCAACTGAAATGTCAGCCAAACTTTCAGGAACATCACCTACCTTTTCTCTGAGTGTGTTATGATTGCATAGAGTAAGGCTTGGCCCTGGATGCTCGAGGTGTACTGTGAAGTGAAGGATGCGGAGAGGGAGATGAAGGTGCGTGGGAAGACCTCAGTGCCAGCTGTGTGTGGGAGAGGTCGAATCACACCTGGGTCCAAGAGGACTCTAGTCACACTTCCACTACTTTGATAACATATCCCAATGGAAAAAAAAAACAACTTAGGGAAACAAAAGCTTATTTACAATTCTAATTTTATATTCCGTCACTGAGGGGGAATCCCAGTGGTAGAAGCTTGAAGCAGCTGGTCACATGACGTCCACAGAGGAGAGCAGCAGAAAGAAAGAAATACGTGCATGCTTATTTGCTTATTTACTTCTGCTAAGTTCTATTTACCTGTTCTTACACAGTTCAGAATTCCCTCTCAAGGGGGTGGTGCCATAATCTACGGGCTCCATCTCCTACACCAGTTCACTTAATTATGACAATCCACACCACACAGAAGTACTCACAGGCCAACCCAAGGTAGACCTACCTCAAGGAGGCTGTTTTCCCAGGTGATTCTACGCTGTGTCAAGTTGACAAAGCTGACCTTCACAATAGTGGTGGGCATTCAGCGACCATAGAAAAGGCATTACTCAGCAGCTACATCCAGTGTTCTAACAGCTTGAGTCCAAGGTTGGGCCTTGCTTAAAAATTTCCTTCAGCCATTCTGGGAGCCACTTCAGTCCCCCAGCTGGAGACATACCAATCCTTAAGTGGGAGGCCTCCTACAATGCACAGTAGTCTGCATTCTTTTGCGGGCTGAGTCCACAGGCCCTCAGAAGGCCTGTTTCAATGCTGTGTGGCTTCACTGACTTATCAGCACAGAGCACAGCTCTCCCCCTAAAGAAAATAAGCCATAGTTTCTCCCGGAGTCAAACATGGGTGTTTACAGCTGAGAAACAGGTTCAGGTTGCCCCAGATACATTTCCCAATGCACTAACAGAAACATGGAGACGTTTTGTAGATATCAGACAAAACAGAAGTCATAATCCAAACAGTCTGCATAATCATGGGGACATGAGGTAGGCAGGTCACACAAAGCTGTGGGCCTAAGATACTGTTTGATGGTGTTCTTAGCTTTTGGGTAAAGCTCTCTTACACTACTATACACACAAAGGCTCCACCTGATAGTCACAAGGATGCTAGGTCAGATGCAGAGGTAGGCAATGAGTTCCTAAACCAAGGAGGCTAAAGTTAGCTAGCTCAGGATAATTGGTCCCTAGATGAGCAGCCTTCTAACCCACTCTCTTCACACACCTAAAACAAATATTCTAAGCAACCACCCTGGGAGATTTGGGGAGACCCTTTAACATAGGTTTGACCTCTGACCCTTGGAAGTTGAATTCACGGTGTTGACCTTCCCATCTTTACCATATCCTTTCCTTTTTGAGGGCACTAGCTTCACAGGATAACCCACCTTGTTGAACCATCCTCTCCCCCAAGACTGTGGAGGAGTCTGGGGGCATCTGAAGGAGCTGATGGGTTCCCAGGACCATGCAGAAAACAGACAACAGAGCGTGGTCTCATTACCATCCACGGATGACAGGCCCCAGAGATGGAAGTGTTCCATGAGTTGTGCCGTGTCCACAAACAACAACCTGAATTTTGCCCTCTGATGGGTCCATAGATAGTTCATACCTACACAAAGTAAGAGACTTAGGCTTAGCTTTGACCCTGCCACCCTAAGGAGCTTGAGTCCTATGTTCACCCTGTAGGATGACAGGTGCCAGGGAAAGTCCCCACAACAGGGCGTGGTGTGGTCAGGGTGGAGAATAGGCAGCCTGAAGAAGGCCTACAGCACGCCGACTGCATGGGTTTCAACTACACCCACCTCCAGTTTCTAAAGTTATTCATATCTATGGCAGGCTTCTTTACTTTCATTTTAAAATAATCCTGATCTCATGTCCTTGTGAAATGCCTCTCCAAATATGAAGAGATATTTCCTTGACTCACAGCCTTTGGCGACTGAGTGAAAGGGCTGGCTGTGGCCATTTATTTACTCTGCAGCCTGAATTCCGGCTGTGGCACTGGGCAGAGCTTGAACAGGGCTGTCTTCTACCCCGGAGCCTGTGCAGGTGGTGGCAGCTTGGTTATTCTGTTTACAAATCATTAATGAAGTGATTGTGGCTCTTTTCACTTGCTCGCACTTTGGAACTGTGTGGAGTGATGCATTCTTAAATGAGGGACACAAGGGGAGAAAGAAGCCCACAACAGCCTTATTATGAGGGCCACACAAACTCGGCAATGCTGGGGTTTATATTAACCCAATCAATTAAGGAGGGATGGAAAGGCCAGGCCCAGGGCACTGGGAAAGCCTGGCAGCCAAAGTTGCTAGGAGTACAGCAATTCCCTCCCCCTCCAGAGTTCTCTATTCCCTGATCATGCTTTCTTCCTGCACGATAAAAAGGCCTTTTCAAAGAAGACCTTTGCTGGGGGACACACAGTGGAAGTCACCACATTCTCTGAATGCAATAAATGTCTCTTTTAAATTCGGATGAGGCTGGTGTAAACTCCCTTTAGTGGGGCACTCTTAGGGTTCCGCAGGAAAGACGCATACATTAGACTACACTGTAACCTTTTGTGCTCAGCCCATCAGCTCTCTCCTGAGTCTCTAAAGTAGGGGGCTCCTGCCCGGGAAACAAGTTGCACCCTCCACTGAAGCCATCTTTGTGTTGGCCCTCATTTGCATAAGCAGCATGCTGTCACTGGGAAGGCAGATGGCTCCCAGGCTCCACCCCAGCAGAGAAGGAGATCAGACAGAGAGAGGCTTTCCTTTCCTTAAATGCAAACATTTCTGGGGATCCTGATTTCCCAACTGCACAGTGATGAGGTGCTGGGCAATGGCTTCTGGGTGTTGTCCAGCCTTGTGGCTCTATGCCTGGGTACTGGACATCCCAGCTGTCATCACTGGCCACATACCCTGATGTTGCAAGCATAGCACCAACTCACAAACTCTGCCTAAGTTACATTTGCTGCTGACTGTGGGCTTTTGTGTACAGCCATGGGGAGCCTTTAAACCCCTTTTCATGGACAGAAAAAGTATTCAGGGGTGAGTTAAGACTATGGGCCCCATATCTCATGTCAAGGCAGATATTGTTTGCCGTTTTCTGTGCTGGTAAATCCCTCAGTAAACCTAGGAAGATTACTCTGCACCCTGTGCTGTTCATGGTTCTTGAGCATGGAGGAAGGGTGGAGCTTAGGCTCTTGGGATAGTCACTTGATCTGGTATTTGCAGTCATGGTCTTATTACTGGTTTGCTGGCTACTTGGGTGTGGTGAGCATCCCATCAATATCCCTGATGCCAGAGAGAGCAAGCCACAAGTCCTTGGGGTATGTTCAGGGTAGAATGACAAAATCTCTGCAGCTCCTAGGAATTTAGGTTTTAATTCAATATCCTTTAGCATGACTGCAGATATGAAGCTTTCCCAAGAAGGTTCTAGTGGCACAAAGGAGTTCTGTTCAATTAGCGAAGTCTGTTGGCATTCCAGGTTGTTGTGAGCTTTGAGTAGCAATAAGTGATCATCCTAGAAGCGTGTCCATCAGTCACTAGTTTCCTTAGAACCCCTCTGTCCTCCAAAACAAACAAAAACATCAAGAATCCGGCCACAGGTCTGCTATATGGTTGTGCAGGAAATGCAAACTAACTTTAAATATAGGATCTTTATAAATATGTTACAAGTAGTTAGGAAAAATATACCACAAAATTAGAAACCTGCTCTCTGTCATAGTTACAGTGGTTTGCTGGGTAAATGGGGCTCCTTCTGCAGCTGTGTCTGCTCTCTTTGATGGAATCCCCATCAGAGTGTACGGTATCAGGGGGACCCTGTGCTCTCTTGAATGTCACAGAGAGAATAAGGTTGTTTTAGCACACCTTTTAGGAGAGAGTCAAAATTCCTTGTAACATATCACTCATATAACATACTTGACATAATTTAACAGCAACCATTCTCCTGGCATGTAAGTTGATACTGGGTGTAAGGTCATGTCCGTGTACAGAACTGTGAAGGAAGTCGTGGCCTGGAGTACGTGGTCCATATTGTTCCCCACTGTCAATCTTCATAGCTGATATCAATGACCGCAGCTCTGTCTGTCAGTCATGAGCTCTATCAGTCCAGGCGCCACAGTGGAGGTGAGGACCAGAGCAGGAGTAACTTGTCTCTGCTGCTCTGGGGATGAAGAAAAGCTTTGATGGTTGTACTAAATAGAGGTGTAGTGACCATCTGTTTACACTAATCTAGGGTCAGAGGGCAAAGTTCAGAGGCTAGGGTAAGTACAGTTTCCAAAGGCCTTATTAGTGACGTGATTTGGGATCATCTGATATCCTGGGAGTCTGTAGGTTAATTAAATAACTGATTAAACAACATGCCTGAAGCATAGATTTCAATTATTTCATGTAGAGTAGGCCATGGCTTGTGGGTTAAAATTAAATGGGCATAGTGGGTACTGTCATTTTATTGGCACTCCTCCTTCTTGTGCCAGATTTTAATTGGTGTAAACTGTTCTCTGAGGAGACAAAGAAGAGAAGGACTAACGTGGGAGACAGAGGCAAGTATTCACTTTCACCATCTCCTCCCCTCAATATAAAGATGCATCAATTCAAAAAGATGAAACACTAAGTCACCCTAATTATTGGGATTCGGCCTTGACTTGGAAGTCTGGTTGAGTTTAAGAGGAGGATCTTGGCATCATTGAATGTCTAGGTCATGGTTTTTCAGGCAAAGTTGGCTGAGTGGCTGTTGGGGTTGGTGATCAAGCAGATACTTTCTTCCCCATAATGGATGCCCAGTTCTCTTTTCCCCAGCACCCACAATCAGATCTCCTTCCACAGGAGACCTGCGATGATGATGTGGATTGATCCCTTTTGATGGTGTGCACTGAGGTAGAGGAAAAGACACAGACAAAGCAGCAACTGTCTAGACACAGCATCCTTGTGTGTCCCCCATCACCCAGCAGACCCCAGCCTACATGTCTACCTCCATCCAAAGCCAAAGACCTCTTCTTTTCCTTCCTTTCAATGTGAATGGGAGGGATGTATGAACAGTGTATCAGAGGAGGGACAAAAATCAGACTAACAGAAAAGAGAGCAACATGATGCTCACTATGACAGGGCAAAATGCCAGGTGCCCATAACCTGAGAGCCACATGCCATCAGATTAGGCACACAGAAGCAGAAATAATTCTGGAAAATTACATTACTTGGTTGTATATGATATATGAAAACATATTATAGTATGTACTTATATAGGTATGCATGCATGTCAAGAAAGATTTTAAAATTCAAATGGCAAACATAGAGTAATTCTTCCCTATGGTAGCTATACAGTAAAGAAATAGACTATAGGGGAAATGGATGAGAACATTAGCTACAGAAAGAAGGACCCTAAAAGGTTGCAGGATCTGCCCAATCCCAGTTCTGAAGCTTCTAAAGAGCAATGATGGGTACAAGAGCACACCTAAACAGATGTGAGAAAGATGGGCCTCATGTTTACTGCAGAATATCTGAACTTTGGAAATATGAAGACTGTGGAATACTACCAGGGTATATGCTGGTAACTTTCTTCTATCTGTCAAACACAATATAAAGAGGGAAGGCTCTAGTTTGGTTTATGGTTGGGGCATGGTCCAACATAAACGGAAGTCTTGCTGGCACAGCTTGAGGCAGCTGATTACATTGCATCAGCAGTCAGAAAGCAGAGAGATGTAAAGCTGTATCCCCTTACTCTCCTTCCCTTTTCATTCTATCCAGGCTCCCGGCTCATGGAATGCCATCACCCACATTAAGGATGACTCTTTCCACTTCCATTAGTCTAATCTACATCATCCCTAGTGATATGACCAAAGATTGCTTTTATGGTGATTCTAAAGCTCATCAAGTGACTGTCTCAAGACTGACCATCATAGGAATAATAAAGAATGAGCTTGGTAAATCAGGAATGAAAGTGACTCAGGATAGTGTGAGTGAAAAGTCTTCTCACAGGGGCTCCAGCATTCGCACCAAGGCGCCAGCATTCCAGCAGGTCAGCGTGATCAGACCCTGGAGACTGCAGCACAAGGCTACCGTGCTGCTCTCATGGAGGCTGCACCAGTCCTGCCCTTAAAAAGATGTAAGTGAGGGCAGAACCTCAGCACATACAGGTAGGAGAAGGCACAGGGGCCAAGCAGAAAAGCCTTCAGTCCCAGGCTAATGAGAAGATTGGGCACAAGAGATAGACACTCTGGCTAGGAGAAGTGAACTTGGGCTGCTGTCAGAAAACAAACTCACAGGAAAAATAAAACATTTTTGTGTAATCATTTCTAAAATGGTGCATAGAAAATGAAGCACTTGGAAAGGAAATAACTAATGATTGGCATAAGAGTGGAAGATACAAAGAAAGCACAACAGAATAAACAGTAACCCACCCTCCTTACAGGAAAAGGGAACATGTTACATAACAAATTTATCTTCAGTCAAAATATAAAATACAGTTTTGTGGGCTGTAGGCTTTGATTTTTTTAAAACCTACTTTATTTGGGGTTCGTTATGTCTCTTTCTCCCTTCTCCACCCCAATCCCTTCCAACATCCTCACACCAGGTAGAAGAAAAAGAAGAGCAGGCACAGTTCTCTTTAGCTACTTCCTGCTTGTTAGGGTCATTGGGTTCCTAAACACCTCTACATCCTTGCAATTCACCCACCTTAAGTAAGAGACAGGGGCTGTGGACCTCTTTAGATGTAGTTTCTTGGGGCGATTCTACTCTTCATCATCAGGATACCAGCAGTCCAGTCAAACAGCAAATAACAACAGCAGCAGCAAACAGGAACCAACAGCAAGCAGCAAAATAGCAAACAGCAGCAGCAGCAGCCCTCTGCTGCAGTGGGGGCAGAACCAGCCGCAAAAGCTGTGGAGCAAGGGCAGCAGAAACTGTCACAGCAACCTCAAATGTGTTCTCTACACCATTTCTCTCTAATGTCTCGAAGCAAAGCCAAGCAAAGTGATGTGAAGGGAAGTGAAGAGTAGCATTCTCTCTGTCTGTGGGTTCCTATTTATTCTTACAGTCTTCACAAGGATGTTTTTAAGCTGGTCAAAACCACAGCCCTTGCATGAGACAGTTTCCTGTTGACAAGGATCATGGATTCTCTCACAAGGCTGTTTATCAATTGATAAAAATCACGTGCCTCTGATGGTACTGCTATCAGCTATACACAAAGCATTCATGCATCCCACACTTGGGACTACAACAAAAACATATCTACACAACACAACCAAAACTTCCACTACAGTGGGCAAGTATAAATAAAAGAATTCAGGGTAAAGGATGGAGTGGTATGTACGTGAGAGAAATGTTGCAAATGTCCTTATTAGAAGAACAGTAAAATCTGCATAGAAAAGTTGATAATACGTATCTGTGCCATTAAGATATAGGAGCTGTGGACCACAAAGCCTGAGAGATGATAATAACAAGTATCCATTGTGAGGGTCTGTGTAGCCACAGGAAACTACTGGTTTGGAATTGCCTTTTGAACTGACTTAAAATCAATGTAGATCTATTATTTTAATGATAATTGAGTTATGAAGAAGGAAAAACAACTTTCAGTATTTAAGGAATTCTGAGCTACAGCTTGAGATTTCTGTCAACCATGAGAGCACCCTCCCCCAATGCCTGACATCAGTGGCAGTTATCAGGTCCCCAGAAACTCTTAGCTCTGGTCATACACTGGGAAGGCTTGGAGATTTTCTGTGGATGACTGGGAGTTACTATACTCAGGAGGGAGAGTGTACAGACTCGAATTAGCAAGGGAGAGCCAGCCATGGCTGGACTTTCCCATTATCCAGAGTTATGGAGACTGAAACAGGGGATCATTGACTACAAAGCCATCCTGGCTTTTATATTGAGTACTTCAGTCACTCAGGGTCAACTCAGGTTGACTGAAGAAAGGCAAAGGACAATCAAGAAAGAAACCACAGGGAGCATCCAGGAGAGTTTCCAGACCAAGGCTTCCACCATCAAGGCTGCAGGTAGTCACTTTGAGCAAGCTCCGTCTTCAGTTCAACCCTGTACGTGGGACCTTACCTTGTAGAGGAGCTCAAGTGAGAGCTCAGTCTTTCCAGGAGACCAGAGTATGTGGTCTTGATTGGCAGGGCAGTCTTCATCCTCACGGTGCAGTACTTACTGCTGTGGCCTAATTCCCTCATCCTCCGTCATGTCCACAGCTTTTCGGTCACGCACACCACCACCTTACACTGCTGGCCTTTTAGACAGTACCATGCAGAAGACAAGGGAAGAACAGGCTTCTGTTCATGTCATACTGTGTCTGGCATGGTCAGTACATTGGTGTCTGCCCTGTGAAGGTTCTCTTTACTTGCCAAGTATTTAGCTCTATTGCTGTGATGCACTTGAGGCCACGACTCTTACTGAACACAGAGCTACACTAGTTACCAGAAAGTCCCAGCAATATTCCTGTCTCTGCTCTCCCAAGCACTGGAGGTACCAGGAGACAAAACTGGCTCTGGATGTAGGCTCTGGGATCCCAACTCCAGTCCTCCTGTTTGCACAGCTAGCATCCTTACCCCTTGAGTCATCGCTCTGTCCTCAGACTGGATTTCACTTGCAAATAAAAGACTAAGAGGACACAGTTGTTTTTGAGGAGTTAGTTCCCTAGGGCCCTTGGAGAAGGAGGAAGGAGTGCAGCTGGCTTAGAGAACACACCAAAGTGCCATGCCTCCCATGAGAATCAGCAACAGGAAATCCAAAGGTCTGGGTCCATTTGTACCTTGAGAACACAGCAAAGAATTCAAACGTTTCTGGGGCATTTCAAGAGAGCAGAGAATGGATGCCATGCACTCCTGTCCTCCTGTCGTGCACCTTCGGAAACCCTCCCCACTGACCCTGCCTGACATAAACCATTTCACTTAGCAGTCTTCTTGCTTGGAGCACAAAAGATACCTCAGCCTGTAAATGAATAATCCATGTGCAGAATCAGCCAGTCCCTGGACCAGCCTACCACCTCCCCCGGCCACTGTTTCTGGATCTCTGCTTGTGCAGGGAGAAAGCATATTTGAGATGGAAAGCAATACAAACAACAACAAAAACAAGAAAGTGATTTTGGCTCCCAGCACCCACCGTCATTGTAAGTCCAGGTCCAGGAACTTGTACTTCCTCCTCTGATGTCTGTGGGCACCAGGCATGTGTGTGGTACTCATGCACAGGCCAAAGAGTATATAAAATAAATGTAAGTGAAATTAAAACATCAAATAAAATTTATAAAATAAAAATTAAAACATATTTAAAAGTGTATTTTAAAATAAATTTGCTATAATAGGAATTTCCACTTTATCCTTCTTTTTTTCATTAGGAGATTCTTTAATATAACATCAATTTTGTTATTTTTTTCTATAACTGTTAACTTTATTTATTTGATTGAACATAGATTTTTTTCATAGACTATGTTCTGATTGTGGTTTCCCCTCCCTTACTATTCCCATTTCCTCCTCAAATCACCTCTAAACTGGATCCACTCCCCTTCTATGTCTCATCAGAAAATGAACACACTTCTAAAAGATAATAATAAGATAAAGTAAGATCAATATACAATTTCTACAATCTCAGAGGTTAGGTTGAGACTGAGGGACTAGGGGGATGGATCTCCCCAGGAAGGGAAAACAGAATAGATGTTTTTGGATGAATGAGGGTAGGGTTGGAATGAGAGAATGTTGTTATTTTTTTAGCACTTCTACTTAACATATACACTCAGTTTCAATATCCGTAAATATTAAGTACTTATATTACCAATGAAAATAAAAGCACCAAATAAAAGGTACATCTCCCTTGAATTCCCATATGTCTTTAAAAATATTTAGTAAGCACATGGAGTCAAAACTGTATTTCTGGACAGACAAGCCAGCTGTGGTTAAACCTCAGATTTTAGAGGACCTTTAATTGTGTGTTCTGGTAGGACTAACCAGCCAGCTCTGAGTGTCCTTAATTCCCCGTGTACTAAACCATACAATACTCCGAATATTAGGTTTACAACATCACCATTGTCTGATGATTGGTAGAACACATTGGCCTTGATTCAACACTATGAGCTAGCATTTCCTTTCAAGGATGTAAAGCTTAAAACTTTGTAAATTTAGTTTCATCAGCATTGGCATTTTATGGATATATTAAAATGTGTTAGTCAGAGAAAACCAGTAAAAGTTTCTTAGACTAAAGACTCAAACAAAGCGTTAGCAATAAAATAAAATGACAATTATTCAAAGAGTAAGAATAATAATTTTCTATGAGAGTTGTTCCAAATATAAAATTAAATTAAATGCTGTATGGTGCCTGGGATAAATAAATTAGCTTTCCTTAATTTAAGGGGGGAAAAGAACAGAATGAAACTGTGCTCTGATATGTCTCATTCAAATTTCCATTCTAAGCATGCATGTGGGGGATGGGGATGTAGAAAGTGTACTACAGGAATGTGTGTTCCCATGGGAGTCACAGATCAAAAACTGGTGTCTTCCTCATTTGATCTCCACCTTACTTTTTAGACAGTCTCTTATGAAACCTGGCACTGCTAACTCAAGTAGACTACCTGGGCACCCTGCCTCTTCCTTCCCAGGTCTTGGTAATAGGCCTGCCTATGGGTATCTCATGATTGCACCACATGAAACTTACTGACTAAGCCCCTCTATCTACATCATAAGTGCATCCAAACTGTGGCATATTCCACAGGTATGTCTGTGCCTGTGTATGGAGGCGTCTGTATAAAGCAGCTATTGAAGATTTTTAGTCCGTGTGCTTCTGTATACATAGATGTGTGTGACTTCACACTGGAGACTTTGGCCCAACTGGGATTCCTTATTAGGCAGAGAAGAACTGTCCATAGCAGGGTATAAGCTCTTCACAGTACACTAAGCCACATGACTGGGGTGTGCTGGGCATCCATGTATATAACTATGGGAACTCTCATCAGCATTAACAGTTTTGTTCCGAGTGTTTCTCAAACAGGAAACTGATGCCTCTGATGTGTTTAGAGGTTCCTGTAACAAGAAACTAGAATGCTTTCACTTCAGTACTGTGCCATGCCAGATCCTTTTCAAACTCCCCCAATATTTTTAATCTGTTTTGTTCCATGTAGAAACCGTAATTTCAACACCCTGCTCTACCATCCACAGTTTAGTAATTACTTCATGCATTTGGCCTGGAGACTCCTAAATTGAAAATAAGGTGCAATGCTTCAATATAATGGTCTCCTCCTGATGTGTTTGGCCTGGTGTAAAATTAAGAAACCCACATTTTCTCCCTTCCTTCCTCATTGCTCCAAACTCTATCAGTTGTCCATGAGCACCCTGTAACTGTATTTCCCACGAAGATTACACAGATATTTCTGTCCAGCTACATGTCCTGCAGGGCTGTGCTGCGGTCTTCCGATCAGTAAAAATGTAATAACATTTTCACATAGTCAATATTTAATTCCGTAAATGCAACTGGTTGTTGTAATCTAGGTTATTAACCACACGGTGATTTATGGCAGAGGGCAGACGGTGGTGGGGGCAGAACAGTAGGAAAGTCCTCTGGTGACAATAAAACGGGTATAAATTTCATAGCTCTGCCTGAGAAATGTACTTATATCCTATATTAAGAATAGCTTTTTATAAATTTTAATGATCCGTGTTATTAATGGGGCTGCCATCATCACTGCCTGGGTGAGACTACAGGCTTTGTATTTAATTTTTTTTCTTTAACTTTTCTATCAGCTGAAAGTCTTGAGAAAACAAAGGAGGAGAGAGAGGCAGGGAAGGAGAGACAGAGAGAAAACCAGAGAGAGAGAACTCTTATTAGCTATTTGCAAAAAAAAAAAATCCTTAAGAATTATAAGCCTGTCATTGTTTCTCTGGACTGGCAAGCCTGCAGACAGTAGTTTGCATAAAGTTTTATGAGCAAGGCAAAGGTTGGGCTAATTGGATAGAACACAGCCATGTTCCTCTGTGCTCACAAAGGACAAGTCAACATACAGAAATGAAGCCAGGGCCTTATCACAAAGACAAAAGAATCTGTATGGAAATTGTCCTTCTTTTCAACCCCCTGGTTGTTATGCTAGGCACACCCCTAATTTCCTACTCTGGATGAGAGAACACACTCACCGCAAATGTGTGCATGTACCAGCAGGGCTTCAGTATACTTCTAGGACTATTCACAACCCACATGCATCCTCTTTCCAACTTCATGAAGAACAAGTGAGCAAGGGAAACATCAACCCAGATGGGCCTAGGGATGTGCCTTAATACGCATGCTCTAAATACTTATCTTTATATACATTGGTACGTGTAGCTCTCTTCCCTCACCAGAAAAGCTTCTTTCCCAAAAGATGGAGACCATTACAGAAATACACAACTAGTTAAAATATGGTGAGTAAGTGACTGTGCAGTGCCCAGCCACAGTTGACACGTCTATAGCATCACCTCTATACCTTAACCTCAGGGAACATCACAGAAGCGGGACAAAAAGATTGTAGGAGCCAGAGAATAAGGTTGCTTGCTATTAGATAGTGTGCTCTAGACATGACAGGGAAGTTGAAGCCATGATGTCTCAATAATGTGGGATGACTAAGAAAGACCCAAGTAATGGCAGCACTAGCTGATATGCCAATGCAGACAGGGGCATTTCAGAAGATCCGACACCTACATGAAGAGCTACAGGCAAGCGATGGAGGCTGGGAGAGAAAGAACCAACCTTTTCCAGTGACAAGGTCCTGATAGGTCATACAGTCCCAAACATATGCGTTTAGTCAGTCCTAAGCACATGTCTACAAAAACAACACTTAATTTGATTTAGTTGGTTTTGAGTGTGTATAAAAATAATGTGTCTAATAACCATGCCTATATGTATAATAATAATTTTACAAATATATGCAACAACAATAATAAAAGAGGAAGACATTATGAGTTTGAGAGGGGAGGGTGTGAGAGGAGCTGCAAGACTGTGAAGAAAATGAGGAAAGAAATAGTGTATAGTGCATAATGTATGAAATTATAAAAATGAAACCCCCAAAATTACAATCTAAAATATATCCAGAGCAGACGACTCCTCTATGACACCATGATTGTTCAATTAGGAGACTGAGCTGTTCTTCATGGACATCACAAATGACCATGGAGGAGGGCTCTTCTGGCTCTTGGCAGGTATGTTTCCCTGAAGGCTTCTGGCAAAGAACCATGTCCCTTTCAGAGAACAGTGACTTCTATGTGTTTGTCCTTCTTGTTTACATTATTCTCCATGACATTTCCTCCGTGAACTGCTATGTGCTTGGCCACTTTACCTGATATGTTTCCCAACTGGCTTCTGCATTTTTAAAGTAAGGACTGGAAAATTATCTGCCTTTCCTAACGGTTAGTCAGGTGTCTGTCATTGTGACAAAATGCCTGGTGTAAACAACTTTAGAGAAGAAAGATTATTTGACTAATGTTTTCAGAGATTTCAATCCATAGCCAGCTGGACTGACTGGTTTGAGCAAAAGAAAGATAGAATATTGTGGCCATGTGAGCACATGGTACTGTGGATGTTAGAGCATGTGGTACTGGGTCATGGGAGCATGTGGTACTGTGGATGTTAGAGCATGTGGTACTGTGGCCATGTGAGCATGTGGTACTGTGGATGTTAGAGCATGTGGTACTGGGTCATGGGAGCATGTGGCTATGGGAGCACATGGCAGAAGCTCATAAATTGATGATAAAGAGGAAGCAGAGAGAGGAAATGAGGATGGACTAGGGGCAAGATATGTTCTTCAGTGATGATTGAGTGGCCTGCTGCTTCTAGTAAGGCCTCAAGTCCCAAAGCTCACATGCATCCCAAAATATCCCCATCATTTGTGAACAGAAGCTCTAATGAGAGCCTGTGAGGGACATCTCACTTCCAAGTTATAGAACCCTTCAGAGATGCCAGCAGGCTTTCCAAGCACAAGCACTTAAGACCATGCTTCATTTCACTGATTCAAAGTAGCTTCTGATTCCAGGATCATCAATTTCAGTCTCCAGTCAAGGCAAATGTGGTGTTGGGCAGTAGATGGTAGATAGTCAGTCTCCATTTCCTTCACTACCAGCAGGGCTGCATTGGAGAGCTGCAACCATCCTGCACCCTGCAGAGACCTCTGGGAGCATGCTGCCCTGCCCCTATTAGTGGCTCCATAAATATTCCATGGTTTGATTTGATCTCCTGGTAAATATATATTCAAGACTAGAATAATTTATATGCACTAATGTGAACCCAGACTCCAGTCTGAAAAGCAAATGCAGGGAGAATGAAAATAAACACGAAGTGGACAGATTTTAAGCAGAGATTTCCAGGAGTGCTGTGAGTGGTAATCTGTCGTCATCATCTTTGCTATGACATTTCTCTGGAGGTCAAGGGGGGCTGGCATAAACACAGTATCAGCCTCCCATCCAGTTCAAAGCTTTGGGGAAATGCTAAAGACCTGGAGTCTAGGCAGGGCGCCAAGGCTGCTGGGTAAGTTTCAGTTTTCTTATAACAACCGCAGACAGACAGAAGAAGGTAGCAAGCAACCCGATGGCGCCCCTCACATTTGCTATGGCTACTCAATGCTCCCCTCATGAAGAAAGCAGCCACCTGCCATCTTGGCAGTGGGCTTGCAATGCTTGGTGATGGGGGTGTGAAGTACATGGGTGCTGGCTCACTTTCAGATGCATGCTACCAAAGGCTAGTTCACCAACCTTGGACTTACAGTCAGGTGGCTATGAATTAGCATGGCATTATTCCACAGAGCCCATGCTCTGGAGGTGGCCCCTGCCAGGGAAGATGGTGTTTCCTTTGTAAACCATCAACACACACTTGAATGATTTAATTCCTAAATGTCAGAAATGTTCACTATGCATGAAGTTAGAGTCACTTTAATTAGTATAATTAATGCTGATAGTTGGCTTCCCTTAGGTTTTCTTCCATTTAAAGATCACCACTTGTTTGTAGCCATTTGAGTAGGAAATGTTCCCCAGAGGCTCATGTGTTTGGAGACTTGTTCCCTGGTCGGTGACACTGTTTGGGGAGTTTATAGATCCTTGAGGAGGCAGAGCCTTGCTAGGAGACATACTGGGGGTATGGGCTTTAAAGTTTACAGCCTTTGCTTTCTGCACGGCAGAAGAGTCATCTCTCAGCTTCCTGCTTCCTGCTGCCATTGTCTCTCCGTTGTGGACTGTCCTTCTATAACTAAGTCCGGATAAGCTATTACTTCTGTAAGCTGCCTTGGTCATAGCGTTTGATCACAGGCAGAAAGTGACTAATTCACCATGGCAGGTCTCCCCACTTGTCCAACACTCCTCTTAGCTGCAGCTCTTTCTCTAGAACCTTGTTGACAGTGGCTGTGTCACCTTCCCTCTAAAATACTGTCCTGGAGCTTTGGGCATCTTATTTTCCTATCTATCCACACAGCAGTTGGGTCAGCATTCTCACAGTCTTCACTGAGCTGCTTTGTTGGGAAGGTATCTGCCACCAGAGAGGTGTATGTGTGTGAGAGAGAGGGAGAGAGAGAGAAACACAGAGAGAGAGAGAGCATGAGCATGCTCATGTATGTGTGCATGTGTGTTAGGTGTTAAAATCACCCAGAAATACTTCACCACCACTTAACTGTTCTTTATTCTTTGGAGTTAACGTCAGTCATCTTTCCAGTCTACTTATTTTTCAGCACAATAGCTATCCACGTTAATGACACAATCTTGGATAAGACTTCTCTCTTCTCCGGGTAGGCTGCATATGCTTGTGCTCTTTGGAGATGTGCCTCTGGGATGAACAAAGGATTTTTTTTTTCTCCTCTTGTAGAATGAACAAGGGCCTTAGCCTTGGCACCCTCGTTTTTAGGTTGTGCTGAGTGTCCCCGGTGTGTTAATTCTCAGGCTGTGCTCTTACTGACTTGTGACCCTGTGGCAGATGGAGTGTGGTCACACCTTGGAGAAGTTTGCAAGAAGAGTGTCAGCTACTCAGACAACACATATGGTGGGAACTGGGGTTAGTTCTCTTCAGTTTTGAGACCATGTTATCCAGCAGAGATCATACTGTTTTTCAAAACCTTTGATGAAGAAGCCATTTTCTTTCAACAAGAAGAAAATATGGAGAAACTCAGTAATGGAGAGAGGCAGGGACTGTGGGGTACAGAAGTAGCAGGATACTCGCTGTCTGTCTGACATGGCTGGTCTGAGCCGATTGTCACATGAAGACAGAATCCCATTTGTCTGCAACAAACAAGATGATGGGTGCCTCAGGCTTGCTACCATTCCCAGTCTACCTGCTTCAACCTGTTCTAAGTTGCCAGATTCAACAAGTGAAACCCACCTGGCCCCACTGTCTGCAACTGAAGTGTAAAGACACCTCTTCGAACTCCTGTTGGGCAATAGATGGTAGATAGTCTCCATTTCCCTCACTACCAGCAGGGTTGCATTGGAGAGCTGCAACCATTCCAGTTTATCTGCCCAGGCCTTCTTCTGGATACTCCTGCCTAAGGACCACTGGGTGACATGTTCCGGCAAGGTCAGGCTGTTCTGCTGGCTGTAGGCACATCAGTCACTCCATGCACGGATGAGAGCTAATTTACACGCAATTCTCCACAATCATCTCCCTCCGAGTCTGCCTCCTTTACCACCATGTCTTCCCATAGTCCTGAGGCAGTCCTCTGGAATGCCTGGATCTACTGTCCCAGAACTAACTGACTTGGCTTTGGATGTAGCTGACGTTTCACCAGATACATATCCAGAGCTCTGTCCAGGACTGAAGTCTACCTTGAGAACATCCCTACCTGTGAGTTAGCTGCCATACACATTCTATCCAGTCTTCCTCCAATGTCCCCCTTCTTTCTCTCCCACACAACCTGGACTATGCAGCCAACTCCTTATCCAAGCTACAGGCCTTTATTGAACTGATCTTGAATTCTGTCAAGTCCTTTCATAGGCAGGGACTGTCCCTGTCTCCTCTGTCAGTTTTCAATTGAGTTTCCTAAGGGCAAATATAATTTTTTTCTCATCATCCTATCCAGAGAAAACACGGCCTTCAAGAGTTTGTGAAATATGTAAACATTAGGATGTTGACGTTTTCTGGCGTAGTAAAAGACTAAGAAAACGTTAGACAGGGCAGCAACAAAGAGACAACATGACACTGCCACTCTTAATTGTTCTGAAGGCTTCCACTCCGTCATCCTTAACCTCCCATGAGCCTCATCCTCCCCCCTTCCTTCCCCAGTTCCCAGAATGGAAGTCAAATCAAGACCTAGCAAGTCAGGAGCCCTGGCACTCAAGTACTTCATTCTATTCCAGGTAGGATCAAAGCTGATTTCATTTGTAAGTTCAAGAGATTTCCTCCTAGAAAGGGTGGCACAGCCTCCTGCTATACAAGCCTTGGGATGGTAATTATACCAGATGTTTTGAGCAGCACCATATGTACACTACCTGTTTTCCTCCATCGAAACTCAAACATCTGACCTGCCCAAATACCTCTCAGCCAGTGGATGGCAAATGAATTCAAATAAGTTCTAAAATCTGGGGATGGGGGTGGGGGTGGGGGCTAACTCAGCTCTGATTGCTTATTTTGTCCTTAATAGAAAAGGAAGAAAAAAAAAACAGATGGAAACATCCTTTCCATTGTGCTGATTCTATCCATTGCTAGAGCCTGTCACTGTGGCCTGAGTTCAGCTCTCCTGCAGACGTAACAGAGTTAGAAGACAAATGGTGACAGCACACTCTGGTCTAGCCAGGAAGCCCTCCAGGGAACTGTTGGTGAATTCAGGCTTCGGCAGGGTTGACTTTTAGTCTGTGCTTTTCCACTTTACATGTCAAACCAACTCCATCTTGTACAGGGCCAGTGAAGGTTCTGGTGTTTCAAACCTTTAGTGTCTCATTTCTTCCACATCCCTGTTTTTAAGTTTGTTTTGCTTTTCCTACATTTTCATAGGCGGGGCTCACAGTGACACTGTGTGACTTCATTGTGTGCACCCATTACCCTCTCCTGCCCCCTCTCTCCTTTCTGCTAATGTCACTCTCCTTCCTCATTTCAAACATGTCCTGTCTTATTTTCACATACTCACTTTCATACACACACATATCACATACCACACACACATTTACACCTACACTCAGACATACACTCACACATGCACTCACTCACATACACACAGCATACGCATATTCAGACACACTCAGACATGCACTCACACACACTCAGTCACACATGCACACACTCAAACATACACTCACCCACACTTTCTCCCAAACACACACACCACACACACATTCACACACACTCAGACATACACTCTCACACACACAAACTATACAAGTTCACTTGAGAGAAAACAAGGTGTTTGTCTTTCTGAGTCATCTAAGACAGTGATCTCAATTTTCCTGAAAATACACAATTGCACACTTTACAGCTAAACAAAACCACATTGTGCTATCTATCCCATATTTTTTATTTGTCCATAATGGATGACATCTTGGTTCGTGTGGGGTTCCATAAGTGAACACACCATATGGTTCCTAGATTCCCTCTCAGGTTCATTCTCAGGACTGGTATTTCTAGATCATACCTTTAGCTTATTTTCTTCAGTCTTATTGATATTTAAGTGACAAAAAGTGTACTTCCTTGCTCTGACTATTATACAAGGCACACATGAGCCATCACACGGTACCCAGAATTGTAAATGTGTTTGCTAATTTAAATTCATATTATCTTAGGTTAATCAGGCATAGCAATTCTTCATTATGGTATTTTTACCTTATAATATACTTTATCATATTCAACTCCCATGCTCACCTTCTCCTGTTCCCCTCCCATTCTCACAGATGCCCTTCCTCTTCCCACCTAGTCTTTTTACGTTCATGTCTGTCTGTCTGTCAGTCCATCAGTCCATCTGTCTGTCTTTCCTTGATGAATCTTGGTAACCCAGTGGATGTCATTAGTGTCACTCACAAGAACATGGGGAGAGATTTCCACACAGGAGCATGAGTCCTATAGCAGTGGCCAGGGCCCTGAAGAGAATGTCTTCCTCCACAGTCAGTGCTAGGTGTCTAGGTCCCTCCTGGATCATGGCCCATCAGTCCCTTCTACTGGCTGCCGTCAGCCACCTATAGGTCCCTGTGGGGAGGGGGTAATCTTCCAGTCCCCATCTCCGCAAACCTGTTTCTCCCCACTTACATGTCCTTGATGTTTCTCATCCCTATACACCAGGCTTAGTTTGTCTGTACAGACTTCTCTACAGATCAGAGTAGATTTATCTTCAGAGTCTCAAAGGGTAAGGAATTCATATGAGTTGTAAATATTGATATGTGGGTGATGCTTAAACGGACGACTGCCTTTTATTGTTGCAATAAATATCTTTGAAGTTTTACTATAAAATTAAATACAGCAACCCCAATGGCAAAATAGTTATGTTTGAATATGGCTTCAAGTAAGTAAATTGTTAAACTCTCCCTTAGATGCTGTGTGAAGCACTCCAGCCACGCAGAATGGGAGATGCTGACACCTCGGCCTTTTCTATGACTGTTTTGCATTTTCTGTATACCTGGTGTTCAGGGCCTCATGTAGCCAGGGTGTGCTGCTGAGCAGGGAGCTTTGGGCTGTACCCCAACCTGGTGAATCAGGAATCTGGGGAGTAGGGTTGATATCTCAAGTTTTAATGGGCTTCTGGTGAATTCCTATTTATGTCAGGGACTGGAAATTAGAAGTATCCTCAAGGGCTGTTTTGAGACAGAAGAATACCCTTTCTTCCTCCCAGATGGACATTCATACCAAGAAGGACTAGGGTACTCTTGGAGCCCAAAAAAATTCCCAAGTTTTTCCTGAGCTTGGAAAGAAGGGAGCAAAAATGGACATGGAAGCCATAGACATGTGAGCTGCAGGTAAAGCATACATCACATAGCTGGGTATGGTGGTGCACACCTGTAATCCCAGTACTCATGGAGGAAGAGGCAGGTGGATCATTGTGAGTTTGAGGACAGCCTGGTCTACAAAGCAAGTCCAGGACAACCAAGGCTACGCAGGGAAACCCTGGGCAGCACACAGTCCATTCAGAAAGGACCCAGGTCTCCCAGATCTGGGGGTGGGGCTATGCTGAAGCTGGGAATAGTCATACCCTATGGTCTTAATATCCCCTTCTGCTCATGCCACCTGTGCCATGTTCACAGGTGTTAGGCTGTTGGAGAAAGAGCTCAAATTGCGGATGCTCTTCTGCCCTAGGCTCCTAGAGTATTACTGTGGATACCTCAGCTCCAGATGCCCTGACTGAACATCCTCCCATGTCTGCCTCTGTGCAACCACCCTCTACCAGACACTAGTCTCAGAAAGCTTCATGCACCAGCTACTGCTGGCCACCAAAGAACACAGGCATGGGCAGACCATCTCATTTCCCTGCCGGTGTGGCCACTGGGCTTTTGTTATTCCCAAGTCTCCAGGGAGAAATCTCCCTTCACTTATCATTTCTTTCATCTGACAGGAGGTGTCATATCATGCACTAGAGGAGCAGGAAGAAACCCTGTAGTCTGAAGGGATCTTTCAGTTTCTGGAGTAGCTTTTTTTTTTCCTGGTTATAAGAGAAGGCTCAGCCCTCGTGTAGCACTCGGTTCTCCAAGGTTGTCCTTAATCTTGTAACAGACCTAACACATTCTGTGTGGGCAAACATTCTCTTCCAGATCAATAAAGGCCCTGTTTGAAATGGGTTCTCTCATTATCTTTGAAGACTGATGCCAGCTGCCTCTGGCAGTGCCGTGCCATCCCTGAGACTTGGATGCTGATGGGGAGCTGAAGGATGAAGCCTATCGGGGGAGTGCTCACTCGGCCTGAGCAAGTAAGAGAAAGTAATTTAGCGGACAGCAATGTAAGCAAGTGTTTTCCATTCATAAACAAGCAAGAACCTTAAACACTGAAAACCTGTTAACAGATGGCAGAAGGAAACCATGGCAGAGAAGTCTCAGTAACTTGGATGACAGTCACATGGAGTTAGTATAAGCTTGCCTCCTGCTTACTACCACAGGCTGTGGGGACTGGTGGGCCCTGGGCCCTGGAGAGAAAGATCAGAACAACTAGTTGACAGCAGACAGCGTATGAGGGTTGCCCTGTTTTGCTGAGTCTGTGCCCACAGGTTGCTTGGATTTCTCAGCTGATCAGCTCCCTGTACTGTGGGCAGAGCTGTTTCCACACAGGAAGTTGCTCCTTGGGAGGTGAGCTTTTCATGGATTCTTGGGTAGAAATACTAAGATGTCATCCCAGAAGGCATGTCTGTGTCTCCTTCCTCAGCTTCTTGACTGTCACAATGAGAGATATGTTTCCCATCGTGCTCAAGTATAATGGGCTGGAGCGCCTGAAACCATGAGCACAGAGAAGAACCCTGTCCTTAAGTGGTTAGCCTCAGGTCTCGGTCACAATGCTGGAAAGTCTCACTGTCAGCTCACAGGAAACTAAGGTCTCTGCATCCAAGGCAACATCAGCATCTTCCATGAACCACCATAAAGCCCCAGCCAGATGAGTTCTGAGCACAGAGAGGTTAGACCCCCTTCCCTGTTGTCTCAAGCCCGTAGCTGAACCTCCTCCCAGAACTACTGCTTTTTCCATAATAGTGAGGAAGGCAACTGGCAGAGTGGAGCTGGCAGTCTGAGGAAAGATAATCTCTAGACAGGCTGTCCAGCTCTGCAGACCTCTCCAGCCATGCCCACTTGCTCACAGGCATTCAGTCTGTCCTACTCTTCATCCTCAGACTCTTAAGAGTCTCTGCCTTTTGGGAGTTTCAACAATAGCCTGTGCGCAGTTCAGCACAGAGCCCAGCCAACTCTGCTTTCTTCTCTGTCGCTTAACAGACTCTGAAAAAGCAACTATCTCATCTCAGTTTGGATATAGGTTTACCCAAAACTCACAAATTGACAAGCAAAAAAGTGGCCCAAGGCCAGCCACTGAACTGAACTTTGACTGCGGCCCTCCAGGCCTCCTGGTTGCAGGTATGGTACCTATGTCTGAGGCTCCAGCTTGGTACAGAGCCCCTGAACGTCAGAGCATCCCCCTACACCCTTTTTCCAACAGCACTTCCTCATATCTTCCCTGTGGCATACATGCCTTGATCTGTTTGGCTAGACTCTATTTTTTTATTGGCTGAGTCTGCCTTTGAAAAACAAAAATGCCCAACATCAAGAAAATTAAGCTGCATGGAAAAGTAAAAGAGCATTGTAAAAATAAAGCTGTGATCAGCCATGGCCTGAGATGGACAATCCTTTGCATGAGCTGTTAGGTGGAAAAGGGTTGTGTTGTGTTGTGTTGTCTATTATACTGAGAGAATTATGGACTCACCTGAGATCCTAATAAACAACATGGACATGTGGTGGACACTTTCACAGAGGCGTTCTGCACACCTGTAGCCCCAGACCACAGTGCAGGCAGCTACACCGACGTGACCTCCTTCATGCTCACTCTTCCTTTTTCACACATTTCCTGTGGGCCTGTATGTGTGCATTCAGCACTACACAGCTTCATCATATTCCTCAGCCAGACTGTCAAAATGTGAGAAAAAAATTGTTGTTTCATTTGTTAATCTGAACTCTTTCCAAAGCATGCCTAGCTTGATTAACTGGGATCTTTTCGCATTGATTCTATATGGGAATATGTTTTTAATGATTTGTCCTGATATTACTCATATCTTGTTAATTTGAAACACATGTTAGTCTTACAGACAAGTAAACAGTTAGAGATGTCTGATTCACACCCAGACACAGGAAAAGGCAGCTCCTCCATAGCTGCTTCTGATCGTGTCCAGGAGTCCACACATTAGTGACCATGGGGAAGTAGGTTTCCTTTACACTGGGCAAGCCAATCATTCGTAGGTTTGAAGCACAGACATGCACAGTGAGCCACCACTTTTCTTTGAACTAAATTGTACTCCCCAAATCCATGTTGAACATTAACACACAGTAGACCTTGACCCAGAGCCAGGCATCAGCATGGGAGCATAATCTCATAGATTTGTAGACAAGGTGGGAGAAGCTAGCTAAACTCTGTCCTATGCAGGCATTCAGTGGGAAGGTGGACTGAAGCATTCTGGGAAGAGACTTTCCACAGAGCTGGACCACACTGACTACCTGATCTTAAATATCAGCCTATAAGAATATAGGTTTATTAGTTGTACCAGAAAATTTTGGTAATTTTTTGCTTAGGTCAGTTGGGCACAGTGAGACTGCTATTTTTGCTCTGAGCTCAAAGTTTGTGTTTTAGATTTTTCTAGCATGAGCACGCTGCCTAATACCTTCCCTGTTTCTGCCCTGAGGAACAAGATCTGGCCCAAGGAGTTCATGGCTATTGGCCCAAGGTTGGAAGGACTAGCATTTTAAGTTTACCGCCTTAGAAAAAATACCACAGCAACGCTTTTTAGTATGAATCATTGTCCAATGTGTCTTGTTTATCAAACTCAGAGACAGTAGCTTTGCTTCTGAAGAATATGAAATTTTCGTTTTGTTTTTAATTAAGGCCGGCATGGAGGCTGCCACAAACAGTTAATCTCACAGTGTTCTCTGGTGCCTGGAGAATTACCGCCTATGTAAATTGCCTCACTGCTGGGGTTTTCTTTTCTGTGAGCCACTCAGTGATTGCCAAATGTGTTGAGTATAGTAATGAGAAATGAATTTTTCTTTATCTTCATGGAAAATCATATTAGGTGTAATTGGATAAAACCAAGAATAAACAATCAATCATGGCTGGTTTGGGCTCCAGTTTGTATCCAGATCATTAGATGCTAAAGCTGGCACTGCTCTGAACCTGTCTTTTGCACATTTTTGGTGAATTCTGCAGCGTGAAATCATGCAACCTGTAAGTGGCTGAACTAGAGAGACATTCTCTGACAGCAACAGCATTGCAGGTGAGATGGTCGAATCTAAAATAGCTTCTGGGGTCCTCATTAGGACAAAATATATTCTATGTGACCAATTTCATCTTCCTAAAACAAAGGTGTTTCCCCAACCCATCTTTGTTAGTCTGTGCTGAAGAAAGAAGGGAAGAACTTGGTATTTGTGACAAATGTGTTGTGGTTGCCAAAGTGTGCAGCACAGTTTGAGGCCACCAGAAGCTGGGAGATGCTATACTTTCAACCACTCTCTTGTAACCTCTTAGACCTGGGAAATTAGCCTTACTTTCCCACCACACACGTGGGTCCTGATACATGATCACAAACATGCTAGGACTCCTGCAGAAGCGGTGGCTGCAGGCTCTGAGCAGACCCAGGGTACCTGACACCCCCAGATCCCAAGCTTTGCAACCAGGAGCCATGATCTGATGAGGAACACTTTCCTGCATTGACCTGTTCCTGGCTCACAATGGCAGCCAAGCCAAACAAAGAGACAAAGCAAGTAGGAGGGAACAGGACGAAGACTCCCATCCTCAGTTATGCTTTTTCTATCAGCCTACTGTGAGCTTTCAAGTGCTCTACCAGCTAGCTACAGTCCCAGACCAAAGCTCCATGAAGGGTGCTGTCTGCTACAGGAGAGTTTGCATATGGTTTTATTTTTCTGTCAGCAAGAAAACTGGATGCCTTTAGTTTTCTTGATTCTTACCCAAAGACTGAAGTTGTAAGATCAAAAATTTTCAAATTGCAGCACTGTAAAATCGAGCAGAAGAGTTGCAGCTAGTGCCCATTGATGAAGCCAGTCACGGGGGTTTGAGCTTGCTCCTCTGTCACCTGTTTGCTGGATAGCCTTAGAGAAAAGCTCAGGGGATACTTTGGAACTGCGATTTCCTTGGTCCCGAAATACATGGATGTTGCGTCCTGTGTGTTTCTGTGCATGTGTGGGCACATATGTAGGTGTGTGCCCATGCATATGGAGCACAGGGACAAACTTGAGTGCCTGTCCTCAGGAACAATCTATCTTGTATTTTGATACGATGTTTCTCACTGACGTGCATCACACCAATCAGGCTAGGCTGGCATTCCAAAGAGCCCCAGGGATCTTCCTGTCTCTGCCTTGCCAGTGTTGTCCTTGCCAGAGAACATTACATTTATGTGGGCTCTGGAGGTCAGACTCATGTCCTCATGCTTATATGCAAGCACTTCATCAACTGAACTACCGACTCAGCTCCAAGACTGGTTACTTTTATATAGAGCAATCAATTAAATCCTGTTACCCATGAAGCAGAAGAAATTAATAAAATTATTAAGCATATGACCACATTCTATTTTTACAGGCAAGTCCATCTTACAAAGATTCCTGATAAAGGATGCTAAATTTATTTGACACTTTCCAAACTTGTAGAAAGAATGACTATTCTGTATTACTTACATTTACCCCAAATGGTTTTATTTTTATTGGTTTTAAAATATTTTAGGGTGCATATGTTATGAAAAAGAAGTGAAGGTGTACCTAAAACCTTGACAAGCTCTGTCCATTATTATCTTAACCTTTCTAAACTGTGTGGTGGGGCTTGTCCCATCCATCACTGTCTAACTTTGCAGATGCAATCACAGTTCCTAAGTTTATTTTAATTAAAACGGCGATTGTGGTGGCTACATTAGTGCTGGCATTTGTTCTTGTTTAAATAGTCCCCAAATGATAAAGTTCTCAAGACGTTCCTTGGGGGTGCAGCTACCAAATGGCTCTAATGGATATTATATAACAGAGAAACGTCAAGCCAAAAGCTAAACTTATGAGGTACTTTGGGAATTATTTTATACAAATATTTGCAAAACGTGTGTGACATATAATCCTATCTCTTGGATCTATCACTCTTGACCTTGATTCATTCTTCAGTAAGCACTGCCAAAGCACTCCAAGAACGAATTCAGTGGCACCTTAGATGCCACACTTTCAAAGGAGGTGGACTCAGTTTCCCTCTCTGCTTGCCCTCAGCTAGCCAGGTGGCATGCAGAGGCAAATACTTTTAATCATCCATACCTTGAGGAAGGAGTATTAAGGAGTTGATTTTCCTCTCTTTTTCTGACATGGGAGAGCACTAGGCAGCCAACACGGGATAACAGGAGCAGAGTGTCTGCAGGCATGCCATGCTCTAAGAGCTCTGCATGCTTTGGTTCCCACCAACAGCTTCCTTATAGAGCACCATAATCATGCTGCTCCCACCACAGTGCACACCCAATCCCAAGGCAATCTACATTTCTGTGCATAGTTCATACTGGGCTCTCTCACTCATCTTGTTCAGAGCCACTTCTGGGCCTTACTTTCACCTCTTAGTGAGCTCAGCAGTACATAATAATCCCACTGCTATTTTAGTAAACCAGGAACAAGTACATCCCAGACACTGGCCAGAGCTCCCGACAACTCTTACAAATGTGACAGATGATATATCTGCCCTGCCACCACTATTTGCAGGGGTCATGGCTGGCTACACTAGGAGTTGTGATAAACAAACAGTATAGGAGGGAGGGATGTGTGTGGACAGAGCTGTGGCATCTTCAGAGTGTGCTCACACCCACAGAGAGATCCCATCAGAAACTCAGCATTGAACAGCAGTGCCCATGAGTGTGAAAGTTCTGAGTCCAGCCCAACACTTTAGACCTTCCAACCCTGTTCTCTGCTCTTTGTGGAATTATAGCTGAAGGCACTTAGGTAGATTTCTGGGCTAGACCTTTGTTAACCATTTTGCTTCCTCAAATGAAGGATCTAAATATATTCTTTATTTCTAAAAAACAAAGCAAAAGAAAAAACAAAACCAAACCCTGCCTCAATAGGATGGATAAACAAGACCCAACAATCTGTTGTATACAAGAAACACACTTAAGTCACAAAGATAGACATTACCTGAGAGTAAAGGGCTAGAAGATGGTTCTTCCAAGCAAATGGGCCCAAGAAACAAGAAGGAGTAGCAATTCTAAGAGCTAATAAAATAGACTTTCAACCAAAATTAATCAAAAGAGATGGGGAAGGTCATTTCATACTCTTCAAAGGAAAATTCCACCAAGAAGACAGTACAGTTCTGAACATCTATGCTTCAAATACAAGAGCACCCACATTTGTAAAAGAAACATTAAAAAAACCTTAAACCACACACATTAATAGTGGGAGACTTCAACACTCCACTCTCAACAAAAGACAGGTCAACAAAACAGAAATTAAACCAAGAAACAAGGTCCTAACATACATCTACAGAACCTTTCACTCAAACACAAAAGAATTTACCTTCTTCTCAGCACCTCATGGAACCTTCTCCAAAAGAGAGCATAGTCGGTCACAAAGCAAGCCTCAACAGATATAAGAAGATTGAAATAATTCCTTGAATCCGATTTGACCATCATGGACTAAAACTGGACCTCAACAACAACAGAAATAGCATAAAGCCTTCACACACATGGAAACTGAACAACTCCTTACTCAATGTCAGCTGGGTCAGGGAAGAAAGAAAGAAAGAAATTAAAGACTTCCTAGAACTCAATGAAAATGAAGGCACAACATAACCAAACTTATGGGACACTATGAATGCAGTGCTAAGAGGAAAGTTTATAGCTCTAAGTGCCTTCAAGAAGAAATTCGAAACATCTCATAAAAGCAACTTAATGGCTCACCTGAAAGCCCTTGGGGTGGGGGGAGGCAGGGAACAGACACATCCAAGAGGACTGGACAGCTGGAAACAATCAGACTGAGGGCTGAAATCAATAAATTAGAAACAAAACAATTCAAAGAATCAATGAAACCAAGAGCTGGTTATTTGACAAAATCAACAAGATAGACAAACCCTTAGCCAAACTAACTAACTAAAAGGCAGAGAGACACTACCCAAATCATGTAGTATTCTTAAGTGTCCATCTGCTTGCAGACTCTGTATCCTGTGTCCTGCTCAGGAAGGTGGGGAAAGCCATGGACTTTGTAGAAAGAATGTGTGTCTTTTACAGAGGTTTCAGCAGGTGACATAATTTGGAATCTCCCTTCCAAGCACATTTGAAAATTTGATCATCAAATCAACTCACTGATGATATTTTGGGTAGGATCATTTCCGGATGACTTGGATTATGTGAGGTCATGAGCTGATGGCCCCAAGATAATACAGGTGACTTTCTAAGAAAAGAGAAGAGAAACTTGAGGTGATAAGCGCCTTGCTGTCACTCCATATGCTGTGTCATCTGCCATGCAATGATGTGGCAGAAGGCTGGTACCAATGCTGAGCAAAAAGCTTACTCTGTGCTCTGGACTTCCCAAATCAAGAACTGTGACCCAAGGAAATTTTCATTTTTTATAGGTTACCTGCCCTCAGGTGCTTTGCTATAGAAAGAGAACTAAGACAAAGGCAACAGCCTTTTCTACTCAAAGCTTTGATATCAGTGGGGCCACAATGGCTCTAAAATCTCAAACTGACATCAACAGAACACTCAAAAGAACTGTATATCAAACACACACACACACACACACACACACACACACACCTTGCAGATATTTGAACATTTATAGACCAAGTACTAGCACACTTGATGTTTTGTAGATTTTATTCTCAGTTTTTAGATTTTTTTCACATAGAGAACACATTTATTCTTCCCTTGAAGAGCAGTCAACAAGGTACTTTTTCTAACTAAAAGATTATATCAAAAATACAGAAGTAAGAAATTTTTTTAATTTATTTATTTTTATATCAATCACAGGTTAGGTACTTTGCATCCCAGGCATAGCCTCCTCCCTCATTCCTTCCCACCCTCCCACTCCCTCCCCCATCTCCCTCCTACCCACCCCC
>CM053743.1:77430039-77587441 GCA_028658305.1 Pachyuromys duprasi | reverse complement strand
CCAGGAGGCTCCAGAGTGAGTGGAGGAGGCAAGTTCACTCCTCTTGGTGAGAACTTTGTAATATGATAGGTACCTGTGCCAATTGCAAGATCATATTGATATATCTTTGCCTACTCTTTCAGTTGGTCAAAAATATTGACTGTAGTACTGTTTACGTTTTAAAGGGGTTCTTAGCATGGATCAGGTATAATACAACATCACCAACAGATCTCCTATGAAGTCGTTTTATTTATTTTTTTTTATTTTCCCACCAAGGAATCTGGTTATGTATCTTTAAAAACATCATTAGACGTAAGACAACAGCATGGGACAAACCATTCATTAGATTTGGGACTGGGAATTCATGGAAAGCAATGGAGAGGGCTGGAGGGCAGCCTCAGTGTTCCCCTGACATGAGCTTCGGTTTAAAGCCATAGGTCCATTCACATGGGAACAGGGTCATCCACACCATGGTAGTAAACCACAGTGGCTCAGCTGTAAGTGAAGCTTTCTCAGAAAACTGCATACAAGAGTGCCTCTGCCTTTCTTTCAAGATGAGCATGCATGTGTGTGGACAAACATATACATTGCAAAACAAACAGAAGAGATGTGTCCTATATGCAACATACTCACAGAACTAGAACAGTGAAAAGGAAACATCTGATTCTGAGGTCACTTGAAGCTCTCTCTTTGTTTTTTTTATATTTTTTTCATTTCTATTTTATATTAATCACATGTTATGCACTTTGTATCCCCGCCGTAGCCCCCTCCAGCATTCCCTCCCTATCCGCTCCTTCCCTCCCTCATCTCCTCCCTGCACCTTACCAAGTCCACTGATAGGGGAGGACCTCCTCCCCTTCCATCTGACTCTACCTTATCAGGTCTCTTCGGGAATGTCCTCTTCTGTGGCCTAGCAAGATTGCTCCTCCCTCGGGGGTGGGAAGGTCGAAGAGCCAGCCATTGAGTTCATGTCCAAAATAGTCCCTGTTCCCCTTACTAGTATACCCACTTGGGTATTGTGAAGCTCTCTCTTTATAAGTGTCAATCATACTGAATGTGACCTTAACAGGACAATGATGACTTTTGGTGTTTCTAAGAGAAGGAAGTGTGTGAAAGCATACACTGTAGGAGACATAGGTTGCTCCCCTCTCTCCCTAAATTCAACTAGTGTATTCTTCATCTGTATAAATTTTTATTTATGAATTTCACACAAAAATGAGAAATACCAGTATTAATGTTTAGGAGAAAGATCGCATGTGCCTCCAAAGCACACAAAAGAGAGGCCTTACATTGGGAACTTTCACACATCACATCTTGAAGGTAGAAAGGAGCAGTCAACTCCAATCCTAGTGGTTTTCTTCTCCATGTCAGGATTCCTCTGAAGCCAGGAGTGAATTCTTCTCAGCGGGCACCATAGATCACTGTGGCCCAACGAACCACAAAATCTGTTCCAGTGCGTGGCAACCTCGGTTGATAAACTGTGAATGCAAAGGAGCAGAAAATGAGCTTTGCACCTGCACTTCATCAGCCAGAGGTGGGGCTGCCTACCAGGTCTGTAATGGTCTACCTCTACTGCAAGGGAGCAGGCCAAGCTCTGGCTTACACACAGTGGGCTGTCATGTCCACATTTGACAGTTAAATTGTGCTTGTGCTCTACCTGACAGATTGTCTGACTTAAAAATGTGGCAGCAACCCATCTTTGTGGCCCCCATATGTGTGAGTTCTCTCTCTCTCACACACACATGAGGATGATAGCATAGCACATACACTTTTTTATCACAAGTATAAAGTTCTTCAATGGAGTCTGAGGCTTTTTAACACTCACTTATCAAACGCTGAGATTCAGTCTTTCCTTGCTGAAGCCATGGCCTGCTGAGGAGCACCCTCATCCCTAGAGCTCTGCTGACACATTGATCTCTTGTGGCAGAGAAAAAAAGGAACCAGGGAGCTTCCGGTCAGAGTGGTTTTGGCATCTCCTCCTGCCCACTGCCCATTATGTCTTGGCTTTGTCACTTGCCCTAAGACTTTTTAGCTGCAGAGGTTGACTATTCTCATGGTTCCATCTTCTCCAGACATGACTCACAGACTAAAACTAGAGAACAGCCCAGTCTTGGCTACACTACAGGAGCTACAAGCCTCCCACGGACTGGGACAGAGCACCATGCATAGATTCACTGCACAGTCAGCCTCTTGTGGCAAGCCCAGCTCTGCAGAGTCTCATGTTCAACACAGACACAGCCAAGCACTGTGTCTAGTGCAGCAATTCTCCTTGGAAGGAGCACAGGCATCTCCATTTATTATACCCAACAGCCACTCAGTCACTTTCTACTTACCTGCATCTGGACTTTGCATCTCTACATGTAAGAGGCATGAGAGAGGGAGGCCAACTCTAGTGGAAAATGGCTAGTGATGACAGGCAGAAATACCCCCACAACACTAAAGTGGAAATGGAGCTATTTGCATTGTTTTCTTATACTGTTTCCGATAGAGCTAAGACAAACTTTCTCTTGAGTATATATCCTTAGTTAATATTTTCAGTCAATATCCAGTTCAGTAGACCACTCAGAACATCTGTACTCACAAATATGCTGCGTGGTAATTACATAAATCAAGATCACGGAAATGTTACAGCACACTGACTGCTGTTGCCCAGGGTGCCAGGTGGATCCCCATTGCCGCTCATTGTTATTCCCCATTGGTATTTTTTTCCATTATAATATTTCATGTGTACATGTTCATTTCATTTCCAGATCTTTGCATGCACCATAGAATTGGATATTCCTATCACTCTCTATATATTTTCTTCTTTTTTTAATTTATTTCTTCTCCATCTGGAAATGCCTTGCTCTATTTTCTCTGAATGCTGAGCATACTCTTAGCTGTGAACTCCCTGGAAACCACCTCTATAGCAGGCTTCTTAATGTTTGTTTATTATGGATGTGTTACATCTGAGATGATCTTTGCAATTGCACTTCTAAGGCCTAAACTGGTTTCTTTGTACAATCTAGTCCTTTAATTGCAGAAAAGGATGTAGGCCACGCTGTCAGGTTCAATAAACTTGATGCTTGATTCATTTCTGATGGGACTTTAACAAATTTCAGGGAAAACAGATAATAAAATTCAAAATATGGAAATATTTTTCTAAGATTTTTTTCTCCAAGGAAATAAAGACACACATAACGCATAAGATTAAATATAGTATTAGTTCAAAGTAACGTGTAAAAACTTAAAGTCCAATAACAGAATTATCAATGAATTGGAGTCAAAAGATGAGACACTCAACAGCAATTAGAACTATACCATCTTAAATGTACTTAAAGCAATGAAAATCATTTGTTATCTAACACCGAGTATAATATGTAAGTTATGCACTTGGCCTGCTTTGTGAAATGGCTGCATAGAAAAATAACCAAAAGGAGGTTTCCAAACCTATAAAAGTGCTCATCCCCAACCTACAGGGTTTTGAGTCATTTTCTTGTCCATGCCGTGTCCTGTGTAGCCATGCTGGGTCCCGCGTGTTCTGCAGGGGAGAAGTGTGGAGGCAATAGAGTATCGTGTAGCCTTCTCAGCCACAGGAGACTCTGCCCACTGAAAACTCTAACAGCACTGGGCACATGGAATGTGGTGTGTGGAAGAGCCCCAGACGAGGAAGAGTCATGACATGTGGGCCTTCCTGGCAAAGGGCCGTTAGGGTCACAGCCTGGCGCAGCTTCCACTGATGTGACCACAGAAGTAGTTGGGCAGCCACAAGGTACGTGACCTGGTGACCTCAGGTTGGAGAGTCTACCCAAAGACCAACAACCAATGGCAGGCTCGGAGATGGTGTGAATGAATCTGATTGGTCGCCAAAGCTATATAATTAACTCTCTCTTCCGGTAATAAGCCAGTCTGCATCCACTTGCCCTTGGTCTGTGTTCACCGACTCCTAGTGTCTGTGTGACTGCGCACCTCTTACCCTCGGCCTGAACCCCCTGGCTGGAACCCAGGAGGAGGACCAACAATGACAGAGGACTCAGACCAGAACTCCCTGAAGTAGTGAGGATACCTGTGGAGAAGGCAGGGCATCAGGCTTAAGTCTGTGTAAATGTTGGTGCATCACATAGCTCCTAAGTGACTCCATTTCCACACCTGGTGAAGGGGATCACAGAACCATTAATCTCACGGGGAGGAGAGACGAATGTGTGGGCAGTGCTCAGAAGCCGTGAGGCAGGGCTAGAGTCAGATAACCATGCAGGTGGATAGGTGAATAACCATCATGCTACACACACACACACACATCACACGTATGCACACAAACACTACACACACACCACACTACATACACTCACAAATACCACACATATGCATACAAACACCACACACACACCACACATGCACACCAAACACATCTACACCACACACCACATAAACACACAAATATACCACACACACTATACACACAGAAGTACACAAACACCACATGGATACACACATACCATTGCAAAACCATGAGGGAATTCAATGATCACTATTGAGGAAGCACAACGTAAGCAGGAGCTGGTGCTTGAGCCTGTATCTTCAGTTACTCTCTCTGGGGACCTGATGGGACGCTGAGTGAACCTGCAGCCGATTGGCGGATTCTCTGCCTTCTTCTGCAGCCTCATCTCCTTCCCACAATTCCCTTTACAGACAGCCTAGACTTGAGAATTCTATGAACATCCCTAATTCATCACAAGCCTGTATCATTAGCTGGTTGTCAAGCCTTCTACCCACCTACTTTCCTCATCTCAGTATCATGTGTAATCTTAAACATTCAAGCCCAGCCCTGAGGAGACAGGATGAGCTGGGGTTGGATGGAAGGGGAGGAGGTCCTCCCCACCCCGTTGGTGGACTTGGAGGGGGCGGGGAGGAGATGAGAGAGGGAGGAGGAGGGTGGGAGGGAATGAGGGAGGGGGCTACGCTTGGGATGCAAAGTACCTAACCTGTGATTGATACAAAAATAAATTAATTAATTTAAAAAAACATTCAAGCAACCCCTATCACTTCTTCAAGTTGTCCCATTGCTTCTGCCCTCCTTCAGAAGAGGCGAGGCTCCCATGTGCTAACTTCTCTCCCCAGCCTCATCTAATATGCATGCCCTTACTGTCAGCTTCTTCATTTTTAAACAGACATACCAATCATTTTTTCAATAGTTAATTATGCTCTTAATAGGAGTTGTCAGTTTTCTTTGGGCGCTTTTATTCCATTTCTTCCTTTTGAAATGTGTTCTTAAAGAATAAAATCTCCAGTAAATATTGCTTGGTTATGTTGTTTAGGGCATTTTCAAGGCATAGTGTGTTCGTGTCTTTGCATGACTGAATATAATTTGAATTTAACCACGTAGTTTAATAACGGATTGAGTGCGGAAATGAGCCTCCTACTGTTTTGTTCTGAGCACCTTGAAGCTGGCTATCTGCTTTTGTTGAGATACTCCAGATAATTCACATTAGCAGTTATGATTTGTTCTTCCAAAGTTTTTAATTATTTTAAGATTTTCCTATTTACATTTTATTTTGTGTAATTGTGTTAACCTAATAAAGCAGTTTTAAAAAATTCTCAATTCTGAGTGTGAACCAAATTTCTAAATTCAAAAAAAGAAAGGAACAAGTAAAGGAAGGAAAGGGGGAAGGAAGAAAGAAAGGAGGAAAGGAAGGAAGGAAAGAAAAAGTAAGGAAGGAGAAGAGGAAGAAGGAAAGAAGGAAGAAAAGAAGGAAGAAGGAAAGGAAAGGAGGAGAAAGCAGGAAAGGAACAAAGTTCATCATGTCTTCAGTATGGTATATATTACTTGCTCCTTACTTTGCCAAACTTTACTTAACTTTTTGGCCTCTTTTTCTTCTGTGACATGTTCTTCCTCGTGCCTTCACATTTACTAATACTCTCCCTAACTATGTTTAGTCAATGGTATCTCCTACCTTTCAAAGTTCTTTCACCTCTTTTTTGGAAGTATCTATTTCAGGATTTTAAATAGATTCCGTTTCATGCCAAATGGATTTTATAATACTGTTTTACTTATCCCTTCTTTTGTATTTATTTGGAATAATTAATCATACTCACTTAGAATTCACTTATTTTTACCCTTTTCTATCAATTTTTTAGTGTCAGTTTTCTCCTATTAAACACTTTTATGTTTTGTTTTTAATAAAATTTCTGAATTTTATAAAAATGCTGAATTCCCTGACATGCATTGAAATGGGTTTTGTAGGCTTGTGAGGATCAGGATCTCCAGTTAATAAAGCTCAGATCATGATTCTCCAAGTTCCTAAGCATTCAGCCTGGGTTAGCCCTGGCCTGAGCTCCATCTGAGTCCTGGGGCTGTTGCTTTGTTCCTGCTTCTGCAGACAAAGCCACTTCTAACTGTAGCTCAATGCTACACCTTTAAAAGAAGTCTTTAGAGTTTACAATCATTTGCATTTGCTTATTTATTTATTGTAGTAGGAGAATGACAGGATGCAGCATGCATGTGGAATGGGTAACTTGGAGGAGTAAGTTCTCTCCTCCACCATGAGAGTTCCAGGTGACACATTCAGGTCCTTAGGTACTATCACTCACTATTGCCAGCACCTAAGGAAACTGTTTACCCACAAATCATTGCTTCTGACCTTTCTAGTCACTGCCTACAGAGACCCATAATACTTGATTTTATTGTTGTAAATTCGTTTACTCTTCTTTTCCTCTGTTTCTCTTTTTCCCTTTTTTCATTCATTGTTTTTTTCTTTAATTAAAAGTCAGCATTAGATAATCAGAGGGACCTAGGCTTCTGCCTGCTAAAAGTGCTGTATCTGGTGGATTTCCTACATTATGTACATTGAGTGTGTGTTGGTGAATATAGCATGCTGATACTTCACATTACTAGCTAAATATGACACACACAATGTGACTTTCCACCACTTTGTACTGTCTTCATGATGTTTCATTACTGGGGGAGCGCCCAGTGTTGTTATGTTTGGTTGAAATGACGAATCATTGTAGCCCTCATTGGTTACCTTGGTTAGATCCTTTCTTTGGGCAAGCATTTCCTCTGCATTCTATGCCTTCCCCTTCTCTGTTTTATGTCATGTGCTCCTGTGTCTCTTTGGTAAGAGTAGAGAATGCAGATGAATCACTCAAGACAGCTTTTCATGAAAACACATGTGTACAAGTATATAATATAATTTTGTGAACACATCCCACAAATTTGCCCACAGCCCACTCTTCTGGGGGCATTTTCTCAACTGAGGTTCTCTTTTCCGGAATGACTCTGGCTTGTGTCAAACTGACATGGAACTAGCCAGACACTAACCCAACACATGCCCTTTGCTGTCATTGTTACAAATCATCATCTGCTTTAAGGACAACCATGTCTTTGGAACATGAAGATGAAGAGGAAGAAGGTATAGCCTCAATACTGGGACAGATAACAATGAGAAAGAAGACAAAAGAGGGGAGAGAAACAACTGGACAGAGAAAATAGACATGCCACAGCCTCCTACAGAGGCTACTCACAACCCTGGAGGCCTCCGAGTGAAGTATGCATCCTGAGGCAAGAGTTGTTTGGGTTGTCATAATAAGCAAAGCAATCTGAGTGATTGACGTGAGAACCCATTTCGAAGACTCCCCAAACGAACCACACCCCCAGCCCCACTGGTCCTTCCTTTTCATCTGAACCATTTTCCATGTAGAATAGCATGTCTTCAGCTTTAAAAAATAATCTAAATTATTCAACATAATAATTTTCCCTGTGTATATTCCTAGAGTTGTGATCATATCATGCTTAGGTTATGTCCAATGCATCCTAAGTATTCTCCTGGACTCAAATCCAATATCTTTTCCAATACATTTGTAATTGCACTTTTCAAAACATAAACATATATTTAAACAAATGATATACAATTCTTGGCATATGGATCCAAAAGCTTTACTGTTGTTTAGAAGCCTCTGTTGACCTGCACTGAATTACAGCCAAATCTTGGATTTATTTTGTTTATTGAGACAGACTCCCTGTGCAGCTCAGGCAGGCCCAGAACTTACCTGCCTCTGTCTCTCAAGTGCTAAGATCAGAGACCTGAACCCCTACACAGGGCTTATATCTGAATCTTCATCACTTTGGTCAACTTTTCTTCCCATTGAAATGGTGTGACAATTCCTGGAAGAAGCACAAAGCCACTCTACCTTGCCTGCACACAAGCCCTTCGTGGCTAGGAATACTCTCATGTTTTATAACCATGCATTGGAGGTTTCTGGGTCCAGCAACACTCATATGATGGTAAGGAACCCTTTCTAATGTGAACATCTGGAAATGCTGAGACAATTCAGCCATGTCTTTATAGAAGTCCAGGTATGCTTGCAGAACAGAACGGGAAATCTGTCAGTATCTAAGAGGGGGGTTAAAAGAATAATTACAGCAATATATATTTTAAATACAAAATAATATATTTTACATAAATATAATAAACACGTAAAGTATAGGAGGGAAGGAGGGATCGGGGTTACAACCAGGATGTAAAATGAATAAAACATAAATTAATTAATTTTTAAAAGTACACAATATATAAATTATATAAGTATATGTATATAATATAATAATTATATATTTATAATTAAAGTATACTTCAGCATGACTGGAGGCCCCAGGATCACGGAGGAAGCCAAGGATATGACAAGAAGTGCACAGGGCCCTTGTAATCAAGATAAGTTAAAATGAGGTTCCTTTTCCAGGTCAGGACTTTTGACAACCTGCACCTTAGACAGAAGTACAACAAAACAAAAGCCAAGTAACTGATCGACTTTACACCTGTTAAAATGTCCATTAAGGATGGAACACAGGAGAGCTAAAGCGACCTTATCAAGATGCACTGGTCAGCAGTGTTAACTACTGCCCTAACATCAGACAGCCAAATAGACACTGGTGAAAGATCTTTTCTTTAATTTATTTATTTTTATATCAATCACAGGTTAGGTACTTTGCATCCCAGGCGTAGCCTCCTGCTTCCTTCCCTCCCATCATGATAAAGACTAAATGGGTCCGGGAGATAGGGTGTATGTGGACCTGTCTCCCAGCCATCATCTTTCATATGTTGTATTCCCTCAGTTTCTTTATCAGCCAGCCATGCTTATACCTCTGAATGGTGCATGCCATACTTGTTTAAAAATATTTCTGTTCTTTTTTCAACGCAACTGTTCCTTTTTTACCTGCAGACAAGGCCAGTAGCCCTTCAAGTTTGTCAAGAACCCTTTTTATATCTCTTTCCATTTCTACTTTACTGTTTTCTACGAAGAGCACAGATCAAATCTGAACTTTCATTTCTTAATCATCTCCGTGTCGTGTTTGGGCTTCTGTGTCTTTCCTGCTTCCTGTCTAAGGTTGACTGCCCTCTGCTTCAGTTCCTGCTTCTAGGATTCTGTCTTGATATCCCTCAGCAATGGCTAGTGGTGTGGGACTGTGAAATAAAACCAGCTCACTTCCTCTCCTAGTTCCTTTCGGCCATGGTAGGTAGTAGAAGTTTTGGTTCCTTTAAAAATTTAGTTATGTTATATAGGCAGGTTTCTGTTTTAATCTCAAGTGTGGAATATGGGACTGCCATAGTTTGTCCACAGCTGATAATTGCCTTCATGCTGCTCAGAGAAAGGTGTGGTCTTTGCCAACTTCAGTGTTGCTGTACACTTAGAAACTCTTTTATTACATTTTTTAATATGTCTCTTTCTCCCTACTCCACCTCAATCCCTTCCAACACCCCAAGACCAAGTAGGAGAGAGAAAGGGTTAGTGGGAGAGGGGGTGAAGTTTTCTTTGCTGCTTTCTGCTGGTTAAGGTTGTCAGGTTCCCTGGAACCAGTCCAATCCTTGTTTCGGGAGATCTCTATCTTCTTGACTCACAACAGCAACCAGGAGCAGCGAGGGGGCAGCAGGAGCAGCTGTTCTTTCTTGGAGCTCCTCACTCTCTGGGCTCTTGGCATTTATTCTCTCTCCAGGGTCCTCAGAGTTAAACTATCTGCAGCTGGCAAAGAGCCCCTCTCAGAGCCTGCATGAGGCAAATAGTCTACTGCTGTGGACCATCTGAATCAGTCCCACATCCCACACCTGGGACCAAAGCAAAACCATGTTTTTATCCACAACCCTGCAGTAAAGTTTAATCCTGGGGACTCTGAGGGTATAAATTTGAGAGTACAGAGAGAGAAGCTGTGATGGCTTGGAAAAGACAGAGAGGCTGCTTTGATGATGCTTCCAAGAAAGAAGACAGCTTGCAGTATTTGCTAATTTGCTGGTTACCTAGACTGCTGGATAGCCTGACAGTTGAGAGTGGTATTGCCCCCAAAAGAACCCCAATGACCCTACCTACCCAAAAGAAGTAAAGAGATCTATGTCCTCTTTCCCTTCTAACCTCTGTTTCTTCTACCTATGTGGGTGGAAGGGAGGTAGAGGTTTTAGGAACCCCAAATAAAGTCGAGTTTAAAAACAGTGCCTACATTGTCTTCCTCTGTGGCCTGGTAAGGCTGCTCCCCCATCCGGGTGAGGTGATCAAAGAGGAGGCCAATTGGTTCATGTAAGAGGCAGTCCCTCTTCCCACTAGAGGAAGACAAGGCAGCCACTCCTGATGAGAGCTGATAGACTAGGATCAGAAAGAAGGAGAGGAAGACCTCCCATATCAGTAGACTTGGGGAGGGGCATGCATAGAGAAGGGGGAGGGAAGGTAGGATTGGGAGGGGAGGAGGGAGGGGTTTATGGGGGGATACAAAGTGAATAAAGTGTAATTTTTTTAAAAAGTGCCTACAATGGTACTTTATTATAGCGGTAGAAACCCTAACTGAGCCAATCAGTCATTCAAACCTCCTCCTGTTGCTTGACCTAATCTGGTCAGGATGCACCACCTAAGGCAAGGTGGGCTCTGTGGAAGGGTGATGAGGTCTTGGGGGGATGTTTCTCAGCCTTATACAGTAAATGACCGTCAATGTAGTGGTGCAACCCTCGACACAACCCGCTGTTGAGATCCTCATCACCACGGGTAGACTGGGTGTCAACTCTTCCTTGACACCAGCAAGAGGGCACTCTGTTCCTGTAATTCAAATGTTCCTTGGTCTCAGATCATTTCAGCATGAAACCCCAGAGCAAGAAGCCGCAAGGCAATTTCCATTCAGCGTGTTGCTTGATAGCATGCAAGCAGATGGGAAGAAGCTCCCTCATCGCCTCCTTATGGTGTTTCTGGAAATGAAACATGAAGACATCATCATGAGATGAGTTCTGCAATTGCAGACAGCTTGGATTGCTTTAACAGTTGGGCAAACAGTACTTGCAGCTCTTTCCTGTGATGGGCTCGCTCATGGATTGTTAATCACTCCCCATTACGGCAGGCAGCATACACAGGGTTTTTCTCTGTGCTCCAGTCTTCTCTATAACTCAATGTGTGGTTGAAACACTTATTTCTGCCTCACCAAAGATTTATTTTGAGTCTTCCAGTGGGGGAAAATCACATTTACTTCTCATTGAAAGTCTAGCAGGGGAATCCAAGCTTTGACATTGTCAGCTACAAATGTGCACTGCTTCACTTGCAGCTACCCTGGCAGGCATATGACCTTTGGGCCACAAGTCGATGTGCTTGCAAAGTCCAACCAGCAAACCTCTGATGGACACTTATGTCCTTGAAGTGGCTTTATCACCTGCTCTTTACCAAGTCTACCTCATGGCCTCCCTCCATCCCTTATCATACAAACAGAGGCATCTGATCACTAGACAAGTCTATTCCACACAATACAATTGGTTTTCATTATAGAGTATTTCAGAAAAACACACACAGACAAATTCAGAAGAGAAAATTAACTGCAGTTTAATTGTGGAAGCGCTGCTGGGGTTGCAGGTTTCAGGGTGAACTGCCAACCATGAGCTCATGTGTTTGGACACTGGGCACCACGGTGGAACTTCTCTTTGGGGAGGCTGCAGAACTGAGCTCTAGCTGGTGGGACTGGATCACTTGTGGTGTGCATTGATGGTTACCTACCTCTGGTTCTGGCTTGCACTCTGATCAACATGATATGAGAAGAAGCAGCCCCACCATCCTTTCACTGATGTCGGGTCATTCTGACTACTTTCCTCCATTCCCAACATATTGGACTGAGCCCTCTAAAACCATAAGGCAAAATGTATTCTTACTTAAGATATAATAACATTTCCTTACCCTTTTCCTCTGTCTTTCATCCTGTTCCCAAAAAGATGGCCTTTTTTCTTTAACTGTTGTTGTTATACATAAATGAATAGACATGTAAGTATAACTTCTTGAACCCATTTAGTGCTGTTTGTATGTATGTGATTTTAGGACTGACAACTTGGTACTGGGTTACCACTTAGGATGCTCATCCTTGGGGATAGTTAATTTCCTCTCTCTCGACATTACTTAGTTGCTGGTAGCTCTTTGTATGGGGTGTGTGTCCCCATGAGATTTCCCCTTCCACATTAGCATGCCTATTAGTACTGTCCTTGTCCGGGTTTTGTTTAGGAGATAATACTGTCCGTTTATCACAGCCATATCTAGAAGACACAGTTATGTACCAGACTTCTTGTGCCTCTGTTTCTTACAGTCTTTCTGCCCCCTAATCCTCTCTGTTCCCTAAGCCTTTCATGCAGAATCTGTGTTGCAGACAAGATGTATTAATTGGATATGGCAAACCATGGTTAGTTATTCTAGGCATTTTGACAAAGAAAACAGTTGTAGTTTTCTGTGATGGTTGCATCTTCTGCAAAAAGAAGTGGCTTTGATGAGCTGTAAGAGCTTCACTTACCTGTGGATGTATTTAGAGTGTGGTTGGTGCCTCTGATGGATAATTATTTTTGGAAATGTCTAATCATTTTTACTCTGAAACTTGCAGCTCCTGTGTAAACCCATAGTTGGAAAATTTGACAACCAATGAACAAAACCTGCTGCAAGAACACATTGAGGAGATGATGTAATCCTTTAATATTGGCTATAGATTCTGATTAAAATGATTCATCTTAGCTAGTTGAGTTTGAGTTCTTTGCAAATACATGTGCATCTTTGTCTCTGGTTATTCCTGCATCTCTCTAAGCACACATCTTGTCCTGAACATCAGAAGGCTCTTTCCTTTAGTAGCAACAATCCTTTTATCGGATGACATAGTACCAGATTGTAAATGAGGAAATCATCTGAATAACATAAATTAAAATTCTCTTATGATTTAGTTTCTTTTCTTCTTACTATAACTTACAGAAAATCATAGCTCAGAATTTGAGTTTATTCATAAAAGCAGATCTCCGCTTCTCCACTGAAAACCTCATCTCACTCGGTGCATGCCCAATGCATCTGTGAGACAGTCAGGCCATGGAGAGTGGTGGACGTTGACCTACAGATACATTACCCCCTGAAGGAGGTCAGTAGGACCTGGTGCAGACAATGTAGGTCACTAAAGTTATGATGTATTATTTTAAGTTATGTCTCCCTGAACATAGTTAATTCCTCAATCCCTGGTTCCGGTATATGTGTTTTTACTTAGAAACAAGATCTTTCCAGAAGAAGCCAAGATGGGAAGCAGTCATTAGGATGGAGTGGCTATTATTGGTGTCCTAAAGGAAGAGAGAGACACAAACAGATGACCAGGAAGAAACCATGTGAAGATGGACACAGATGAAATTATGTGAACACAGGCTCAGGGAAGCCATGAGGCCAGGGGACAAGCCAAAAAGTAGATTCATTTCAGGGAATCCTTAAAGGGATGACAACCTTGTACCTTTCTGTGGGGAATGCAAGAACTGCAGAGCTGTGAGAACATAAGTGAACACTGCTGGAAGGACCTGGCTTGTGAGACTTCACCAAGGAATTCCAGGAGCTAGCAGAGAACCCAGGAAGGCAGGTCAAGCAAGGTGGTTTAACCCTCAAGGTGCTGGAAGAAAGGAAAAGTACCAGAGGCTTTTGTATGTGTAGCTTAGTGGGAGAGCCCTTTCCTAGCCTGCTTGAGGCCCTGACATCAGTCTCCCACTCTGTGAAACAAATGAATAAATATGGGGGCTGAAGGCCCCCACCCTTCTCTTGGTCTGTTTTTGGTAAGGAGGGTGTAAGTCTTTGTCATCCGTGGATGGGACCAGTGCAAGTATGATTCTGCACCTACTGGCTCCTAGTGTTCCTGCCTGGATGGTCCTCCCATTCTTCCCCAGCCAGCACATGTGGAGGCACATTCACATGTCCAGGGTAACCTTGAATCTCCTTAGCTGAGTCCTGTCATCAGCTGGGAGGAAAGCTGCCACAGCTGTCCATTTCCATCAAACGCACATGCTTATGAACAGGTTCTAGGGTTCTCCATTTGCTTCTGTGATAAACTGGCAACATGCCTACATATTTCTTATTAGGAAAAAAAAGAAAACTGCAATAAGAATGTATCTACTCACCCAGGATGTCGGAACTCACAGCAGCCATGGGGAGAGTGTTAGGTCACTCTGATCTGTGCTGTTCTCCTTACTCTGTTTCTAAAGCTGTGCCGGACACCAATTCCCATCATCTCCTTTCCTCCTTCTCTATCTCCTACTCTCTGTTTTTAATCTGGGGATATTATACAGATGGGATAGTGTGATGGAGAAATGTCTGTGTTTGTCCCAGGCATTTGAATGTTTGGTCCCCAACTGGGTGTACTATTTGGGGAGGGCTTAGGAGGTAGAGGCTGGAGGAAGTATGTCACTGGGGGAAGGGCTTTGAGGTCTCAAAGTTTCCCACTATCCGTGCCCTCTCTCTCTGCTTCCTGATTGCAATTCAAGGTGAGTTCTCAGCTTCCTTCTGCCCTCACTCTGCCATAGTAACCGCTCATCCTCAGAAACCATCAGCTCAAATAAACCCTTTCTTTTATAAATTTCCTTGACCATGGTGTTTTCTCACAACAACAGGAAAGTAACTGATTGGATTCATTTAGTGTCTGCTGTTTACTCAGTCCACCACTGTCTCTCACCTCCTACTCCTGCTGAGCCTTTTCCTCCACATAAGTCCCTCCTAGTTCAGCATCTTTCATAATGATTTCTTGAGGTTAATGAGGGTTTCCTGTTCCAACATGGATGTGAGGTGGTGGGTATTTACTGCCACATGCAACTTGGCAGTGTCTACACCACTGAAGGAATATGAAATCTCCTCCACAGGAAGCCATTTCTTTCTAAGAGCTGGTGAGGGAGGAGAGCGGGGCCTCGTGAGCCCCTCCTCTGTCCATGATGGATGGTTCAGGGGCCCAGTTCTGTGCAAATCCCACTGAAAGACCTAGAAGCAAAGAAGAGGGAGAAGTTGGGTGAGAGGCTGTCTTCTCGATGTCCTTGTCTGGCTTCTCTGCCTCCTTGTCCTGTGCCTTGTATCCCGGACTAATTGCAAACCATTTGTGCAAACTAGCTGGGAATATTTGCATCGCACAGGGAAATATTTACAAAGCTTTATGAACTATTCCTTTAGGAGTTTCGCAGTGGCAGCAATTGAAGGGTACAAGGGTACATCAAGTTCCCAGATTATCTGTAGAGAACTATGGTCATCTTCCCCCTGCCAGTGTGTTAAGCACATGGACTCTACTAAAGGGGAAACCCAACAGAGATCGAGTTAGAAATTTTGTTTCTTTGATTGTTTCATTCACATTCCCTTTCTTTTTGGATTAATTAACCTTATTTTTTCTTATGAGATTAGTTAAAATATTGACCACAATGATACACACACTTTTAAGCAAACTCATAGGGAATAAAGCTCAGTCATACCTCCTTCTTAGAGATTGACAGGCTCCATCCTGAGATGATGCTAAGGGAACATCTGGACCCTCAGATTTCCTAAGAAAATAAATAAGGAAAATAAAATAGAAACACAAGTATGAAAAGAGCAAACTAACAAACAAAAAAAACAAAAAACAAATCAAGAGACCTATTAATATTTAAAATATCTAAAAGTTCATTTCAACACTCAAAAGAATCTATTCTAGATGTTTCCATGTTGGTCCTGGTCATGGAACGCTTCAAAGGGGGACAGAAATGCATTTTTACACTGGGTTGAAAAGAGATGGAATTGGAAGAGGCTGACAGGAAGATGTGTGTTTCTCATTCTCAGGGGTGGGTGTGCTCCCACTGTCTACCCCGAATCATTGATCCCCGGAGTTTGCCTCTGGGCTTCTTCGAACAGAAGCAAGCCCAGCCCTGATGGATGGAGGAGCCACTTGGGTGGACGGAATGTAGCTCCATGGTCACAGTGGGGTTAAAATAACAGTTCACCGGAGACACTTCTCAGATAATAAAACAAACCATTAGGTTGGGAAAAGAATGTCAGTATGATGTACAGAGTCCCCAGAGGATCAATGCTCCATAGATTATGAGAAGTATAAAGAAAGTTGCCAGGTGGGGCGTGCGCTCCCAGTGTCCCTCTGTGGCAGGACACTGGGGTCATTTTTCTGTGAAGGGGGTGCGTGCACAGAGCTATGCCTGTGTCCATCAGTGCTTGGAAGGTCCTGTGAACACAGCCTTGAGGCCATGCTTTCCTTCTGCAATCATCTTTCTGTGTGTGAAAACCAACTGAAAAGATTTCATACAGTAAGTGGAAGAAAATAAGGGGGGGGGGACCAGGAGACCCAAGAATAACACTTTCCAACCGTATATGCTTTACTATAATATATATGCATATATACATACACACTCTCTGAGGGAGGGTGCCCCTCCTTCAGGCCTTCTGTATGGAACGCCATTTTTAAATAGTGGTATTTTTTTTTCTTTCTTTCTTAACAATACAGTTAATTTGAGGATCTGATAGAAGCATACGTTAAGAGTCTTTGCTTAAGTTCCCATTTCTGTCACCACAAATGATTTTCTTTCTTTTGTTCCCTCCTCTCTAACCATAATCCTCTCTGCCTGGTTATTTGAGAGAAGAGTAGATAAAGCCTTCCTTCATTTTCTTAAGTGCTCTTATTCAAGCACCCGCTCTTCAAATGTGCTGAGTAACGGCATCTGAAGGGAGGTTCCAGAAGAAGCAGAGGTGTCCACAGGCCAGCAGCCTCTGATGCGGGCATCAGTCATGCGTCGCTGACCAAGTGCAGTAGGTGGACCTGAACTCTGCCCCTGCAGACTCCCAGACTCCTGGGAGAACACTGTGGAGACCAGGGTGTGGCCTCTAAATGGACTTCTAGCTCCCTGCTGGCTTGCTAGGATGGAGACTGACAGTGGACTCTCTGAAAGTTCTCACCACAGAGAACAGGCTTAGTCATTTAAAATAGGAACTCAGAAAACCCTTCTCTCACAGCCGATGAAAAACAGGGCGGTTCTGTGTTCCAGAGCCTTGAAGCAGCTCTCTTGCACAGACGCAGGCAGCCTCTCGCTGTGTTCCCTCCACTTGCACAAAGCAGCCAGCTTGTGCATGCATGGCTGGGGAGTCAAGGCTTGGAATCTACTGGACTGATCCTGCAGATTCAGCACTGGGGAATTCTGGCAGTATTTCACATTTGAGGAAGGGCATCCCAGTCTCTGAGCTCTCTCTCAGGGCTTTGAGTTGAAGACTGCAGCTTACACTGTCAAAACGCATGCTGATTTGATCCCTTTCTTAAAGGCTGGATCCTTAGAAAGCCGCCTCTGTTCCGTGATAAAGGCCTATTCAGCGTGGGGTCTGACCCTGCACCAAGCTGCGGAGCCGCAATGGAGCGCTTGCACCCCCTACAGGCCGAACCGCGCAAGTGCGGCCCTAACTCCGCGCGCCTCCTCCCTTCTGACAAGCTCGTGAGTTTACTTAGGAGGGTTTGCAGTCTGGCAGTCACTTCTCTGAAGAAACCAGGATCCTGGCCTTTCCTACCCCACAGCGGAGCTCTGCCTGGTTTCCAGCGAGAAAGCAGGTTCTCACAGGCAGGAAGGAAAGGCAAACAGGAGAAATGTGTGTTCTGAGTGGTCTCTTGTACCAGAACCTTGCCAGTCTCTGAGCCCAAAGCTGGAGCTGGTGCTGCTACACCATTTTGTCAGTTTTGAGCAAGGCACGTCAATGCAGTGGAGTGTGTGCTGTGTGTGTGTGTGTGTGTGTGTGTGTGTGTGTGTGTGTGTGTGTGTGTGTGTGTGTATAGGACACAGCCAAATGTCCTGTCCCCGGGAGCCAAGAGAATCATCTTTTCAAGCCAAGCTCAAACAGAAACACAGGAAGACACTGAGAAGTAGAACAATTGTTTGCCACGTTCAGTTGGACTTTGAAGGACATAATTGTGTGCACCCTCTCCACCCTTCCTCCTAAGCTGGACCTGTACCCCATCAGTGCAGGGTGGTCAGGAGAGGCAGGCCTGGTCCCAGGACAGAGCGGCGTTCCTGTGAATGCTCAGAGGAGAAGTGGGTGTCAGCATTCCTCATGTTCATGCTTTCTCTGCTCTGTAGGCCAGGGGTGTGAATTGGTCTTTTCCTCACTTCCCTACAGACTAGCACTGGCCAAGAGAGTTTCTAACTAGAGAGACACACATTGATACTGCAGGGAGGGAGGGGCCACTTCCTCAGGGCTTCCACATGAGCAGCAGGAAGAGCTTAGCCTTTCAACACAGGGAATGCGATTCAGGACCTGCAGTGTGATGAGCCTTGGGAGCCGTGAGCCCACCAGGGAGAGGTCATCTCACAGAATTACAAGGAAACACATCTTATTTTCACTTCTTCTTTTTTTAAAATACAATTAAAATTGCTATTTAAAAATCTGAGAGACTGTATGAAGCAAAAGATAAGCTTGCCCCTGCACCCTCCCAGGGATGCTTGTGAAACACTGAGTGGCCCTATCCGCACAGGGTCAGCATTTGACTTTCGGCAAAGATTCTGGAAGTCTCACTGGTGTTCAGCTTAGGATATGTCAACAGTGGAGAGGATGATTCTCTTCCCAACCTGCAAGAATGTCAAGAAAGAGCAGGGGTCGCCCCGAGGTACTGGAGAACGTGGCATCTCCCATGCTTTTGGCATGCCGTCATTATCACATATATATACTATTGCTTCTGGAGCGGTTTATTTTTATCTATGGGTATGTGTCTCTGTGTGTATGTGGGTGTGAGTAACAATGACCACAGAGGCTAGAAAACAGACTGTGGATCTAGAGTGAAAACTGTTGTGAGCTGTCCACCATGGATCCTGGAGCCAGAGAACATTTATGTATAAGAGAAGTAGACATTGTTAACTAGTGAGCCATCTCTCTGACCCCATCTATGTAGATTCATAGATATGTGATTTATAAAACAGAAATGCATGCATTCCAAGGCATGCATATAATAAACATTTTATTTTTATTCACATATTCTGGACAAAAAAGAGAGGAAACTACCTACATGCAGAAGCCCTGGCCAATTTGTTCAAGAATTCATGCAATTAAAGGCCTATAAAAAACAAGGTATAAAATGCAATAAAAAGCAAAACTATATTTTCCACAAACAAATTATGCCACTAAAGAATGACGGTATTCAAAATGCAAAGAGCAGCTAAATAGAGTGTTTTATGGAAGCTGCAGGGGGTTTTAACCATGTTTCTTAGTAGGCAGGGAACCCTATTTTTTCATAGTTGTAAAAGTGCCTTTCTATTTTAACCTCAGAGAAGTTCTTAAAAAAAAATGTTTCCCCAGATTCTTGGACCTGCTGAGAGTCTGCAAAAACCTAAACAAACATTAAATTTCTCTCACTATACACTCATTTTTAAGAGTTTATGATAAAACTTTCTCAAGAAACAAATAATGACTTTGCTATGATTTATGCTGCTAAGTAAATATCTGAGATGCACAGTAGAAGAAGGTCTGCAAGGAAATAGAACATTCTGGTTCCAGCAGCTCTTGCAGGACTGCTATGTGCCACCCTTATACACTGAGACTATTCTAGATTGTGTGAAGAAAGACAAGCAGCCTATCTCAGAGCCTGTCATCGGTACAGGACATCCAAAGGAGGTAGGAATGGTGTGTAAGGGCACAGTTGCTGAATCAGAAACAGAGGCTACAAGCACTTGATTCTAAGAGAAGCAGAGGCAAGGACAGGCTTTAGATGAAGAGAATCCTTATTCAACTTCACGGTTTTTCTTAAAAGTATCTCAACATATTTTGCACAGCTCATAGGAATAATTGCTACTCTATTTGGAGAGAATAAGGTATATTGACCCCTTCATTTTTTTAGCTAGAAGAGGGAAGCAAAAGCTGACACCTCTCCTCATTAAGTATCATGATTAAGCCACTGAGAGGAAGAGAGGAGACCCTCACAGGACTTGACAAACGTTTCACATAGTTCTTTACCTTCAGCAGAAAAACAAAGACCGCCTGATTCAAAATGAGTCAGAGACTTAGCTAACCATAGCTCACAGGCAGCCTCAGGACAGTATGACAACCAACAAATGAAGAACCAGGTTTCAGAGGTCTTGGGGAAAGGCACCGCAAAGTGGTAGTGTACTGTATTGTTGTGTGCCACCACATAAACAAACAGGCTGGAAATCACACAACCCGGCTGGAAATCTGCACACAAACTGCCAGCTGTTACTCGCAGATGGCATACCCACTTTGGAAAATACTGATGGTGAATAGAAGCACACATGACCTAGCTATAAAGGTTCATAGTTCATGTGCTTTTTCTACCTAAAGCCTGTTTTCAGAACAGTCACAGATCTGCAGCATCAGTGACAGCCTGAACCCAGGTCTCTCCTCACTAATTATAGAATAAATACAAATGCTATGTAGTGTTTTCAGCCTTGGAGTAGTATGCAGCACTATACACGAATTATATCTGAGGTGTGAAATAATAACCCCAAAATGAAAATCGTGAATTCTGTCAAAAGCCCCAGTGAGAGCCCATGAGATCAGAGGTCAGAAAGGAATACCTGCTAGGTGATACCATAGGGTCCTGGCGGGCAAAGCAAGCATGCAGAGTGCAGGTTCTCTTGTTAACTATGGAAGCCTTCCCCAGAGCAGTGAAAGTAAATGACACTCACAATATGTGTGTTTCGTTCACAGTTTCATAATATGTTCTGTCTGTAAAGGTTTCGCCAGGTTCATCCAGCCCACAAGGGTTTCTAGTTAGCTTGCCAGTGCTCTTACCTACAAGAGCCAGAGAGCAGGGACCTCTTCATCAGAAAACACTAGGAGAAGCCTGCACCATCATTCTCCCAGAGCCCACACTGGGCACAAGGCACAGAAAACCTCCTCCACAGTGAACCTCGTGTCCATCGACAGTCAACACTATTCAAGTCAGATTCCAGAGAAGGCCAGCGCTCTAAGCCCTGCTTTTGCACACAGGGGCCATCCTATTACAGAATGCTAGGAAGCCCAAGTTCTCCTGTGTGCATGGAGAACCAGGGTAACTGGCATTTCAGCCTGTGGCCACTGCCTCCCATTTAAGCCTTGTGGATGCTAAAGGAGTGGGATTGACCTGCCAGGCTGGGTAACACTCAGGGTCTTACCTCTCAGATACTGGCCTGACTGTGGGTCCTTTCATTTATGCCTGAGAAGAAAAGGCAAAGGAAGGCTATTGGCCAATAAATGAGATGCCCCTGCAGTATATGACAATGCTACTGGTACCTTGAGCATGTGTTTGTCTTCTCCTTCTTACACAGGGATAAACTCCAGGAGAAGAGAGATTAGATGTGCTCCCTGTATTTCTGAGGATGTTGCCGTCTCCTTGCAGCCATGATAGTAATTATGGGAGGGCCTTGGACTTCACTGAGGGCAGGGAATCTTTTGAAGAGCTCATCACACAGACCAAAGCCCTTCATTTCTGTGTTTTCGAAGAGCTCCTAACCCCATTTGCCCAGAGTTAGCATTTTTCGGAGCTCTGTAAGTGAATGCTAATAGACACTTATTATTTAAATTGTGTGTAACAGGCCTGTTCAGACTGATCACCTCCTGAGTCAGTCAAGTAATGATTTTGATTCTTTTTATTGAATTGACATGTTTTTGGCAGGATCCAATAAGCTCCTTAACTCACATGTCAGGATGTCCTGGTCCGTGCCAGGCAATTTGCTATGGATTTCATCTCTTTTCTCTCATTAAGTTTTAATGAATGGATTGAGGGGAAGGAGGTGATATTTTTACTCACTGGCCACGGTACAGGTTAGGACTGTGTTAGAGTGAATAGAATAGGGGTAAAACTAAGTAGAGGTGTGAACATAACAGGGGTCTTTCCTCCTTCCAATCTGAGAAGTCTGGAGGCTCCTAGTCCAAGGTTGGACTAGTCTCTGACTCAGTAAGTGACCTAATCCTCACCCTGAGGAGCCTTCATCATGCAATACGGATGCCAAACTTCAACCATGATAGTTCCCCCAGTCCATTAGCTAGAATTCAGTCACACTTCTCCATTGGTTTATGTGGGGTTGTGGGAAATGTCTTTGTTATGGGAACCCTTGTTATGGCCTAAAGGAAGACTAAAATGAATGAGGAAAATAGGGAAATGAGTACCATGTCACGAGTCTGTCACATGGGTGCAATCGTTTTCCTAAACAACCACAACACAGATGTCATGGGATTAAAGGCTAGACGCTGGTGGAGTGCGTGGCTGGGAATGGCTGGCTTGCTCAATAGTGCTCCTTCCTGCGCATGAGCAATTCTGCCAACATGAGCTCCCTCCTTAGAAACTGCTTATGTTTTAAGGACTTTCCTATGCTCCAAAATCAGGCGAGGAAAAGGTGTTCTAATTACGTATCTAACTAATGAGCTCTGAGTGAGTGTTAAAGGTGAACTGGGACGTGAAATATCTTTCTGGAAGCAAAGGCTACAAGAATGAGAGGAGTCAGGAAGGAAGAAAGGAGAGAGGAATGGCAAGCACCTGGAGGCCTCCATGCCGTGGAGGCGGGGTGGGGCTAGGTTGCCTTCCGAGTGTGCTCAGAATAGAGTCGGGCGCTTTCTCCCCTCTGGAGTTACCTTTACATAATCTCACTCATTTGTCCTGACTCTCCCAGGAGCACCCATGGGACCAACTCTTGGTGGACTTGTCGGCAGAGTCCTGTCCTAGACAGCTCAGAGACAGAACAGCTACTGACGGCAGTGGGCAGGGGGCGGTCCTTCCAAGGCTCACACTGAGGCCTTTGGGAGATGGCCAACTGACATTGAAGTTTAGACTGATCTGAAACCTGCCAAAATGAGTTCTAATTCCTCATAATCAACCTTCACTTTAAAGTTAGTTCTTTCTCTATTTTTTTTAATCTTGTTTTTTTCCAGTTTATGGTTTCTTAGCAAAACTGGAAACAAGATGCAGATGCAAAGACAGACAGCTCCAGGGAGTCCACGGGCGCCTCACTCTGTAATGGACAGACAATAGCTTCCAACATGCTCAAGCATCAGAAACCAGCTCAAGGCACTCGAAGAGCAGAATAGAACATTTGAAAAAAAACATGTAACGTTGGAGTTTCTGGAACTTTAATAGCTTTCCACTTAAAATTTTGGCTATCAGGCACTTTAACTAAGAGAAAAAAATAATGAGTTTTACAACATTCAGCCTGCTTTATAGCATATTACATAATGTGTGAGCACCATAAAGGAGCTTGTGTGCTGTACCATAAAGCTTATTAGGTCACCAATATTTCTGGATTCATATTAAGAAATTAGAAATAATGGTTCAGATTAGAGTTACCAGAATTATTAAAAAAATATCCTTTGAATTGAACCAGTCAGTCCCAAGGATATACTAATGAATTTGTACCTTTAAAAAAGAAAAAAAAAAGTTTCACTTATGAATTCACCTGAGGTGAACGGAGTCATGCTAACACTGTAAGTTTTATGTGGACTTTCCACGGGCAGGCATGCCCTCTCCACACCGCCTCCACTTGGTGCAGCTTGCCTTAATTTTCATTTTGTGAGCCCCAGAGTGAGAGTAATTCTTAAAAATCAGACTTCTAGTCTGAAGAGAGGAATGACGAACTATCCTCTCACTAATGTTCTTTTAGGTTTAAAATGTTTAAGCTACACAGAGTAGGTGGAGGTCCCACATGCTCTGCGAGCGGCTATTTCTCCATCGGCCTTTTCCTCAGCCGGGCCCTCCTTGGCCTTCCTGAGGCTGCTTTCCTTACTGGTGATGCTGAAGATGGACTTACATAGACCCCCACCCCTAGCCCCGCACCCTGCACGCATGGTTTCAGCTGAATCGCACTCATGTGTGCATCTGAGAGTTCCAACCAACCGGGCAGAGAGGTCTTGAGTTGGGAGCAATAGAAAGCAGAGCTGCTTCCACTCAAGACGACAGAGCAATACCCTGGCTTGTGCCCAGTTGAATCTCTCCATATTGCTTAATGCCTCCCAGACACTCAGGGCCACCGCAAGCACGTGCTGAATCCTGATCCAGAAGGAAAGCTATTTCTCCTGCTATCAAAGCAGAGGCTGCACAAAGCAAGCCTTGCTGTTCTGAGACTACTACTTTACTACCATGTATTAACAGAAAATATCTTCGACCGCTTTTCTCGTGCAGCTCCTCATTCTACTTTCACACCATACAACAACACACCATACAACAACAATGATGAGTATGTGGACATGCCCTTGCCATGTTTGTGGGTTCCGAAGACTGGCAAATAAGGCAAGAATTGCATCTTACAATGGTAAATCTCCTTTATGCTGCACTAGCCAAATGGGAATTTGGATGAAGGATAACAGCGCATTTTGGTAAAGGTGTGTTTTTCTTATCTGTGAGTGACAACAGTGAGATGTTCATTAGATTTTAGAGTGACAAGCCACAGTAGCTTCCAGTGTGGAGTTACCATGATGTCACTTCATCAGTCCTGGTGTGGGAGTAAAATCTAAATGACTTGCACAATTGTTTTCAAGGTTAAAATGAACAGAAGGTGCTACACTAAGCAAGACTCTGAGCTGATCCCATAATTCATCACTACTACAGTCCTGGAGTTCATACCACTTACCTTCAGTCCTAGAGGCAGGGAGTCAGAAGAAATGCTAGCACTCTGTTCATGTGGGGTACATTCTCTGGTACTTGTGAAGCTTGGCTGTGCATCAGGATCTCTTCTAATACTTCCAGCAACAGGGGCTTGTAGGTTGTATCTAACTGAGGCCATATTCTGAAAATGGTAGTCATGGACTTGACTCACACAGGGACTTCATGCCTTAGTGCATGAGTGTCAGGGAGATCCTGAGTACTAAGAAACCTGCATCCTGCATGTTGAGTACTGAGTGACCACTGAGCCTTCAAGGTAGTGACAGATCCTGTATTCTGAGTACTAAGTGGTCACAGCTTTTCTATGACATAGATGGTTCCTGAATTCCTAGTACTGTATACTGTGTATCATGGATTCCTCCTGGCAGCAAACGGATCTGAGACTCTAAGTGTTAAGTTATCACTGACTCCTTCCCTACTCTTGCCAATGAATGCTTCCACAGGACTCATGAATACTGAGTTCTAACCTAAGGAGACTTCTAAAAGCAGAATGCATCAAAGAGTCAAGAGTACATTAATCAGAAGGAAAGTTGCTAGGTTGGGGTGAAAGACTCTTATAGTGCTGTTGGAGCAGGGCGGAAGGCTGCATATGATGAAATCTTTGTTGTTCTGCTAGGAAGACAGGACTGCAATCTGCAAGGTACTCATGTCACATATTAAAGGCTGCAAAGTACTCCTATCTTGTACTACTGAAGTTCTTTGCATAATCTATAGACTTTATCAGAGGAACCATCATCTTCCAAACTTCCCATTTGCTTTTTCACTAAATCCTGTAATGAATGCCTCCTCTTTAGTATAAAACCTCAAAACTGTGTGTCTTATTCAGGAACACATTCCTCAGAAACTCTTAGTTCAACTAGAAGACAGTCAAGTGATGACACAAGCAAGATTCCTACAATAAATGTTCTGTGATTTAAGTTGACAAAAGTTGTGGGAAATGATGGTCATGAGTGGATATTGCCACTTGGGATATGGAAGAGGGGAGGGACAGAGATTTAGGAGCTATGGAGGAATCCTGAGCATCAGGGGTGTATATGACCATTTGGGACTTGGATAAGTTGAGGGAGAGAGAGGTTTAGGAGTTATAGAGGTAAAAGTTCTAACCAGCAGGGGTGGATATGACTACAGGAGAGTTAAGGGATAAAACAGTTTATCAGCTATGGAGGAAAAGGTTGAAACCTTTGTGAAAGCATCTTGAAAATAAAGTATCCTGTTTTCAAATCAATATCTGTCTGCATTTTGGTTTTATAGACAGGTTTATAGGGACTGATCATGTGTTGGTAGCTATGCAAAACACAAAACCTACTGTTGAGTTCTCATAACTACTTCCTTGAAGTGGAAGTTTCTGGTTTCTTTGAAATTCAATAGAGTCATGTGATGTTTTGCTAGAAGCTGTCTTCTGAGAGGGCACGTGATATTTTTCTGTGTGCTGTCTTATGTGAGGAGCATGACTTTGGTCAGCTAAGAACATCCATTGGTGAACTCTGAGGGAGGAGATATATAGAATCCCACAGACAGTGTGAATTCGCTCTTTGGATCAACATTGCTGCACTGACCTTTGTGCTTCCACATTGACTTTGTGGAGAGAAACATTCTAGAGAATTTCTTGGGGTAATCCAACTGAGTCTTGTGGCTTTCACTGCGTTATCCCAATCTTATGACTCATGCTAATTCATTTTGTTGCTTGGTGTTGGCCTTTGGACTGGACTGCTAGTACCCAGACAACAAAGAGTAGACTCATCCCAAGGAACTACTACTAAAAAGGTCTACAACCCATTTACCTAATAACCTTCTTTCTCCCCTACTGCTGGACAATGGATGGAAGGGAGATAGAAGCATTTTAAAACCCTAAATAAAGTAGGTTTGGTGAAAAATCTAAGCCTACGCTTCCTACTTTCCAAGATTTTCAAATACTTGCTTCTTCTTGCTCACACAGTGTTAAAGATGTGTGTCAGATGACTGGGGCTGAGGAAGGCTAGGTGCCACTCATTTGTGGTACAGCTACTTCATACAGTGTACAGTGACCACTGCCATCATAGAGCAAGGATTGTGGTGGTGAACTACACAACACTTTGACCCGCAATCATGGTAACAAAATAAGCAATATAGTACAGAGGTGGCTTAGGTCTGCAGAGACAGAGCCATTAGCAGGCTCTCCTAGAAGGGGAGAGGGCTCCTCAGACAACTGCTTCAGATTCCAGCTGCCCTCTTTGCCACTACTGAATGTGCTCTTGGGAGGTACTTGAATACATGAGATGAAGGTTGGCTGGGCATGTGACTCCTATGCAGACTTGAAGTCATCACACTGTTGGGGTATGATTTCTGAGTGCTGGAAATGTTACTGTGGCCCATGCTCCTATAAAGAACCCCCAATGAACTCTTTGGTTTGGCAGGCAGCACTTGGGTGGAATCTTCTCTTTTGCCTGCCATTCCTGACCTATTTTCAATGAATAGACGTTTCTCTTCAACTCCTCAAGATAAGCCACACAGCACCAGGTTTTAACCTCACCCAACTTTCTAATGTATACTTTCACTTTTGAAATGCAGTGTGTGAGTCTCCTTAGTGGTGGAAAGGTGGCCCCACACACATAAGAAAATGGGCAAGTCCATGTATATTCTCTCTTGAAACTCATCACCCTTTGGGGTTTAGAGGAGGCTGAGGAGCAATAGGCTTGGGCTTTCATTTTGTTTTGGTTTTGCCTTTACGGATTTTCCTGGATCTTAAAAATCCCATAGTGCTTGCCTTGTGTTTATTTTTATGGACTTACTTAACTTGCATTCTTGAAGACCTAAATTGAGCTTTTTTTTTTTTCAAATAAAACAAATTGAAGTTAAAGCTAACCACATGTCTCAGTTTAGCCAGGTTGCTTGATGATTTCTGAAAAATAAAAATAAGTGAGTAAGTGCTTTTCAAAGTGATATTTTAACCTCCTGCCAACACTGTAGCAGTAAAATATGATTTTTTATTATCATTCAAATGTGAGTTTGGGGACATGATTGAGGTTTTCCTATAATCAGTAAAAATGAGGAAACAACTTAAAAATGTTTGGGCACCCTCCAAATAGAAGGAAAAAGCCTTTTTAAAGGTGAGTGAGTTAATGTAGCACATGTTATAATAACAATCCAACAAAACTCAGCCCTGAGAGCCCAGGATTCTGGCACACAAGCTTGGCCATTCTTCAGGGTAACTTTACTGCCTCATTTCTAATAGAGAGCCCCAATTATAAGGCAAACAGGAGAGAGCGTTGAGAGGGCCTGAATAATTATCTAGTGCCTCAGTCACAAGTGGGTGTAACTGAGTCGGTACCCCATCACGAGCTTTTTCCACCCCTTAAAAATTCTTTCAGTTTATAATGTGCGACATTGAAAAAAAATTGTCACTAAGTATAAAAAGAGAGGTAGCAAAGAGCAACGATTCCTGCTAATTGAGAGAGGTCTAGGTCTTTTCCTCAGAGGTGAAAGTGTCTTTGGTATTGTATATAGCAGTAGTTATTTAAACACTGCCATTTTTAGCTGAATTTTCATTTTCAAAGCAACCAGGCAAAAAGTAAGAAATGTTTAAATGCATCATTTGGAGCCCTTTGCTCTTTCAACTGAATCTGAAATTTAGGTTAGTTTCATCAAAAGTGATTAAATCACCATCACTATAAACTAATATTTTCTAGATTTCCTATTGAGCCATAGGCTCAAAGTTCATGGTCAGAAATAGATTTTGCCACCCATGAATGAAACATCATCACAAAGACAACAGTGTTTGAAAATATATTCCCAGGAAGTTGCAAACACTGGTTATCCCAGCCATTGTTGGCCATCACTGTGTGGCTGTGGTGTGAAGACAGCAGGAACATATCCCTGCCAGAAACCCTGCAGTCCACACAGTCCCCATGGGTTAGTAAGACCTACCCCACATACCAAGCATTAACTGCAGGAATCTTCAATTGTCACTGGTCATATCAGCAATGGGCAACATGAGCACCCATAATCATATGAGTATTAATGATCACGTAAAAAAATAGCGCCATTTTCAAATCCAGTATGAATTTGAGGGGTTTCTCAAGTGTCAGCACTCACAGAGGCTATGAAGTCATTGGTCATGGCTGGAGGGAAAAATGAGTAGGCAAGAAGGATGACAGGGTGAACATTCTGGGAAACTCAGCAGTCTTTGGTGTCACCACCCACGCGCCCTAGGGAACCATCCTTACTCAGAGTCACACCAGCCATACCTTTGTGTGATAGGAAACCACAGAAGTACGAAGTGATGGGACCACTGCCTGGCTGACTCAACTCGGGGTTGAGTATATATCCCTCTTCAATGCACAGTGACTCAAGGCTGATCAGCTCCTTGGAGGCACCAGAATGATGCATGGCATGCTCCATTTTTCAGATTCTGCATTTTGGAGCCTTCCCATAGCTAATTATATATCTAACACTCTCAGAGAAGCCAGGCAGAAGCCTGTGGTCCTTCTGCCCTGTGACCAGAAGGGGGGGTTTCCACAGATGGTCTTGTCTGTTGCTAAGCCATGAGGTCCACAGAGTATAATGTTATGTGTACCTTTATTTAAGGTAGTTCCCACCTACCATGATGGTACTGGAGCATCAAGGAATCTGTGCTGGGCAATAAGACTTGGCATCAGTGGAAATAGACCTAAAAGCCAAGTGCATATCTCAAGGTTAAAATCTAGCAAGAAAATAGCTTTTATTCAAAGGCAGACAAGATCTAAAGATTGGTCAGCAAATAGTCATTAGTTGCAAACCAGGTCTTTGACCAGTAGCCAATGTGCGCATTAGAGGTATGAAGAGCTAGTCAGACTTATAACCAATTTAAAACCTTGTGTGAAGATGTCCTTCAACTTCTTTTCTACAGTTTCTTCTGGATGTGTGGGTAGTTTTTGCTTCAGGAGACTGCAGTATATTTTCCATCAATGACATTTCTCTGCCTTGGGAATCTGCTCTCAGTAGAATGCAGTCATCTCATAAAAGAGGTACAGATGTCTCAAGAAGGTGGAGATTGCTCAGATGGGTGTATCCTTTCACATGTCTCTCAGTACTGAAAATATCGCTATTGTCTTTCACACAGACATTTAATCAGAAAATCCACTTCTTCTAAGCCTTGTAATTCTATTGTAAAAGTAAAGTGGACTATCTCATTGCAAAAAAGAAAAAAAAAACTGACAAGGTGCTTTCAGAGGAGGCTGGAGTGTGGGGCTGCGGGGATGGTTCATAGATAAGGGGCATGCCTCTCAGAGGGAGGACCTGAGTTCAGATCCCCAGTACCCATGAGGAAAGGTCAGACAAGGTGATGCATGCCTGCAATTCCAGTGTTGAGAAGGTAGAGGCAGGATGATCCTTGGGACTTCATGGGCAGCCAGTTAGCTAAGCAAGCATCATATTCATTGATAGAACCTGTCTCAACATACACGCACCACACACACCATGAAGGAAGAGGTGGGATGCAGTGTTGACAATGGTCCACTCCATAGTATGTTTGTCAGGCTGTGCCAAGGTGTCTTCTACTTCTGTGCTGCCTTCAGTCTGATGGAGAAGGACATTCCTGAGCAGGATGCAGTTTCTCCCAGTGTTGTCTATTCTAGAGAAAATTCCTGAGTGTGAAGTTCTAATGCAACCAAATGAAGATTTGGGAATGTGGCTGATGCCTTGATCCCAGCACAGCTATGCCTTCCTGGCTGCCTCAGCCTGCAGGATGGTTTCCAGTGAGCCCACTAGGTAAGATGGAGTTGCCCCTCAAAGCAGAGCTGCTTTTGAAGAAAAGGCAGAAAATGCACACACCCCAGCAGAGAATCATTCCTGGAAATTGGCTACTTCGCTCCAGTTCTGTTTTCTTTACTTTTTATTTTATTTTTTTATTTTTCAGGGCATTTTCCCTTCCTTTCTTAATTCAAAGCTTAAAGGGGCTTCTGTAGAAATGGGCTGGAGGAAAACACTGTCATCTAACTCTGGTGCTGAACTTCTAAGTTATGTTAAATTTGAGGCCTAAAGGTTTAATTTTCATGCTTTCTGGTTGTAAGCCAGACACTCCTGAGTATTTGCTTAATATATTTTCCTACGGTTTAATGTGTAGTAATTTTAGCATTCTAGAAATTTATTTTTCTGAAAAATGTGTTTCACAGCTATTTCTTGGGGGCGAAAGTAGGTTTAAGAGAAAACTTACCAATTAGAATTATGAACTTTATTAGTGTAAAATGAAAGGAAAATCAAAACTATTTCATTTTTTATCTTCACCTCTGCTTTCATCACAAATATTTAGCAGAATGGAAAATAAAATATGAAAATGTGTAAATTATATATGAAAATATGTAAATTCGTGGTTAAAAATGATTTATTCTGTAGTCATCACCCTGTGTCCATGAACAATCAGTTCCAGGGTTTCATGTGAATTCTGAAGTTTGGGGGTGTCCAAGTTCTGATGTCAAATACCACTGTAATGGTTTTTAAACTGACATCTACTCTGGGTTACTTAAAATATCTGACATGTTATGTTGCATTGTTTAGGAAATAATGAGAGAAAGGAAAGCCTACATATCTAATGCACATGCAATTTTCCCCAAATATTTGCCATCTACAGTTGCTTGAATTTCTGTCTGTGACACCTGAGGGTATGAAGGGTTGTAGGGCAAGCATATCATGGCACCTCTGTGGAGCCCACTGAAGGAGAGCATCCTGGTTTTACTTCAGAGAGGCTCCTGGGAAGTTCATGAACAGACCAGAGTACACACAGACCTCTCCAGGTAAGTTTGTTTCTGTTAGGAGCAGCTTGCTGTTGGAAATTGTTCCCAACTAGGACCCCAGAACTTGCTTGAATGACTTTGGGCCAGTGTCCTTTCCACCCTTTACTCATCTTCCAGACATGCTAACCTTCAGGAAGCTGGATGGATGTGTCATTGCATAAATGCAAGCAGGTGGTCACTATGTGTGTGCAAGCAGGCAATAACTACATACATGTAACCAAATAATCATTCCGTATGCACAGCCAGGCGATCATTTCATAGACACAGCCAGGAGATCAGCACATTTGCCCAACAATCCTTTTCGAACTCATTTAAGGCTCGGTGGGTCACTACATACACAGAACCAGCCATCCCTGACAGATGCGAAGCCCTAGTGAAATGTTTCTGTCTTGTTTTGAAGTGTGGCTGGAGAAGTTGTATACCAGCTCAGATACACTGTAGAATGGAGAAAGGGAAAAGCACAGAACTGGTGCTCTCCACCTATACACATGCCATCTGTGTAGGACATCTTTTCAGGACTCCCGACACTGTTGTATAATAAGAGAGAATAAGAGAGCAATAGTTGACTATACATTTAAAACTTCTTGAAATTTTAGAAAAAAATATGTAGGCATTGAATAATAAGGAAATATCCTGAGTTTGGGAGTTGGACTTCTAGGTGTGTGTTGTGTGTATGTTAGAGAGACTCAAGAAATGCTTTCTGGTTCAAAGCCAGTTTCTCCCCAGCCAGGATCTTCATAGATAGAAACAGATTTTATTGCTTCTGCCCACTGCTCTCAGGAAAAGCTAATATTCAAGGGAGCCATGTGGAGTGTGCATCCAGCCACCGTCTCCTATTAATCCACTTCTGAGTTGCCTGTTCTCCAGTACAACGTGTTTTTGCAGGAGGGCTGAGCTTGCAGCTGATGGAGGCAGTGGAGAGAACTCTATGCAGCATGTGAGAGCAGATAACAACTTACCAGCACTGCACACCTGTCTTTCTCTGGGACATGCATTTCTTGCCAGCATTTATTTCTTCTCCACTGGAATTAAAGAAAACACATTGTTGTGGTTACAAAGGAGTTTTGGTCCTGATCCCAGGGCCTGATGCACTCTAGCACTAAGTATATACACATTTTCATTTTCCAGTTTTAGATAAGCCCCAAGGTAGATTTGAATTCATGATTCTCTTGTCTCAGCCTTCTAGTAGCTAGAATTACAAGTATTCTCATTCAGCCTTGTAGGAATGGAGACTTTTGAACTTGCATGGGCTGCTGGACAGTGTCTTACCTCTGTAAGCCCATTGGTTCCCATTGAAGATGCAGACATAACAGGGCTGTCGGAATCAAATGTGCCGATAGGCTTTAACACATCCATTTCCTTTAACAATCAATGAGAAAAACATTAGTTAGAGAAGTCATATGAGGTAATATTGGATATGTAAGGCAATTGATTTACTCTGTTTTAGAAATATTTCAAACTCCAGAAAACCAGAAAATATTTACCTGTTCCCAAAGTTTAAAGTATTATTGAACTATTTCAATGATTACTTGCAAGCACATGGTTGTTTCAAAGGAAACACTGGAATCCGATCACTTAGTGTCCCATGTGTAATACAGTTTTAGGCAAACCCATGTACAAGTGGACCTGTGCATGGCAAGAGAGACAAAGAGACACGGGGAGAGGGAGAGAGAGAGAGAGAGAGAGAGAGAGAGAGAGAGAGAGAGAGAGAGAGAGAGAGAGAGAGAGAGAAAGAGAGAGTTTGCTGTTTCTGCAGTCAGGTTCAAGGCAAACAGCTGCGCCCCAGCTAAGTTGCCTTAGAATGCATAAGATCACCATCCCCCTCTGCCCATCACAAAACTCTGCAATGGGTTTATTCTGTTCTTCCTTTTAAAAAATAATTTGCTGTAAGACAGGTGTAGTAGCCTGTGTTTTAGAGCACTTGGCTTTGCGGCCCCGCCCAATAGATGTTGTCTGCAAAGTCAATACAGAGGTAGACCTGTTCAGTGAGCATGCTAAAAGAGCTCAGGGTGGCATGGTGATGGCGTCTGTCTGTATTCACCCACACACTATGTGATCATTATGCTGGGTTCTAGGCTGTGCTTGTCATTGTTTCTCATACATAGTACCTGCAATTTGAGAGAATGCCGGGTATAGGAATGGCTGTGTGCTCTGTTCATACCACAGAATGACTCACATACCCTAAAGTTGAGCATACTGAGCCAAAGACCAGACTCACACAATCTCATCCCCATAACCATGCATGTTAGCTTGCATCTTTGTGCCTCCTGAAACTCTTTCCTCCTGTCACTGGCTGGGTTTCACTTCCAAGGTTCTACTTCTCAGTTTAGTTTGCCTTTAGGTTTTTTTTTATGGTTTCAGTTTGAAAACAGTTTTTTTTTTTTCAGAAATCTATTCTGATCATGGTTCCTCTTCCCCAGTTCTTCTTTACTCCTTGTCACCCCTCTACCCTCACAAATCCACACCCTTTCTCTCTATATATATCCATCTATCTATCTATCTATCTATCTATCTATCTATCTATCTATCTATCTATCTATCTATCTATCTCTTCCATTAGAAAACAAATAGGCAACTACAAACAAACAGAAAAAAAATAGCCAAAGCAAAGGCACAAGATACACACATAGATGCAAATGAAGCCATAAATCAAAAGGACCCAGCAGATATTTACAGAACATTTCATCCAAACGCAAAAGAATACATCTTATTGCCATGACTGTCGATGATAACTTAGCCCTGTGGTGTCATCACTCTTTATGATAACTTACCCCCTGGTGCTTCTGTTCTCAGCCCTCCACCCTCATTAGATTGATCATTCCTCTCACCTTCTTGGGTGAATTTTTGATTGGATAGTCTTCCTGCCAGAGACGCACATCAAGAAACACCAGTCACATGAGTGATTCTTTGATTGTTCTTAGTTGTCAACAGGAATCCAATGAGCTGGCAGGGGAAGACCCTCTCCTTGCAAAGTGTGGCTCTCACCACGGCAATCTGCAGTCTTCATGGGCTCAGGACCCATCTCCTTAAACGTCCATAACACAAGGAATGGGGAAATAGTTCAGTTAGCAAAGTGTTTGACATGTTAATATGAAGACCTCAGCTCAGTCCCCAGAACTCTTGTTAACACTAGACGTGATGTAACATGCTATCGATCCAGTGATGGGGATCTGGAGTTAAGAAAAGCCCTGGCTCTTATTGGCCAGCCAGTGTAGCCTAACTGATGAATCCCAGGTTACAGTACGAGATTCTATCTTTAAAAATGAAATGGCTAGATCTTTGGGAGTAACACCCAGGGTTGAACTCTGCCATCTACACTAATGTGCCCATGTATATGCATGTTCACAGATATGGACACATGCACACTTGAACAACACACAAATTCATAATGAACAGGCCAGTTCATCTCACCCTTCTCAGAAAGGCCTCCTCCAGTCTAAAGGCACCTTTGCTTTGCTTTCATGGCTTTGCTAAACAAATTACTGCTTAAGGTGTCCCTGTCTCTCTACTAAAGTAAGGAGAGAAACTGTCACAGCTAATATTTGAAGCTAGCCCCATCTTATATCCTCATGTGTGGTAGCAACTAAAACTTAAATCCATAGAACATTCCTGAAGTGGGGCTGGGTCACCAATCTGCCATTTACTTATCAGGAAGGTTTCATCTGAGACTGTTGGCTGTAATCACAGAGGTTGAAAGATACTACCCTGTATTTCTTAACTAAAATGTTTCTTGTATCATACCTTTTGTGAATTTCATATCAGGAATGTTTTGAAAACAGTGCATATATTTAGTATTTACTGTGCTTTTTCACATCCAGAAAGAAAGCTTAAGCAAATAGTGGTAACACATCTTTTGAGCTAGCTCCTGGGAAAAATACCACTCAGACGATAGCCATGTGTAGTGTGCAGTAGGCATATCCCCATTTATATGGTGCTGAAATCTCAGAGGCATAATCCAAGGTAATAAGATAAAATACATATGTTCCTTATGCCCATATATGGGCATATATATACATATACATTTATGTGTGTGTGCATATGTATATATGTATATATATACATATATGTGTATATATGTATGTATATGTGTATATGCCTCACAGCATTTTCACTGCAATCAAAATAGGAACACATCTCACGTTTTCAAAATTATGAGTTTGGACAAATCCCTGGCTTGTATCTATAGCAAAATGTGTTTTTTCTTCATCATACATTAAGGCATAATATCTTTAGTGTTATCTAATATTAATTTTTTTAGAAAATAGAACAGGTTGCTAAATAATATAATTCTGATTTGTCAATTCTAATTGCATAGGTATATTACCAGGGGAGGATGTGCTCATCCCAGAGAGGCAGAATTAAAGAAGCTGTAGAATCATTTTCCATCTTTTTGTTCATGTGTAGTTCTAACGGGTTCAAAAGATAGGGTAATTGAATTATATAAAGAAACACCAATAGAGAATATCAAAGACTAAGATTTTTTTAATTAATTAATTAATTTAATGCATGAGTGTTTTATCTGAAGAGGGCATCAGATTCCAAGATAGATGGTTGTGAGCCACCATGTGGTTGTTGTGAATTGAACTCAGGACCTCTGGGGGACCAAAGAGTGCTCTTATATGCTGAGCCATATCTTCAGCCCCCACTAAGATAAAATTTTAAATGAAGATTATATAAGGCAGGAATTTAGTGGGTGGGTCTGTTTGGTCTTATAAAGAATCTTTGTCAGCTAAACATACAAATGTCGGAATCCTCCTCTTCAGAACCTCAGGACACACCTCACCTGTATCTCAGATAAAGGATATCTAGAGAGGAAATTAAGTTAAAATGACGTCATATATAAAAGACTAACTTAGGACATAGACAAGTACAGAGGTGTGACCTGGAAGAACAGAACATCCAAAGTGGAGATCTCAAGAGAAGCTCCCTTCTACTGATGTCTTGGTTTTAGATTACAAGCCTCCAAAAGTGTGAGAAAGTCATTGCTGCTGTTTAAATAACCTAGGCCATGGTCCTGGGCTACACAAAGCTCAATAAACTAACACAGAGATGAGATGACCTCTGTTGAAAAGATAACTCTGGGCTTGCGACTTCCGTTCTGCATTCTAGTTTTAGTTTGTGTTTCTGATTCAAGCACATTGCTGATTTCCTTTCCTAGGCGATGACGCAGGAGCACACTGAAGTAAACCCACGAAGTTACTCCCTGTGCTCATAGCGCCTGAGCCTCATGCCAGCAGCCTCCTCCATCTCAGCTTGGCTCTGGGTGTTACCAGCCTCTTTATCAAAGCTAATTTATTGTGTCTGATCCTCACTAGTAGTGTCATCTGTGCCACGACATTATTCCCTAGTGTTTGCACAAGATGTCTTTTCATCTATCTGTTTAAGACATTTGGACCTCCAGGGAATGTCCAGAGGGGAATCTAGCTGTAAGTCTTTTGGACACCATGACTGCAGACCCAAATATCCTTGAAAGCCACGCTGATATTGATTTGCTATACCCTGCGTGGCTCCTTCTGCACTTTGGGGGAGTTTACTGTGCCTCAGAAGCCTGGTTGCCTGGGAGAAGCTGTGTTTTAAACAGAAGAGGACAATCAAAAGTGCCTCCAGGAGTCATCATTGCAGGACCTGCCTTAAAAGCTATACACAAGCGACGCTCAGTAGAACCTAATGCCAGTGATCCTTGGCTTGGCTGTGGCTGGTTATTAAACGCTGGCACTGGATTGTGTTCGGTCAGCTTGGGACAGATTGCAGTCCCCAGGGGAAAGGAACCCCAGTAGAGAAAATGTTGCCTGGACAAAAGTCTGTAGGGCCGGTCAGCCCACTGTGAGTGGCGCCACCTCTAGCCAGGAGGTCTTAAGAGGTGTAAGAAGGCAGGCTGAGGAGGCAAGGAGGCCGTGAAGAGCACACCTGTAAAGCAGCACTCCTCCACACCCTCTACCTTGGCTCCCACCTTTAGATTCCTGCCTTGCTTGAGATTCTGCCTCAGCTTCCATAAACGAAGGAACATGCAGTGGAAGTGTAAAGCAGACGAGCCCTTTCCTCCCTATGCAGTTCTTGGTCCTAGCCATGACACAGCAATAGAGATCAAGCTAGGATGCTGCTTCTGAGTGTCCTTTCCCTGTGCCTATCATTCCAACTCAAAGCCCCACACCTCTCAGTGAGATATCGTTAATTTCTCTTACTGGGGATTCCATACAGCTGTAGGCTGGCAGCATCACACCTCCCCAGTAGGGGCACATCCCGGCTGCTTTTATCAAGCGCTGCTCTGGAACGTACTTTCCAGGTAGATGTCAAGACACCGACTCCGGAACCAGAGTCTCTCAACAGTTCACAGGTCAGATTCAGTCATAACAGGTCAATTGTGAGAGTTGCCCATATGTTAGCAGCGTCACCACAGACCATTATAGAGTGGGATCTTTCTGCCAAAATTAGAAGTTATAATCACTACAACCTTCCCAAGGAAGAGAGATGATTGAAAATTGTTCCAACAAACAATCTCTTCTCTATTTCACGAGTAAGATGTTCAGGAGAGTGATGTTTCTCTCTGCCCATCTTCTACCCAACACAAGCTAAGCTTCCCCCAAGACAAATAGTGAAAATGATCAAGGTCAGAATTGCATCCTAACCTTTATTGTGCCAGTTGCCAAAGGCCTCTGGGGTTTCCATGGTGCAGAAACAAGATGGCAACAATGTGCTTGCAATTGTGACAAGCCCACTAATTTATAGGTGAGGAGGTCCGCATGGATGAAGCCTTCCCTGATAACAGCAGCGCTGACGGTGCACCTTGGAGGCGGGTTGCTCTCAATGTGCAGCAGTCGGATGCTAAGCGTAGGGAGCAAAGGTGCTATGCTCAGCCATAATTTAAAGGACTGTGACATGAAGAGAGTGCTATGATGTTTAACTGATAGGGCATCCAAATGTCATAGACCCCAGCAAGTTCCTATTAGCAATAACTCAGGTCCTCTGAAGGGATTTGACATTCAGAACTGATGAGCCCTGATCCCTAGGGCCTGCTCCGACCTAGCCGCGCCCAGGCCACTCAGTAACCTGAGTGGCCCAGAGGTCAAACTGTGATAGCTCTCTTCAATTTAAACAGCAGCTTCTCCCTGGCTGCTGGGCGTCTGACTCCACACAATAAATTTCCCAAAGAGCATAAAGAGCCATCTAGTGTATATCAAATCAATATCATTGTGGCTCACAGCGATATCTGAGGCTACAGTTCACAAAATAAACTAGGCCAGGGGCTGGATTTCTGCCCTTGGCAATCAATCAGGCTCTGGGGTCATGGATTTTAGTGTAAATTAACACACCAGAAACCACAGGCTCCCCAGACAGTGTTAGAATGCAGGGCTTGCTTTTTTTTTTTAACCCAATTCCATTGCTTATATGAGGATATGATGTTACGCTAAACAGAAACAATAAAACCCACTGATTAGAAAGTGGCAGATATCATAAAATAAAACATTAATATTCTCCTGACAAATATACGCAAAGCATGTTAAAATAGGTAAAGAGTTATGGAGGCTGAAGAGAGTAGAGGCGTGCTGCAGCCTAGTCAAGGTGCTCCCCAAATTGATCTGGAGCACATTGTCCTAATTATGATAGATTAGCATCTGTGTGTAATGAAAGAGGCTCATTCCATTATGGAGCAGATACCCTGGGGTTTGGGGACTGATCTGTACCCGTAACAGCTCCAGAGGGAGGTTTCTGTGCCCACAAGAGCCCCAACAGTCTAACAGCAAACCGGAAGAGAGTCACTTCCCACTGCCTTCCTTGAAAAGAGCACACTGCTTTCACCTCTGCCTCTTCCATGAGCAAGGGAAAGTGGCCACCAGTGGATGATTCACAAGAATCTCATCAAACAGATTATACTGTGTGGTTGCAATGTCCAAACTCCAAAACCCAAGGTAGATTTGGGAAAAGAAAAGATATGTATATTATAGAAAACTGAGCAACTAGGGAGCTAAGTTGAAGATAGCAAAGCTATCTTGTTCTGAAGGCACGAAACAGATGACCACAGTTGCCATACATCTTAGCTCTCCATGCAGCTTTTCAGATCACAGTGCCTAGGCAGAGACCAGGACACAGGTTGCTATTTGAATGGTGCCTGAAATATCTGGGACTAGATCAACAGCAAAATCAAGTATAAATACTTGGGCTAATACATTCCATAGTGAATAAATTTAGAAACATATTCAAATGTGCATGCCGTGGGCAAGATGTTCTTTTGTTATCACTTTGGAGGGTCTCCTGGCCATGAGTGGCAAGCAGTTGTATCAGAAATAGACAACTGAGCCTCAGACTGCATCTTCACAAAAGGATGCGCGGGGCTTGTGAGCCATCATTCCTTATTTCAAAGCATAGTGCTAACACATTACTATTATCAGGGGCTCTAGACTATAAAGGTTTCTCAAACAGCCTCACACAGAGCACTCGACATTAGAAAATGAGTCTTTCTGTTTCTCTGGCACCATGTGGCAATTTGTCTGAGACTGTCTTAGATTAACATACAGGTTACCTACCTGAAAAGTCTTCAGACTGTCAAGGAAAAGAATAAGGAAAAACAACCAAATAATTGTATCAACAAATAGGCATAATGACAACAGAGTGACTGAAGTCATACAGCTCTCATCTGGAGCATTCCATTGGAAGGCTGGCTTTACTCCACTAACAGCAAAGGAGTATGTGAGTCCCATCTCTCTCGGGTACGTGAGTTTTTGTTAGCAGTATGTGTCCCTGTCCACCTCTAGTGGCTGCCCTGGCCTTGTGTGTTTAGACTGTTTCTGGACGATGTCAACACAGGAACATGGAACATCCTATAAGATAGGCCAGTGACTTGAAGTTCTAAAATTGTCTCTGCACCTGGGCATGGTGCCCCGTGTCTAGCACTTGGGAGGTTGAGGAAGAAGCATCCCCAGTCAGAGGGCAGCCTCTGGGTAACATAATGAAATAGTGTCTCAAACAAACAAAGGAGGCTATGTACCACTTCAACACAAATTTGTTGAAAGGGGTTTTCCTTAAAACAGAGTGGCTTACTCACAGGGTCCTAAGAAGCCCATTAAGCAAAGGAGAATCATACAACCAAACCTTGTAGCTCCACTGATCAACAGAGAACCGGGGTTCCCGAGACTCTAAAGCAAGTCCTAGAGTACAGCCAGGGATGAGCCAAGTGTTGACTCCCACTGTTCAGGGAACAACAAAACTTGTTCTTCATAGTGCCCTAAAAATTATGTAGAGGAGAGTTCTGAAGCCGCCTTGAGTTTATACCTCTCTATCTTCTAATAGGAGGCATGGCTTATGCCAGCAACAACACTCCAAGACCACTGTTGCAGTTGGCAATTGTTGCCTTGCTGTTGATTGACAGAATAAAAGGGAACCCAATTTTGCTAACCATGATCCTCCATCTGGATTCTTATTGTCCAGCAACTTAAGCATTGTAATCAAGCCATTGATTGCTTTTATTTTCCAACTGAGTTCACTGCCCATCACACAGATTTTGGCACTGTGCAAACACAGCCTCCATGGAACATGCCAGCTGCCTGAGTTCTTAGCATAATATAGAGCAATCAGTTAGTTGACTGACTCAGCAAAATTATATTTTCATTTTTCTAACAGCAGTGTTGGCATCAGACCGAGAATGCTAACTGGTAATAATAAAAAGTCCAAAGGAGAGCACATTGCTGGACTACGGCTGGAAAGCCTCTCAGAGGAATGTGTGAGGCTGGCACTGGGTTCTGTTATTTATCAATTATTTAAGGTCCTTGGAATTTTCTTTGACATAATGCATAAGTCCTGCAAAATCCCGGAAGCCATCTAGTGAGCCCTGTGAATTTTCTGCAGTTTGTAACAACTGCAACATAAGAAGTCCTTTGTGTGGTTGTCCCCGGAGGGACAGAGGACAGTAATCACTATACAACGTGGAACAGGATCTCTCCCAAGAGGACTGTGGAGAAAGGGTGTGAGTTGTCTGTGCCATGCAGTGTGTATCCCTGCATGCAAAGAAAAGAATCCTGCAAGCTGTCAGCAGTGAAGAGCAGAAGAACACTGTGGTCACCAGGAGGGCTCTTTGGGATTGAAGAGTCAGAGAAGGGCAGCACATGATGATAACACAGCATCCTAGCATCCTTACAGGCCTGTGCACTCAAGACCACCTCAGTCCTGGATTTCTCCCACATTGTCTATCCTAGACTTCTCAAAGCCCTGTTCATGCTGCCTTTAAAATGTGTTTGCACTTCAGCTGCAGCAGTGCTAGGTTGCACCTCTCTGGCTTCTACCTGCATCACCCTGTCTTGCATTTGCTTTCTAAGCACTGCATTGCCTTTAAGGGCAGGGGGGGGGGCATTCTCAGTGTGGCCAACAGGCTAAGTCTGTTGTGTTCTTAGTTATACTGAAGTGTGCCTCTGTTCGGGCACCATGGCTCCTCCCTGCATCTCCTAAAGAATTTGGAAGGCACACATAATCTAGATTATAGTGTGTATAGAGTGGTTGACGGTACAGTAAGCCATGTTTCCCAAATCTGCACTTGGAAATGCATCTCTCCTTGATTTTCATGATGTCAAACCAATTGACTTTTTAATATATTCATTCATCTATCCTGATATAATAAAAAAGGAAATCCCGTTCAAGCTATGTTTTTAATTTGGAGGAATGCGCACAAACCTGGAAGGGGGGAACCACATACGGATGAAACAGCCCAGGGCGCTGACGCTGTTAAGTAATGATGGCCCCATCTGGAGTGAAATTATTTGTTTCTCCACAGAATGTCACAGTTTCTAAATTTCTTCCTGAAAAATATTTACATTGTAGCCTAAAATAATTAGGAAAGCACTGAGCTGGAACATTGCAGAGGTTGGCTTCCATTATAATTTCTGCATACTACTGTTCAGTTTCCTAGGTAGTAATTAGATGCATTAAGGATGAATGAGTCCTCAGGGCCTTTTTCTAGAGATTTTGCTTCCAAATTTGTGTCAAAGGTCACTTGGGGTAGGGAACAATGAATATCACCATGAAGATGGCAGAGAAAAGCTTATGCAGTGGATTAATGGTCTTGCTCCAAAAAAAACAATCGGGCACCAGGGTAGAATACCAGTGAAGCAAAATCTTCCAACCACACATTACTGATGCTGAGAGAGTGAAATAAACACATAGCTTTTCTGACGGAGATATGAGTCGGATCAAAAGAGGTGCATGATTGGTATTTTAGACAGGTCACAACCTAATTCAGTGCAACATCGGAAGTGAGCCAAAGCAAGTCTGCAGGAGGCTTACCACGCAGCAGTTAGGGTCCCCTATTTCATTTAGCTGCCTTACGCTTCTGAAGCCCTACCTCCATTTTTTAGTATTTTGGAGTTGCATTGTGTAACCAATTTTCACTTCCTGGTGCTAGGGATGGAGCCCAGTGCTTCATGCAAGCTAAGTACACACTCCACCCTTGAACTGCAACCCCAGGCCTGTGAGTAATCTTTTGTTTACTGACACTGTACGTGCTTGGGGCTTTGCAACATTTGTGCTGATTTTGAATCTCTATGTCTCAGCCATTTTAAATATCTTCACAAAAATGTTCATGCCCACTTGTGTCCTGGATTTATTTTGTACATTTCATAGATTTCCTTTCAGTAGTTTTCTGAGTAGTCTCTTCCAAATCCAACCATTTCTTTCTTAGCCTTCTGATAATTAAGCAGTATTTAGGATAAAAGTTTTAAATTGCATTGTAAATGGAAACCATTGCCAGCTTGTCAAATGAAGATACAGAGCACTTGGAGAAACTTTAATTTCAGGTAAACAAAACACTTACTTAAGGATGAATGTATTCCAAGCGTTTCTCATGTACAGTCTCACTGAAAATTAGTGTTGCTTTTCTATACCTCATACCAACCTGGGTATTCTGATTTTTCTGAGAAAGAAAAAAAAAATTAGAGCATCCTATACTTCTTTAGGTAATACCAGAAATAAGGTGTGTCTCTTAATATACTACTAAGAAATCATTAAAAATATTAATTACCAGTTTACCACTATGCTCTAACTAATTCAGTTGGGAATTTCCAATTTACTTTGGAACAATTAAGATAAGCCCACTCTTTAGAAGAGTAGAGAAAGTAAGAAAGGTGCTTGCTCGACATACAGCTGGAAATGAATTTTAGACAGCTATTCCATCCCTGTGCGGTGTGGAGGAGTGCGGTCCACGCATGTGGGGCTGTGTTAGTAACTTGCTCTCGGGGGGCAGGTCTTCTCTCTACAGGAGGCTACATAATATTTGTGTCAGCTTAACCAGCACATGGGGTGCCTGGATATTTGGACATTTGTCATTCAAGGTGTGTCTATGATGGGGTTATTGAATAAATTGTACTTAATTTGGTTTATTTTTTTCATTTATTGTGTGCTGGAGTATGTGTGCACATGCATTCGTGTGTGTGTGTGTGTGTGTGTGTGTGTGTGTGTGTACACCTGAGGCAATATGCACTTGGAGGTGAGAGGACAACTTGTAAAATTTGGTTCCATCTGTCTGCCATGTGTGTTTCAGAATCAAACTCAGGTCTTCAGGCTTAGAGACAAGTGCCTTGATCTGCTGAGCCATCTTTTCAGTGAAGATAGAAGGAGTGAGGTGGATTTCTCTGTGTGTGTGCACATGCGCACTACACAATCAGGGAAACTTAATAGTACAAGAGTTCATCTTTATTTTAGGTGATGTGTTCTCCCTGTGAGTGTCTGAGTCAGGTCATTCTTACTCCTGCCATTGGGACCTTGCTGGAGAGCACACTGGGGCTTCTGCAGAGCTCAGGCCTCCCACATGAGCCATTGTCTTAGAGCTCATCCCACTTTGTGGATTAGCTGTGGTTGAGAAGAGAGGAAAATTCTCAGCTATGTGCTGCAAGGCCATCCCCAGTCCAGATAAAAGGAGTCACAAATGGTCACAGAATACAGGCTTCTTTCTTGCTTCAAGATCCCTTCAGCCAAGAGGAATCATTGCAAAAAACTCAGGTCTACAAGAATCACATGTTTAGCCCCTAGCTGTACAGTCATGAGAAAGAGCTGGATTCCACCCTGAAAATGGGGCTAAAGAGGGTAGTTGCACAGAACTAATTCTGCGGGAGCAGGACCTAAGGGTCTAAGCCAATTCTCAAAGACAACACAGAGAAAAGCAAAGGTCTATCTACTCCCCTGCACAAAGTAGGAGGCACACAGTAGGTAGAAAACTGTGTCTACCTTCTGAAGAGCTGAAGAAATGACATGCCACAATTCTTTTCTATTACCTCTCCTTTTGCAAAAAGCAATCTTTGCCACCTTTTGTGAGGATGATTCATTTGCCAAATGTTCAATTCTATTCTGTACTGCTGTGTTTTGTAACTGCTGACACTGATCACTAATGCTGTTCACAAATTCCATTAAGATAGATAAGATACTCTTCCTTTTATGTGGACACATGATGCTAATACAATGGAAGTTGAGCTCACATTACCTTGGAAATGTTCTCGGTATTTCAATTAAACTAAGGATTATAAAATGACAAGAGAAATCTATAGATCATATAATATTCAAGAGTTATTTTAAAGCATAATATCTATGTTATTACACACCCCTTCACCGAAATCATCCTGTTTTTAAAATGCATATGAGGATGTATCTTGGAAAGCAGAAGACATTGCATCCCAATCATGCCCACTGTGTAAGTCCCTTGAACAGTTGACTTCTGAAGTCACACCTATTCTAAAGATTTCCTCACCTTTCAGGATCCTAGAAGGCCATGGCTGTTCCTCTGAGAGGAAATTGAAAGTCTACCCTTTTCAGGCCTGGACATCTGCATATGGTCAAGCCACATAAGCCATTGATTATTTCAACCAGGCTTAATTTGTCTTTGAAAGAGACATTTTAAAAAGCAAAAGAGCTTAAACAAACATGAAAGTAATCTAATTCAGACATAAGCATGAAAGCTAATAAGATTACAATGAATTGATCTAAATATGACTTAAAACAATTAGAAATGATTTTTGGTGGCATGCCATCCCAGCCGGGACATTTCCGTAGCACTTGAGGACGCAAGGGGATTATTGCTTTTTAGAATATTCTCCTGTTGTTTGTGACCTTCAGAAGATGTGCCAGTGTTGGAAGGCCTGTCAGTCATGGCTTCTCCAAATGGTGAATGAGTAGTCAGTACTGAAGGCAAATTATTAGACTCAGTCTAGACTCCTCCCTCTCAAAGCTTAAAGCTCACTTGACGCCTTTGTTCTGTCTAGATTCATTACTCTGTTTCATAACAGAATTTAAAAGACAGATATAAATATTCCATTCTAAATATTTTTCAGTCCTTGTGTTGAAAAGAAACAGTATTTACTGATGGAGGTTGTGAACAGTGTGCCAGGGTAATCACCAATGGGTCAGCAAAACCTAGTCTGAGATTGTCCTGCATGTCTATTCTGGTCCTGATTGAGCCCGTTGGTGCAAGGGTGCCAAGAAATACTTTTCAGAAGTTAGAATATGTCATTGCCAAATGACAGTGCTTTTTTCAAAATCTTGTGAACATCCAGTGGTGACTGTTAAATGTTTTACCATTCCTGTGTGTGTGAGAGAGAGTATGTATGTATGTATGTGCTGAAGAGTAAGCAGCCTAGGCCAAGTGTGCTCGCCTAATGGGCAAACATTTTACCACTGAGACCCATCTTCAGACATTGTTTTTGTTTGTTTTGTTTCTTTCTTTAGACAGGATCAGTAAAGGCTGATCCAGCCTTGAATTTCAATCTTCTTGCTTCAGCCTCCAAAGAAGTGGAATAGAAGGTGTATTTGTATATTTGAATGTGAATAAAGTTGTATGAAACTTTCTAATTATTTTTATGCATTGAAACAAGAACACAGGATTTAGAGCCTGCCATGTTTTATCTTTACAGTTCAAGTATTTGTCCCAGAAAATGACATCATAAGAAACATACTCCTTAATTTTTTCATAGAATGTGACAAAATTAGAGTGAATATTAAATTTAGATGTGAATAAGACAAATATAAAACTTGAGTTGTTCTCTGAAATAATGATGGTGTACAATGTTTCTTGTAAAAGGAGACATCCTGCTTTCCTCTCGGAAATTCTCCTAATTCTTATCACTGTGTACAGGCTGGCATGGACACAAACTAGAGTTATCAAAAAAGAGGGAACATGAAGAATCACCTCCATCAGACTGGCCTGTAGGTATGTCTTTGAGGTGTTTTCTTATTTGATGACAGATGTGGGCGGGCCCAAACCACTGTGGCTAGCGTCACCCGTGGGTAGAGGGTCCTGAATTGCATAAAAATGGAAGATGAGCAATCCAGTAAGGAGTACTTCTCCATGGTTTCTTCTTCAGTTCCTGCCTCCAGGTTCCTGCCTTGGCTTCCCTCAGTGATGGGCTGCAAGTTGGTTTGGGTCATGGTGTTCATCACAGCATCAGAAACATAAACTGGGGCAGCCTGGTCTCCAATGCCTTCATTTCCCTGATGGCTGCTCCAGAGAACAGGTCTGTTATTAAGCACTTCCATCTTTACATGTGAGTGGGGAAATCATGCTCTGCTGCTCAGGGGCAGCTTCAGATCAGCATACTTCCAGCAGACCCAATGGTGTATCACCTGCAATCAATCGCTGGAAGACAAAGGCAGAAGTGCCACAAGTTCAAGGCTAGCCTAGGCTTTGTGATATTTCAGGACAACCTGGGCTACACACTAAGTTTAAGTACCATGCCTACCTAGTCAGTTTCAAGATAGGCAGGGCTACCCATAGCAAGACCCTGCTTCAAAACACCAAAACTAGCCAAAAAAAAATCATTGTTTACACAGTTTGTGAATATTACACCTTGATGCAGCTAGAAATGGGATCTCAAGTTGTAAAACTCATTTTCCTGATGGTTGAGGTGATTAGTATGCATAGCCAAGTGACGAGTACCCACTGTGACATCTTGCATACTTTGTAGACTCTTCAGTAAAATGTCGCTTTTCATTTTCTTTCCCTCTGACATGCCCTTAATTTTTCTTTCAGGCTTTTGTTTATTTGCTTGCTTTTTCATGAAAGACCAGGAGCATAGTTAAGTAAGAGGTAGAAGACAGTACTAACTGTTTTGCTTACCATATTTGAGTAGAAAAATGTACAGGTCTATGGATGACTGGCTCAGTCTGCCCTGATATGTTGTTGTTTTTTTTTTTTTGTCTAAATGAAGCTTACTGAAGTGTTTCTTACATAAGACAAACCTCATATATCTTTTAAAATAATGAAATTAATGTTACAAATTCCCATAGAATTTTGGTCACCCTTAGTCTCAATAGAAAATCCATTTCCTGAGGGGTGTTTCTTTGGGCCACACTGTAGCGGTGCCCCACCCTGACAGTCACCCAGTCTGTGTCTGTGTCTGAGGTTGTAGCAGAATCATGCATATGCATAAGCTCCAATGAGCTTCTCAGATGTTCTGCACACTGGGCTATAGCCTGGGCTTTAGATGGTTTGAAATTCTCGTAAGGCTCATAAACCCTGAGTGAGGAGTGCATGAAGGTCTCACACTTATTGTGTGGTCTGCATATCATAAGACACAAGCTCCATTTTCTTTATCATGTAGCCAAACATCATCAGAGGAGCTTAGACATGGACATAAGCTAAGGTGAGTGATCTTAAAATTTTTTGAAGGATCAATGACAAAAATCATTACTGCTTGATTTTGTTTTCTTTTTGTAATAAATGAGTTTAGCAGAAGACTGCAATGACCAAAGCAGCAAGGAAGGCTACACTGTCTTCAGAGCCTTCAGAGCCTTAGGTAAGCCAAGGGTTTTCCACCTAGAGTATAGAACCTTGTAGACTCTTAGCACTTGTTTTTAGGTAAAGTCCAATCCAGTTAGAAACCTGGCTCAAAGTCTGAGCTTGTGGGCTGTGGTGATTTGAATAGGAATGGCCTCCATAGCCTCATGTGTCAGAATATTAGATCACCATAGAGTGGCACTATAGGATATGTGACCTTGTTGGAGGAAGTGTGTCATAGAGGGTGGGCTTGAGGCTTCAAATGCTCAAGCCAGGCTACCATCTCTCTCTTTCTGCTGCCTGCCAATCCAGATGTAGAAGTCTCAGTTCCAGCACCAGACATGGTGATACCATGTTTTCCACCATGATGACAATGGACTAAATCTCTGAACTATAAGCCAGCCCCAATTAAATGCTTTCCTTTAAAAGAATTGCTGTGGTCATGCCTCCTCACAGCATTAAAACCCTAATTAAGTCAGAGGTGGTAGCAAGGGGGCTGCCAACAAGAGACAACTTTCTACCAGGTGAAAAATAACTGATTTACAAAGATTCCTGGTTCAGGCACCTCAGATGTCAGTGGTCAATGGACACCACAAAGTTTCATGGTGATGCTTTATCAAGACTTTTAGGTAAGAGTCGACAAACCAATTAAAGTAGGTGTCATCAAGTGCTTCTTTCTATCAACACAAAGCCATGCAAAGATCAGAACTTTGATGTTTAGTTTTGAGACAATGGTGAGAAAAGGCAATTAGAACAAAGAAGCAGCATTAAAATGTTTCTCATTTGCAAAAAATAAGGGGAGATGAGAAGAGTAGGCTCTAAGTGGAAACAGGTCCCCTTTCTAAAAGGAAGATGAAACGGAATGAAACAGAACAAACAGAACTTTGACACCCAGTAATTGGAGTTGTCATAGTTTTCATCCTGTGCAATTAAAAGGTAAACCTATTTTCTAAGATTGTTTTCTTTAATTATAAAAGTAAATAAATGTAATTAAAAAGTTAAATAGATGTTTCTTAGATGCACTGTCAGCAGAGAAGTGGAATATCTGAAATGGCTTTTTTGGGGAAGATAGTCTTAGGCTTTTCACATGATTAGGAAGCCATCCTGTCACCACAAATGAGGGGTAACCAAGTTGTCTCCATAATTGGTTATTCACCCTGTTTGTTCTCTTCCTGATTCGGTGTAAACAAAAGAAAAATTCTCTTCCCATTTAATCTAAAAATACATACCACTCACCTGTCAGAAAAAGTAGAGGAGGGAATATGAAGAAAGTTATATTATTTTGGAGTCTGCTATTTGCCTGAAGATGTGGATGAGAGGCCACTGCAAGAGCTTGAAGAAATGTTGCACTAATAATTTATAGATATCCCCACTCTCAATAGGAATGCTTCACCTCTGGGGAAGATAAACATCCCTGCCGTGATGGGAACCATTGTTAGCAGTATGGATAAGATGACAGCCAAATCAAGACTACATGGTGCATCAAAATTTTACTCGTAGTTAGACAATTCATCTTCTCCAAGTATCAAGAGTCCACATTCTGTTTCTGGCCTAATGTCCAGCTACTGTAGACAAGAATGTCAGCTCCATAGTCACTCTGAGTTCTCCAGTTTTTTCAGCAGGATAGAAGGTTCTAGAACCTCAGGAGGCCTCAGATTCTCCATTCCTGTGGCCAAAGCCCCTAAGCTTTGAACTATGTAACACTATAGACAGTGAGCTGACCGCTGGCTGCTGTGCACAGTATCATTCAGAAGAATGCTTTAAATAGGGCATTTACTTTCTCACAGCTTTGGAAGGTCAAGAGGCCAATTTCTCTTCTTTCCAGTAAGGGCTCTCTTAGGATTGTATACCTCACTTCCTTCCTAGGAGTGTGATGTGGGAGAAAAGAAAAAGAAGCTCTTTGGATCTCTGTTCAAAGAGACACTGATCTAGCTCTTATATTGGAGCTTCAAACTCTGTACCTTAGTTAAACTTGTTTTTCCTCTCTAAAGCCTCAATCAGACATCTGAGTTTAGGACTTGGATCTAGACTTGAGGTAGTCACAATTATTCAGACATTAACATTCTTCCCATGACACTGAAAGTTCATAACCTTCAAATATGAAAATTGAATTCCATCTTGGATCCATTAAGTCTCAGCTAATCCTGTCATTACCTCTATGGTCCATAATGCAAAAAAAGCTCCCTAAATAGGAGGCTTGTCTTATCTTAAGGTGCAATTCCTCTCTTCTGATCACCTGTGCAAGCCAATAAGTCACACACTACCCATTAGACATCTCATTCCAAAGGAGATTAGAAATGGGGAGGAGGGGGGCATCTCTAAGCCAACCAAAAGCCTAGAAAAGGAAATCCCTTCAGATCTTAGGGTTTTGTAATAATTCTCCTTGGCTTAGTTCCTTACCCCAAAGCTGTGCTGGAACAACACCAGGGCCCGCCCCCAAGACACTGAGAGGGAATATCTAAGTACACAGTCACTAAAATGTGGACTTACCCTTGGGAACCGAGAAGTGCAAATGCCATGACCTGGTGATGTGTGAACACAGCAACAGTGACCGCTGAGTCATCTGTGGAAGGTCCTGTCCTCTTCTTGAAGGAAAAAGTAGAGTTGTACCTATTAGCTTTGTTGCTCTGTCGTATAAACGACATCTGATCAACTATGTGTGACCACTCTCATTGTCTTTGGTTCAATTTGGCAGTGCTGTAATCCAGACTACATCCTCTTTTTCTAATCAGGTGGCTGGTTAAGTCATGGAGCCAATCCATGGACCGTTTATGTAATGGTTTTTCAGCTACATTCTGATTCCTCTATTCAATGAAAGTCTCTCTCTCTCTCTCTCTCTCTCTCTCTCTCTCTCTCTCTCTCTCTCTTACCCCCTCTCTCCCTGTGTATGTGTGTGTTTATGTGTGAATGAGTGTTTTTGTCACATGGATAAGATGGGAATTTTCCAACTCTACACATTCTCCTTGCATTTTCAAACTACTGTATACCCTCCCATAAACTTGGAGAAGACACAAAGCTATTTCTTCAAAACTAGCTAAGAAACTCCTGCAGCTAGATGTAATTGTTTTTATTTCCGCAGATAAGGGGATGCAATAAAAGACTTACCCAAGCATTACAAACACATGACTTGGTCTGAGTCCTTATGTTTCTACCTAACTATCCCTAGGCCTAGGCCTAGAAGCTTCTAGCCTCCTCACAATCTAATCTTCTGCAATCCCAGACCTTGAAGGCTTCAGCTTCTAGTCCCCATCTGCTAACTTAGGCAGAAAATGTTTCAACCTTCAAGACTTTCTGCTGAATAAGCAGTAAGCTCATCATTTCTTCCTCTTTCTGAACTCTCCTGTTGGCTAGATCAACTCAGCTGTTCAGGCTCAAACTCCTCTCCAAACTGATTCAAATTGGCTTCTCTCAGCTTCTGACTGAATCTCTCTGCTTGAAAAAACAAACAAACAAACAAACAAACAAACAAACAAACTGCCTCTGAACTCAGTGAACTCAACTATGCTCAACTGAATGTCACCGAAATCTCTTGCCCTTGGGAACTATACTGTACTGTCTGCATGAACTCCATGCTCTCTCTGTGGGCTGCTCTTAAGTACCGTCTCTTTCCTGTCATCCTGAGAGTTGGGTATATCCTCTCTCTGACTAATTATGTGCCAATTATTTCTCTGATTTGTCACTTTGCCTGCCTCTCAGTTAGGTGGCATTGTTTGGAATTAAAGGTGTGTACTAAGGGCATGTCTGTATTTCAACTGGATCACATAGAACCAGGTCTTCTGATGTGATCCCTTACCAGAGGAGCCATATTTCTGGGTTAAAATTCCTCTACAGCTGGAGACTTAATTCTATCCCTTGAGTACTTTGCCTACTACAAAGCAACAGAACACAACTTGGCCATGTTTTCCCTTTTTATTCCAAAGATAGCCTTTCCTTGAGATTCCTGCCATCCCTTCCTCACTTCCAATATCATCTGAGACCTCACTGAAATGACATGTGATGTACTCTTGGCTGTCCATATTCTGAGACATTATAGGCTTTTTATAGCATATGCCTAAGTCTTTAACTAACAGTTCTAAAAGTACCTCCATTTATTTTTTAGGTATTTGCTATAGCAGCACCACACTTCTCATGCCAAAGTGCATTCCTAGGACTTTTGCATGACACTTTGTCTTTGTCTCTGATACCTTTCTTCAGAAAACCTGTTGCACATATTCCTTTTAGGACAACCAGACTTAGTGCCATGACAGGAGTTCTGGAATTCAGGGTGGGTATATGATGTGGAAATTCCAGGTCTTCTTTTATGTTCTCCAATCATAGCATATTACAGTACAGATTAAACACACTGAAGTTTCAAAACTGTCTGCAAGTGTCACTGAGTTGTAATTCTTGGCTCTGTCCAGTCAACAGAAAGGATTCAACCAAGAGGCTAAATATTTTACAAGTTTTGTTGAGCAAAGTGATAGTGTTCTCCAAAAATGCAGGAGCACTGACTCAGGGGTGCATAGTTGTATGACATCTAAGCTTTGTGATCTTTGTTTGAGTTTTTACTTAATATTGTGTGATGGGTTGGATACTCATAACATACTGTGACATTTTTTCTTCTCTTAAATCATAGTAGACTGGATCTTTACTTTAGCTATTTTTACCATGATGCTTTTGAAATACCAATGAAAGAGTGAGTCAAAACTACTGTGTAAATGATATTACAATAAATGTAAATGATATTACAATAAAGCTGATGCCTTTTGAGAATGAAGACACAGCAGTTAGTAAAGCAGTTAGTAAAGCCCTTTGGTGCCTTGATTTCTGTTTTAGTGAAAGGGACCTAACTGCAGTTTCAAAGATTCTTAACCCTAGGCATCCCCCCATCTAAGGAAACAGATACTTACTTGATTTCTAGCTCCATGCCTAAACAATCTCACAGATAGTGGTCACAGTTGGGCAGCCCTTTTGGGGGACTTCAAATACCAGTGCAGAGCTACTGGGTTGTGGTACCACTTCAAGATGTGTCTATAAAGATTATATACTTGTACCTGCAGAATGTTGGCATTGCTTTGACTGAATGAGGGTGAGGGTGACATAGCATTCATTCTTGCTCTTATGTACATGGTTCAAAAAATTTCAAGACCTCACTGGGAGGTCCTGCTTGGGTACATTGCTCTGTGGCTGCCTGCTGCTAAAATTTGCTAGACACTGAGCAAGGGGAAGCCTGCAGATGACACTATTACACTGATGAGTTCCTGGTGAGTTGACAGCAGAAAAACTGACCCTTCAAGTATAGCCCAAGCACTGAGGAAGTAAGTTTCTCCAGAACTAGAGAATGCTCAGTAGGAACTGCCTTAACAAAGTGCTTTTGATTTTGTGTTTGTTTTGTTTTTGTTTTTGTTTTGGCAGGGAGGCAGACAGGGTAGATTTTCTTACAGACCCCTTAATGTTGATTTCTGAAGACAGTCTTATTTGGAGGTACTAGGGTCAGCATAGGGGAGGTCGGGTCTGTAGGGCAACAGGGAGTGGACCCTGGAGTAATGTTGATTTGGTTTCTATGATGGTTGCTTGACTGAATTTCGAATCAGTAGGAAAAACATCTCTGAAAATGTCTGAAAAGGCTTTTCCAATGGTGTATAACCAAGTAACCAACACATGGGCTGAGAGTACAGGATAAAGAGGAAGGGAGAAATGAGCTGGAGAGTTAACCGAGGATTCGAATTCCTCTCTGTCTGCTTCTTGAGTGTTGACACTGGGTCACCAGCATCCTAATACAATTACATTATTCCCTCTTCACCTTGACAGACTGTTACTTCTAACTATGTGCAAAAACAAACCTAATGTGATTTTGTTTTTTTAATAAGGAATGACACCCAGGTATTTTATCACTCAGTCCCCAATTCATGACACTGCTTGATAAGATTCTGATGAGGTGCAGCCTTGTTGAAGGAAGGACATAACCATGATGGGAGGAGCCTTTGAGAATGTAAAGTCTTCCACCATTTTCCAGTTTGCTTTCCCTGTTTCATTCTTGCTGTAAAAGGCATGGCCTTTCCATTTCCTGTGTTAGCTTCCATGCCTCTCTGCCATGATGGACTCATCCCCCTTCAACTATAAGCTAAAATAAACTCATTATCTCATAAATAACTTTGGGTGTGCAGCTGCCATGGCAGTCAGAAAAGTATCTGATAGAGTTCTTGTGCAGCAGACCCTGGGGACACACCCACGGTCTAATTGAGCTAAAGAGCTTGAAAGGCACTTTTGTTTCTCAAAGGCATCATTCCTTGTTAAATATCAAGCAAATGTTTGTGATGGTGAGACAAACACAAGTTTGGCTGAAACTCCCAGAAAACGTGCTTCTCTGGACCATGACTCTAATCCATCAGCTTTTCTAGATGCTACCAAGGTCTCACAGACTGAAATTGACACTATTATCGTCACCTCAAAACTACAAAAGTAAAAGAAAAGTTAAAGTGAAGCATCTAAATCTATACTCCCCTAGACTAAAGGTAAGGTGATACTGGCCATCTCTATCTACAGTCTACATGAGTCTTCATCCAAGGAGCCTTGTTCTGAGGATCAATACGTGTTCTGCTTTGGTTTCTTGGAAGCCATGCAATAGATGGCTCCCTGGAGCTGGTTAGTAGGCGCAGAAGTACTTCTCAGGTAAAGGAGGTAGATTGGTCAGTTCCAAGCTGGTTAGTAGGTGCAGAAGCACTTCTCAGGTCAAGGAGGTAGATTGGTCAGTTCTGAGTACTTAAAACCTGCCTGTAAGCCAAGCTTTGTACAGAAAGTTTTCAGTAGCCTCTCAAGCTCAGGACCAAGAAGAGAAAGCAACTGGGACACCAGTCTGTTCGAAGATCTGGATTAATACTAGTCAGCCTCAGAATCTATCATTGTCAAGTCCTCGTGTGGAAGCTACACGTCTCAGTCTCAAAAGAGCTTTTGAAAATAGGGCAGCTTCTGTCTATCATCCAGAGACTCTGTTCACTTGGATTAGACTTCTCCAGAGTGATGCACAGCAGGGTAACACTTCCCTGCAGCTAGACCAGGGCATGCTTCAAGGGTACATGCTCATTTCAAAGTGCAGATGCTATAGTCAGGAACATTGACCACAAGATGTGGGTGGGACCCCGTCTGTGTCAGCAACTTTTCTTCTTGGTCTTCCCTTTGTAATGCCTTCAGATGGCCATTTTGCAAACTCAGGTCTGTGTCTGATAATCATAATTATCACACTGCCTTTAGTTTCCATGTGGGTGATTGGGAAAGTAACATGAAAAACACTTAGACAAAGTGCACGGCCTCTTTTATTTAAAGCCTTTTAACACACTCAAGAAAATCACCACCCATTTAGAAACCCAATATTAATATGCTTTTGATGGCAAGCAATTAAAAAAGAAACAGACTCATTTAAGGGAAGCCCTTCTTGTTTTAAATGGAAAGGATGAAATATCAACAATAATCCCTTCAGATATCTTTTAGTGGGACAGGGGTAGGAAAACCAAAGAGCACACCTTGCCTGAATCTGTATTCAGAACACTCGTCAACTCTGAAAGGTGATGTCTATCCATGGTGCCATCTGGGGCAAGGACTGCATTTTATAACTGTGCTAATATCCTCCCAGCCAGTCACCTCTACAGGTTATGACTTTTTGAGGTGAGAGAACCTTGGGTCTTGCCTCAAGCTGGTCATTAACTGTTGCTAATGATAGACCTCCTGAGGAAATTGGAAATAACAGGTTGTGATTTGGTATAAATACAAGATGTCAGAGGCTGTCCCCCAAAAATGGCACTGTTGAGGTGGGATGCGTTGTATGTCTTGCCCTATTTTCAAATAGGGTAGAAGAGAACTGGGAAGCCTGAGCGCATCTTCCCCCTGCCACTTTTGATCAATGCACTTCAGTGAAGCAGCAGGCTGTATCTGACTAGAGTTTGGGGCTGGTGCCCTGTGATTAAGCTATACTGCCTCCTTCGTGCTTGCCCAGGCCACATGTCAAGCTAAAGTGGGGCCCTATTCAGAATCCAGCCCCTTCTCATGGGAGCTCAAGTCCATTAGTAAGCAGGTAAGAATACAGAATCAAAAACTCTCAGGGATTACTGATATTTTAGGTGATAACACAGTGCCACTTTGGGGTTGATGATTTCTGTTTCCTAGGGGAAATTTGCAGATACTCTCCGGACTAGCACTCTGCATACCAAATAAAAGTCTCCAATCAACTCTAAAATAAAAAGAAATACAATTTATCAATACTTTAAGGTTTCATCATAGCAATAATTTGTGTGTGCGCATGTGCATGTGTGTGTTTGTCTATAGCTTCAACGTGAGTCACAGGTCCTTAGGTGATGTGCATAAACTTGTAAGAGAAATCCCTGACCAGTAAATGAAGCTCCTCATTTGTGTGGGCAGCTTCCAGAGGTCTCCACCCCTCAGAAGAATTGACACTCAGTTACTTTTGTGCTTCTACATGCCTGATACATTGACAGTCTTGTCCAATTCACATGCTTTCCCTTCATTCAATTTATAAAATTGTACTATTAGTAGCGACCCATAAAGTCCAATTTTAGTAATACCTGAAACACAGTAAGAAGTGCATGGCGAATACTCCTAATAAATATTAATTAAATTTGGATCAGGACAGCCCAGCTTTGCTTAAGGGTCTTCTGAATCTGTTAAAGTGTGAACCAATCTATGTGAACATTCCAACATGTAAAATGTAGCAACCTCTGACTAAAAGGACTTCAAATACTAATCAGCTTACTCATGATCCACAGACACCAATGAGCAGACGGAATTAAGGTGTTGGGTTACCCCTATTGTCAGCAAATATGGATTCCCTGTTCTCATCTGTATCACATCAAACAGTCACATATGAGAATATTCTGTTTCCCATAATTCCTTCTTGCTTTATTTATTCATCTATCTTTGTTGTAGAATGCCATAATCTAAAAGTTGTAGTTATTTACATGTTGCTTTCCAAAGTTCTGTTTAATTTGAGGCATCCGTGTCAAAAACTGCATCAGAATTGCATGGTCCCAGCTGCCTACCTCTTCCTCAATATTGTCACTAAACTGGACAGAATTGTAGTCTCACCCTTATTGCATGTATACCGGAAACCTCTGACTGGACTTTAACTTTTTTAATATTTTAAAAAATTTATTACAATTTATTCACTTTGTATATCAGCTGTAGCCCTCACCCTCATCCCCTCCCAACCCTGCCCTCCCTTCCTTCCTCATATGTCCCTTCCCCAGTCCACTGAGAGGGGAGGACCTCCAAGGAGAACAACAGAACCAAAGGGTCTGGGCACAGGGGTCTTTCCTGAGACTGATACTCCAATCAAGGACCCTGCATGGAGATAACTTAGAACCCCTGCACAGATGCAGCCCATGGCAGCTCAGTCTCCAAATGGGCTTCCTAGTAAGGCAAACAGGGGCTGTCTCTGACATGAACTCGGTGGCTGGCTCTTTGATCACCTCCTGCTGAGGGGAGGGGGCAGCCTTATCAGGCCACAGAGGAAGACTATGAAAGACAGTCCTGATGAGACCTGATAGGCTAGGGTCAGATGGGACTTTACTTTGAATTAGGTTCATCACACATATATTTAAGTAAGAATAGATTTCACTCAGCCTAAAACCAATGACAAGTCTCATATAGGAAGAGAAAGGGCCACACAGATAGATGGATGGGACAGCTATGCAGGTTAGCAGGGTGCAGACACTAGGGACTGGCCATTCTCCAAGCTGAAGAAGGTTTTTGGCTTGTTTGTTTGTTTGTTTGTTTGTTTGTTTGTTTTTGCCTCATAGCCCTTGGAGGGAGAACAGACAAAGGTCAATCAATGCACAGGCAGAAACAGGTATAAGAGACTGTTGAGCGCTTTATCAGCTATGTATGTATATCAGCTGTATATGTGTTTGTGTATCAAACACTGATGTACAAACAACTCCTGGATTCCACTTACATCCTCCTATGAGGCAAATGAACAGTTTTGTGCATCAAAGCTCCTACCTGTGGTGCTTTATTACTGTGATCATCAAAGATGAACACAGTTCACAGACGAGGTTGTATAAACTGGCAGTTCTACTCATTCAGGAAGAGCTGGAACACAATCCCGTTCTTGGTTAGGAGTCACAGCGTGGGGTATGAGTCTGTTTCTGCCCTCTCACAGGGTGAGATCACCAATATGCTATTCCAGTTCACTGATGCACAGTTTCTGCATAAATGGAAAAGGCAATTGAAAACATTGATGTGTAAAGTTCTCCTAATAAATAAATATAATGCTATAAGATACCTTTATATATTATCTACAGTAACAAGAACTCTATTATATCATTTTCATGTCAGACTGAGACCAAATGGAAAGGCATCTTTGATCATTTTTTACAAGCCATTTAGTCAGCCCTTAATTTCAACTATTTCTGCCACTTTTGAAATATATTTTATGTGCACTAGAAGTCAAAGTGTTTGAAAAAATATGTGTGATTTGTAAGAGCTAAGATATAGGAAATATGGCTCACATACAGTTATAAAGAAGTTTAGGATTTGAGGTAGGCTGAAAATTAATCTTCGATGTTCTGGGAATCCTGCTGTAACCCTGGGAATCAAAATGTAACCCTGGTTGATCCCTCCATGAACCAGCAGCCAGGGGATACAAGTGTCTCAGCCGTGTCCCCACACCTTCCAAGTCTTGAACTAGGTGTGTGGTGAGGACAGTTGGCAGAGTATTCCAAGGTGGAAGAAGTCAGTAAGGCCTGTTTATGTATGTGGTGTTATGTTTTTCACACACTTCTCTCCATCTCTTCCTAGTGACAGTTTGTTCCCCTACCAAACATCATCACCTTAAGCACCCGGCATCCCCTCTCTATTCCTCTGCCTCCTCTTTCTATGTCTCTGCCTCTGTTTTTGCTATCTGCTGAGAGCAGAGGTATCATGCACAAAAGCCTGGCTGGGGCCATTTGTAAAGATCAGTGTCAACCCTGACTCCTCAGAATGCAAGGAGTTGTCCCACATGAAAACTAACCATCCCCTTACTCACACTTGTAGCTGTGCCTCACAAAGATTCCATTCTGATCTTTGCTATATCATTATAAAAAACAGCAACAAAAAAAAAACAGAAAGAACAGAAAAATAAATACAGAAAAACTGTCATTTCTCAAGCCCAGCAATGCACTGGATTTTGAACATTCTCTTCAGGTCGCATCCAGAACAACACAGACACTGCTAAATTTTAATGGATTGTATATTTTTCTCTAATTTGCATTTAGCCAGCACTTTTTCTGTAGTGTTTTGCAAGTTTATATACACTACACATAACTAATGTTTCTTCCAAAACATACACTGTAATCCATCATTTCCACTAGCCAGAGACAGATTTTCTCAAAATCCCTTCTAAGCTCACTTCACACCCTGCTCCCTAAGACACTTACAATGTATGTGTGATAAGGTGCTCCTCAGTCTCTGATACCTGTTAAAGTGTGTGTATGCATTAGCTCTTTATTTCTGTGACTAAAACAATTGCCAGAAATAATCTATGGGAGGTAATAGTTCTTCTGACCCCCGACTTGGAGGTTTATGTTTGCAGTTGCCTGAGTCTGTGTTGAGTATCATGGAACCCAGAGTGGAAGAGAGTTGTTCAACTCACCCATGAGGAAGACATAATAAACAAGGCAGGAAATGCCCAGCAAACAGCTTTGAGGACCCTCCTCCAGTGACCTACTTCTTCCTGCTAGGCCCCTAGCCTAGAGTCTCCATGATCTCCCAAAATAGCACTGCCATGAGGGGGCCAGACATTGAAACAAGAGCCTGAGGCAGTATTTCATATCCCAACAGCAATAATGTGGCCTGGAAGAAAGGACAGAACATAGAGAGTATGCGTTCATGAAGGTGTGTGTTAGATCTTAATCTCAGGCCTGTTCCCTGAGTTGATTTCTGGATGACATCAACTGCCTTTCTGTTGACAGTGGTAGTCTTCTTTGCTGATTTCTCTGTGTTTATTACAAATGTGTGAACTTTCCAGGCACTGATGGTGCACACCTTTAATCCCAGCATTTAAGAGGCAGAAGCAAGAAGATCTCTGTTAGTTCGAGGCCAGCCTGGTCTACAGAGTGAGTTCCAGGACAGCAGGGCTACACAAAGAAACCCTGTCTTGTTAAAAAAAAAAAAAAGAGGGAGGGAGGGGAAATATATAAACTCATATTTTAAAGGGGCACATGTTGTGAGCATGCTCACTTTCCACAGGACAGGACCAATAGTACATTCCTGTTTTGTGAGAGCCTGTGTCCTAAGCTGGTTGGAATAGGAAAGACCTGGTAGATCATCTGCTCAGGTGCCAGGGCATGGTGTGTGAGGACCAGCCTAGTAGTCTCAGCCAACACACACCCCCTAAGGTAAGTCAATTGCCTTATGAACAGGTCAGCAGGTGGTGACTTATTTCCAGAGCACATAAATGGGCTACTTTTCATTTTTATTTTCTTTTGGCTGATCTGCTTGCTTTTTTGTGCAGGGCCTGCTGAGACTGAGCTTTGCTCTTGTGACCAAAGACACAGAGATAGCCACCTGCCAAAGATGCTCTTAAGGAATTTATTTATGGCTCAAGTACACGAGATTGCAACTGAGTAGACACAAAAACTCAAGAGTTGGGCTGAGAAACTGAACTAAGGGCATGGTGGCGAAGAGAGTCCTGGGAGCCCTGACCTGGAAGAAAAGCCACTCAGGAAGGACAGAGACCAGGGCCAGAAAGGAAGGCAGGAGAAAACTTCATCTCCTTGAAACAGGACAAAGGGGGAGCAGAAAAAGCTCAATGGGCCAAAGTGGCAGGTAGACAGACAGAGGTGAGGCTCAGGACAGGACATGTGGCGTGTGGCAGGATGTGATGGGGGTCTGTCTAGGTGATGGTAAAGACTGCCAACATCCTTCCAAAGGAATTAGAAAACTCCTGAAGGCCTTGCCACCCCTCCCCAAAGATTTAACTTTATGTGTGTTTCTGATAATAAATTAGACACGGGAAGAGAGTAACCATATGACTAATAATTAATCATGGCATTAATAGCAACATACATGACAATGTCATCATTGCTGTTGTATTTCTGCACCAATATTAACCGTAGTGATTAGTTTAACACAATCCCTGTAATGTAGAATGGTAGATACAATAGTAAAGGCAGACACCTAATTAGGATAGGACTAACTTTTAGTACTTAGTAGTACTAAGATAGCTGCAGGAGGTTTCTTATGGAGCTTGGGTCTGCTGGGCCAGTGGAGGGCTTCCAACTGTCCAGGATGGAAAAGGACAGATGGGACTTCATTGTGGTCCTGGAGATGGGATGAAAGCTAGAACTTGTTAATTGTTAATGTCTGGGATTTTCCAGGGAATGTTTTAGGGCAGGCTTGACCAGAGACATTTGAAACCACACACAGGAGCACAGGCACACATGTACACACACATGCATGCACATACACACATACATGTACACACAAACACACTAGAATAAAATGAAATCACAAATCGAGGGAGGGCTTCCGAACCCAGGTCAGCTTGTAACAAACATATGCTCAGTGTACCTTCCATTAGCAGATCACCACACTACTTTCCGAACTGTTTTCTGTTTGTGGTGCTCTGTGATAGGATGAAGAAGGATTTGGGCCTCCCATTGGCATTGTGATGGCTCCATGAAGAATCAGTACATTCTGGCCTGAAAGAACCCCAAAACTAGGAGCCAGATACCCTGATCATCCCCATAGGAGGAGGAGAAGTTGAGTCTGTAGATCTAAATCTATGTAACTAGGGGACGTAAGAACAGCCCATCTTCGGAGGCAGTAAAGAGAAAACTAATAGCTATGGGACTATGATTTGTATGACCTGAAAAGAGTTGTAGGCACCTATTAAGATTTATTTTGTTTGTCTGGACCTGAGGCAGTGATCCAAATCTGAGTTAGAAGAAAAAGCCTCAAGTATCTGTGCACAAGAGAAGGCTCCTGTGAGCCACTTCAGTACCTCCAAAGGCAGAGAAGGTTCCAGACCAGGCACAGCCTTTCTTCTTCAGGGTGACCTTCCTAGAAAGGGCCCATCCTCGTTCGCTCAACCCCAGATCCCCTGCAAAGTGAACCAAAGCGAAACAAGGAAAATCCATGAGAACCCTTTGATTTTTCTGTAATAACAAAACTGCTACAATAGTGTGTGTAGGAGAATGGTTGAACACACCGTGGAATTGCATCAGAACACATAGCCCTGCTTTCCCCCAGAACAGCAAGGGGAAATAAGAACCAAGAAGATAATGAGAGCTACTCAAGTCCTTATGATCAGAGGCAAAGCAAGAAAGGAAAAGTGATCACTTGCTCTGCCTTGAAAGCAGAATCGGTGGGGTTGGCCTGTAGAACCTACAAAAAAATCTGATCAAATGATTTACTTCTGCGTTCCTTCTCTGCCACCCACTGAAATCAAAGACGCAGTCAAGGTGGGAATAGAGTTTACTGCCTGCTGCTCATGCTGCTAAATGTGACTGGGAAGTGCTAGGGCAAAATGTGCTCAGGACATGCACTTGTGAAGGTAGTCAAGGCCAGAGAGGAAGGTGAAGAACCCTCAGTGGCATGAACAAAACCTGGTAATTGGTGGACATAACAGCAGATAAAATCCACCGCAGATAGGCTCAAGGTGAAACTTTCTGGAAGGAATAAATTAAATGCTTCATCTAGGCTGAAGGGCTCTGAATTAGCTGGCGCCTCCTGAGAATAAGATCTAAAACTCATCACAGTTCAGTGAGAGCATCTGCTCTGTGCACAGTCCCAGTCAGAGAGGAGGAGCAAGATGTCAGGCTGCGTGAAGAAGCAGATGAAAAATGCATGAGTGATGTGAGTCATTACAGTGAGAACCCCTTATATAATCCTTTGTAAAAACCAAGAGAAGAGAACATGAAAGGAGGGTGGGGCAGGAGTAACAGGGGTCAATGGGCTATGCATATGTTAAGACTTCAAAACAAGGGGGAGAGAAACAAGCTAAAGCATCCCCGATTTTCACGTCCTATAAATGGATGAGAGAATGTGGTGTATGTGAGAGACCAAAGTAAGCCTGAGCCATCCTTGCTCAGGAAGTGATTGCAGGAGACAAAATGTGTCACGAAATTCCAGGGAAGGCATATTTCAGGAGAAGTCAGTGTGCATTTCCTTCTAGGGAAAAGGGCTTCATTTTCGCAGGTGGTGAGCAGCTTCAGCTGAAGCCATGCTTTCAGTGGTGGGGGAAGAGAGGGGATGAGGCTTCAGGGGTTTCTGTCCACACATCTGGCCCACACCATCCTACAGAGTCTGCAGAGAGCCTCAGTTCAGGGTGATGTGCAGGGCTTCCCACGTCCCTTCAGGGAACAAGCCTCCTCAGGGTCTCTGCGTGTTTGTTCTTGATGCACCACCCCTCCCACCCCAGCCTCAGGAAGTCCTTTATCCCAGTTAGACACTGAGCTTGCATCTTCTTTCTTCTGTGGATTCTATCTTTACCAAGAAGCCTCTAGGGATTTTATACACTCAAGTCTTGTACTTTGGTTCTACCTGGGTGACACCATCTTGAGTTTTATTCTGTGCAATGAGTCCTCCATGAAGATGTGTTTCCGTTTTCCAATGATTGACAAAGGAGAGATTACCATGGAAACATTTGACTCCTGTCCTTACTGTAACTGTCTCATTAGAAATCCACGTGCTCTCCAATATATTTTTTTTCTGAGATAGGGCTTCTGTGGATGTCATTTTGTGCCTTGATTAAGCTCAGCTCTCAGCTGTGGAAGCTGCAGGCACCTATGCCAGTCTTCTTGGGGACACGTTGATGCTGGTATTGGTTTGGAGAACACAGGTACAGGTTGTCTTCATGCTGGAATTTAATCTTAATGTCTAATAACCTCAAATTCCACACTCCCTTGGGCCATTGTATCCTAATACAACAGCAGGCATTTACTACCAACATTCTATTGCTTCCTCTTTCACTAGATCACTCTCAGCCTGAACTCCTTTCTTCTCTCTGCACTCAAGTTTGCCAGACAACTCTGTGAGTCCGCAATCTGGTTTTGTATCTTGGTTTGATTTTTTTCCTGCACAAAGAAGCACAAGGGACATGGGGTGAATTTTAAACACAGGCAGTGAGGGCTCCAAAAGTTTCATTTCACCTTTAATCTCTGTCTTCATCAAAGACATGGCTTGAGATGGCCATGGCTCCACATGCCTACAGATGACATTAGGAGGCTCATGTAGCTGACTCCTGCTAGGCACATATTCCAAGTGAATCAAAACTACTCCTTCTCGTCCATCTCCAGCCTCCTGTGGTAGCCAAGGCAACCCAACACTAGGCTAGTGGGTCCCTGGCATAACCATGGAGTTAGTATTTTTATTTTTATTTCATTGTATACATGTGGATTCCATGGCACAAATATACATGTCCGAGGATAATATGCTGCAGTCAATCCTCCCCTTCCAGTATGTGATCCTGGGGACTGAACTAAGATCATCAGGCTTGGCGACAAGTGACTTCACTGGCCAGGTGCTGGACTCCTTACACAACAAGAGCTAGCTGGTAGTATCCTTAAGTTCCGTACTGCTTTCCTCTCTCAGGTTGAATTCATTTTTTTCCCATAAATTGGCTTGGCCCTTAGGTAGAGATTCAGAAACATAACTTGAATGACACCATCAACCACTGAATGGATCATGTTTGGGCCATCAACTAGCTCTGAGTTTAAACTGTAATGTTTTGATCATGTAAAATATTGGTTGAATAAAAGCATATACATCTATACATATTCATATACGTACATATGTGCAAGTACAAGACTCGGTGTGATAACTGTACAGCTGTGTTCTTGGCACAATTAGAATGAGAGTATGGCAAGGATGCTTCTCTCCCCAGAAAGAAAGGTGGCTGTCACTTTGAGATTGTTTGCTCTACCTCTTTTTCATTTCACTATTGTGGATACTGTATGTGGACAATCTTTTGCTTCTCTCTTTGTGTTCTCAAACACCTAAAGTGATGCTTGGGATCAGATAGATAGTCCACAGAAATATGTTGAATTGATTCTTCAGAGTCCAAGAGTGACTTCAGTAATCACGGGGGAGCCTGGGAGAGGAATGATCCCACTGCGCAGGTGATGACTGCGTTGGCCCTCCAGCTCTGCGTGGGACGTAGGAGATGACATGGCTGATTGTTCAATGAGGAAGCAGATTTCTGGGAAGGTTATGATTCATTTGAAGGAATGTTTTTGCTTTCTTCACAGCCATAACTTTTGGTCTCGGCACTACAGACAGGTCTGACTGGTACCAGAGACCTGCCTGCTTATTCCCGACTCTAACTCTGCTCTGATAGTATCTGCCTCTGCCAATTATTTTAATAAAACATGAAGGCAGTTTTTATATTGACAATTATCTGAATATAGCCAGTCTTTAGGATGCTTTAAAACCAGATTTCCATATCTTTTATGTATTTTTCCCCATCAGGAGCCCACTCTATCCAGAAGTATTTCTCTGCTCTCGGGTCTATGCCACCCTGGTCGGTGTAGAGGATGTGTAACCCACCGAGGTTCTCTTGCCTCTGGCTTTTATGCTTGTCTGAACACATGGGAAGGCCATAGAGAGAGAGAGAGATTCTAGCCATCTCCCTCTGCCTGGTCGACTCAAACTGTTTTCTTCCAGGTCACTGATGACTCTGGAAACCATTATCATGGCTCACCTCCATCTTCAACTTCTGGGCACAGTGGTACAGAACTTGTTTGTTTATCCAAGTTGGGATTGGAGGACCTTGCTGCCCTGCACAGCCTCTGGTTCCCCAGCCATGTGCCATCAATGACATCAGCTGTGTCACTCTGTAATTGACTTTTACTTTCTCTTCCCTGTTAGTAACATCCACAGTGCTTTTGTTTTGTAGTTTGTCCTGCCCGGTGTAAACCAATTATTCCTCTTCATTAATCCAGAGGAGATCAAGTCCCATAAAAATATAAACATCTCATAGCAATTGTGCAAGCCTGCAATCCCAGATAACCTGGAGGCTGAAACAGGACAGCTGTGAGTTTGAAACCAACCCATGCTGTGTGGACAGCAAGACATCCCAATAAAACAAGTGAAAAGGAAATAAACAAAACATCATCATAGCAATGAAGCAGAGTCTTGGTGAGAAGTGTGTTCATAGAATGTGGTGGCTGGGGCTGGAAGCCATTCCTGTGAACCCCTCAAGTCTACTCTGTTCCTGCCTTGGCTTATGACCACGCTGAAGGCTTGGTCACTGGGACTATCCCCTAGCTCCAGCAGCTGCAGGCAGGGATGCAATATGTTGACCTTTGTTTCTTGTGGACTGGCAATAATAATCCCTCTATAATGTGTTGGATGGGTCAGGGGGCAGCTGTTGACCTAGAAATGACAAAGCACACCCAATTTGGAGGTATACAGCTAGTATCAGTGACTAAGGTAGTTTAAGGATGAACAAGCAGGACTTAGAAACATGTCAGCTAAAAAGTCCTCTCTGGGTAGCATTTGAAGAACACCATAACCCAAAATGGAGGACCGTACATGCTGCCTCTGCAGTTCCTATGCATAATCTCACTGTCCCTCAGTATATGTGAATCCATAGTTATGATACCAGTATTGCTCAGCAGCAAACTCAGCAGCTTTCTCTTTTGTCCCATGCCACCATACCTTGTACCTTGTGGCTCTTTGGGGATGTTTACTGTTTTATTGAAAAAAAGAATGCTAAGACTGGACATTCCAACATTTTCCTCAAGGCTTCTGGACCGTGTCTGAGTAAAAACAATCAATATTGGCTAATAAGCCAGACTAGTGTTATTGATATTCTTTACAACTCTGGCATACTTCATTTTATGTACAGATCGCCTATGAAAACTTGGACTTAGGTCTTGTCTAGACAATGGTGTACATGGCCACTCAAATTAATAATGTGCCAGAATTATCTTACTCTTAATGCAGCTGGCTCTATATTGACTTTGTAAATTAAATTTGCTGCACAGTGCTATTGGCAGCTGGGTCTCTGGCATATGTAATGGATTTGAATGGAGACAGGGTGGTGTCTATGCCTTCGAGCAAAATGTTGATAACTCATCATTTTCATAAAACGTGGGAAGTGCTTTATCTATCACCATTCCCTCTCTCAGTAGATTAAATCAACACAAGAGGTGGCTACAATCTGCTGAATTCACCTCTGTGTTGGAAAGAAAAAGAAACTATCCCAGGCAGCCTGTAAAACAAGTGCTGACAGGTTCATCAAATGTGCAGTTTGGGAATCCCCATGTATCTTGAGGAAGTATTTTTGTCTCAAGGAGTAAAATTGTGTCCTGTGAATTTGATTTGAATGTAATGAAAATTCTCATAAATGTGTATGTCCAAAGCCAAGCCTAGACACACAGCCTTCTACATTTAACCTGCTTTACTTCAAGGAATGACAGGGTTAGCTAGAGACCTATTCTGCAACCTTTTTGACTTGGGAAAGTGACCACTTGGGGACAAACAACATAGACTACCACAAAACAACTAGATGTTCCCTCTGTGGGGCTCATGAGCAAGAGTTAATGAAACAACTATCAAGAAGGAAAGCTTACAGTGTCCTCACTTTTCTCTGTTCTTTCTGTAAAATGCATAAAAATGTAGCCTTCCTCATTTCTAGAACACTTTTCTATTATATATTTGACATTAAGGTTTTTTAAACACATAATATGTGAAATAATATAACCCAGTTTATGTTGAGAGCCAAGGCCAATTAAGAGCTGGGTTGTGTGTTAGGAGCAAAGACAGGCTGGAAGGCTCTAACAGGCAAAAGTGGTACACTCAAGTAGCCCATCATAGCAGCCAGGGTATTCTGTTTTCACATATTAGTTATCTAGATCTCTGACTGAAATCCAGTTTCTTGATTAGTCGTAGATAACTTTATGAAAAGGTATCATTCTCTTCTTTTGAGTTACTTAATTTCTCAATTATATTGATATTGTAAGTTCTGTAGGAACGGGAAGAAGAGAACAGCACTTGAAAGATTGCTCAACAGGAGGAATCAGTACAGGCAGAGGTGACTCCCTGGTCAGCAATTCCACTGGTCTGCGTGAAGTGATCAGCAGAAAATGAAGTGGCCTAAGTAGAATTGAGACTAGCTGAGGCTTTGTTCACACACTGGCTGCAGGCGGGTTCAGGAAGCTACAATACTCACATTTGAGCATTCACACCATGCATCAGTCATAACCCTTCCTGTGGGCATTGCATGATAGCACCCCTCTACTGTAAACCTCAGGGAAGCTGGTGTGGACATTGACCTCCAGACCAGTGGGCAAAGGGGCATTGTAGATATGTCAGATTGGAGATCATTACATCCTGGAAATGAAGAGCTTCATGTTCTCTAACCTAATCTGATTCTTGGGGCTGGATAGAGAGTGGCAGGTGAAGATGCCTGCCAGTTCCTCAAATGATCTTCACCCTTGTCAGTTCTCTAAAAGGAAGTCACAATGCATAAGAGAGTGGGTGACTTGGAACAAACAAAACAATGTCCTTTTATGCTTCTGAAACCCCAAACTTGGAATCAAAGTGATAGCCAATCAATTCTAGGAACTCTCTAAAAGACCCAAAGGAGACTTATCCTTGACTCTTCCTACCAACTAGTGGTCTGTGGCTCTCTCTAGATTTCCTCAACTTTTGACAGTGTCTGTCCTCTATGGTTCTAGAACTATATGGAATTCTATACTTTGGAATCCAGATTTCTGCTCTTATATGATGCTGGGTTGAGGTCATCTGAAAGGGGCCAGTAATCTTGGTTTGGACATGGAGTGAGTTTTCAGCCTCTTCTATAGTCTTTCCACACAGGATAGTCTGCACTTCCCAGAGCAAGGAAGTAGTGGTATGAATGAGAAGAGTCAAAAGCAAGGGTTTTCCACTGTGAAATGTGCAGGTCAGCTGAGTAAAGCGAATGGAAAGCTGCGGTGAGAGAGTTCACTAAAGAGCCAACACACACACACACACACACACACACACACACTCACACACACACGCACACAGGCACTCACACACACACACATACACAGACTTGTGCACGGACACCTTTCAACTTCCCTTCCAGCCATTGTGTGGGGGCTGCTTTGTAGAAAACAGAAAAGCTTCCACAGCCAGTTGAAACCTTACACTGATTAACTATCATCCTACAGAATGATCTTCATGAAGTTTGGTAAAGACAGTGCTCATGCTCATGCCCAATTCCCCCACATGTGATGGACAGTCTTCTTAAGAGCACCCACTGTCTCTTTCTTTTACCTGCATTCAGCAAGTGCACACCTGTAGCTTGACTATCAGTACTGGGTGTGAATCAAGCTCGAAAAAGATTCGGACCTTGCTTGTTAGTCTTCAGCGAACAAGGAAAGGAAGGACCACAGGTAGAGCATCTTCAACAAGGAGTCAATTATTGCTAGGCTAATTTAATGACATTGTCAGGGTAGAATTTAGGAGGTGATGCTTGGTTGGTGAATGGTGGTCACTGGACTGCTTGTATCTTGCCCCTTCCTTGTTGTTGTTTCCGCTGCTTCTTGGATGCTCTGTGGCGAGCACCTCTCCTCTGTCATGCCCTTCTGCCATGATGTTTCTAACTTGCCCTGGGCCCATCACAACAGAGCCAGCTGGCCATGCACCTGAGATGTCTGAACTTTTCCCTTTAATCCGTTTATGGCTGGTATTTGTCACTGCAAGTGTATCCAACTGACATAGATTCTCTAAGTCCCACATTATCGGCTCTCAAGACTTGATTAAGAGTGAGAGCAAGGTTTGTGCTTAGGTATCAGCTCAGTTTACTTTTTAAAACAGTTCAGTAGCTTTTGTTTCTGTTCTGTGCAAAAGCCTCTTCCATTATGACTTCTTTCGTGGGTCCCATCACATGGCTTGCTTCTTCTGTCACTCATCCTGCTCAGGTCAGCCACCTTCCCATGCCTAAATACAGAGAGCCTCAAGAGTCAGCTATTATAAGAACTTTAATCAAAGCAAGTAGAGGCTGATTTATGCTCAATAAATGTTAAAATTTTCCAATAGTGGATCTCTTCAGACCCAGAATTTGAAGAAGGAAAAAAAAGGTAATGCACACATATCTCACTTTTCTTTAATGAAGAAAAATAACAGTTGTATAGGTGCCCAAATTACAGCATATTGTAGGTGATGACAGGTGGTTAATTGATAATTCTGTAAATGATGTTCACACTCCCTTCATTCTCAACAATCTTGGTATAACTTTGCACAATTTTACAGGACTGCATTGGGGGTCAAATCTTCAAGTGACATATCACTGGGCAACTAATAGTTCATTTCTAAAGACGAATTACTCTCTTTCCTAATATGTAACCCCGTTCTTGCTCAAATGCTTTCTTACCTAGGCACACTCCCACTACAACTAATGCTTTTATATGAAAAACCATATAAGCCATTACTGGGAAAGAGCATGAAAATTTCTGCAAAACAACAGAATTATATTGTTTAGGTACAGTCACCAAATTGCATGAAGCCCATAAAAAGTCACACAGTGAGAGTGGAAGAAGGCCCAGCTGAGGGCCAGGACTCCCATTGCCCATGTCTCGGGGGGGCCTTTTCTTTGGTTTTCCTTCATACAAGTTCATCCAAAGGAAGCAGCTTTGGTGAAAAGAGTCTTCTCGCTTTATTGGAAAATATCTGTCATTGACTCATGGCAGACAATACAGGATCATGTCTCATGAGTTAGAGGTGAGTTGTGCCTTTCAGAGAATGTCATACCCCTCCATCTAAAATGTCTCCTGCCTGGTACAGTAACTTCAGAGAAAATGGCATCTGATATCCTCTCATAGTCTTCTAGCTACCTTGTAGGGCTCCCTGGGTGGAAGAAATTCAGTCTGAGGTTGCACTAAATGAAGCTGTATTGGTTAGGATGCTGGCTGAATATTCTAGACATATACTAGACCTCTTCATATGCTTCACCTCAGGCCAAAGCTTCTCTTTCTCCCAGCTGTGGTTCTCAGCACACAGCAGCCTCCACAACCCAGTGATGCTCACCCGCTCACCATAAGGTAAGATGGATCCAGGGGTAGCAAACTGTCTGAACATTGCTACAACCTTACATGTACAGGTGATGCTGTGTTTAATTAGCTAAGGCTGCTGCTGAGGTCACGTGCCCTCTGTGAGCAAAGAAGGGGCGGGAAGACTTTCCTTTATCCTCCGCATGGGAGAAACACAGGACTGTATCACCTGGCAGAGAAGAAGGAAGCCTCTTTCAGATGTGCCTGGGGGTGGATCAAAGTTTTCTCCTCCTGGGGTTGCAGGCTTTCCCCCTTCATCTAAGGAGCTTTCCTGCCCCCACACCTAATCATACCCACATAAAGGAGCCCTGCCTAAGGTATGTTAGCCACCAGCACAGTTGACTCAGTCCCATCGGCCATGTGTTAGTGGTATGTACCAAGAAGTATTCTTACTACTAGAGGGTCATACATCAAGAGTTCTGGAAAACGTACAAGAGAAGAGGGTTTCAAAGGGCACGCTTCAGTGAATGTGCATTCCTGCAGCTAGTCTATAAAAAGACTCGCAGGCACGCAGGCAGCACTTGGTCTCAATTTCCCGTTGATTTCTAAGCTCTAGCAAACCGCAAGCAGCTCTGTGGGCTTCTGCTCCAAGCAGGCCTGACAGATGTGAGGCAGAGGCAGTGTCTGTCCTAAATCAGAACTGCATGCAGAAAAGAAGAAAGAAGATGTCACAGCCCTGGAGTGTCACACATCACCCTAAGAATCCATTTAGAAAGTTCATCATGCACAGACTTCCCAGTACACATGATGGGTGACACTAGGCTCTGTGTAGCCTTACTGTAATTCTGCTTTCTCAGGAGTTTCTTTCTGGTTAAAAACATCTTTCCAGGTGACTGTGAGAAGAAAGACTATATTTTTCTTCTCTTTATAAACAGAATTGTAACTGTGAGTTGTAAACTGTTCCTTTAGTCTTCTCTTTGCATTTGAGATTGGGATCAGATGAGAAACACATTATTGGCTCCAAATAGTCAGTGAGTGTTCCCTGCCCACTTGGCCCTCAGAATAGACTGCTACATCCCAGTGGCTTCTCAGTGATGCACAGGTAGGCCAGCTTTGTTGATCATAATCTGCCCCATGATTCACGTTATGTAACTCTGGATTGGGGGCTCAAGTCTTCAAAGGCAGGAAGAGATAATACAGTTTTCTGAAGAAGCAGGTGAGAATGACAAGTGTCAAACTCCCTCTTTATATATTCCTTTGAGCCTGGACACTGGCTCAAACCCCACAGTCAAAGGAATTACCTTAGCACTGTTGAGTACAGTACTGTTGACCTTGCACTGTGTTCTGGGAAGTTGGGTTCTAAAGCAAACACTCCTGTAACACACAGATACTTTTATAAATTAAATGCATGTAGTAAAAAAAATTTAATCAATTATGTCTTTGAGCACACTCAGGGACTCATTTGCAGTATGTTTTTATTAAATTCAAGAGTTTGCTTTATCTTCTAGGATGATTTAAATTTTTTTTATTTTAGTTATGATGCCAGATTCTCCAATGTGACACCTGACCATTCTCTCTCTCTCTCTCTTTTTTTTTTTTACATATTTTGTCAAGCCAAGTTGGCATGACTTAGTTTATTTGAGATCTGTATTTCTTTTTTTTAATTTAATTATTTATTGTTATATCAATCACAGGTTAGGTACTTCGCATCCACTGGCCATTCTTTTTGTCAGAGTCCTCTTGATTCTCAAAGGATTCTCACAAGAATCACCTCAATGTCATTTTCAAATGAGAAGATATCTGGTCATTAGTTTAAAATGATAAAAGCCTCCTTTCTCACTCTAACCCTCACTTCTTTTTCTTTTTTTTTTATTCTTTATTCCCCTTCCTGACTTTTCTTTCCCCTTTCTTCATCTTTTCTTTCTTTCTTTATTGCTTTCTTTCCTTCTTTTTTTATTTTGTAACCAAGGCTGATACAGAACTCATAAATCCTTCCTATGCTGGGATTTCACACAAAAGACATCATAATTGTCTTAGCTCTTCTTCTCTCCCTGCCTGACCAAACGCAGGTGAGAAGCAGAGGTGCCTGCTCCCACTGTGTGGGAATGAAAAAAAAATGCTGACAATATAAGTGGAGATTGATGTTAACTCTGTCTAGTTACTATCGCAGTCTGTAGTGTTTCAGCTGAAGAAGAGCCTTCATATTTTCTTATATTGGATAAAAGTTTCCAGAAAGTACGCCATGAAGGTGGTCAATCTAAAGATCTCATATGGAAAGGACATATGATTGTTTGTCCAGTGCATGTTCCTATGGACACAAGTTCTTTCCAGTTTCTGGGAAAGTTGGGACCATCATATAGATAGTGCACACGTAAGTGATTTCTAGATTTGTTTTTTTTTCATAGAAAGAGAAAGAGGATGAGTCATCCTTGGCTATTAAAGAGGTAAAGAAGTACTGACAACTCTTGCTTGAGTTATTTGTTGGGAGAGAGACCACTGGGAGCAGGAAGGACCTAATTTATCTCTTGTGTTTCGTCTATTAGAGTTCTGCTGGTGTTTGCTGACTAATTTCTGAAGTCCCATACTATCCATGAACAGGCACCATAGACACTGCCCACGCTCTACACTGTGAAAAAATAAGACAGTTTTATTTAGTCACAGATTTTAAGGTCTTCTTTATCTTTCTGTCTCTCTTTTTCTTGGTTCTCATCAGTCAAAGGAAGTATCAGCAAAGCTATTATTGGAGATTCTATAATTTTGCTGGCATCTCAAAGACGAAAATGTCTCCATGTGTCCAGGGATGTGTAAATCTCTAGGTTTTATCTCCATGTTTCCCATTTACTGTGCTGTTTCCTTGGTGAATTAAAGCCAGCCCTGAATGTGAGCTCCAAGTATTGATCCATCTGTAATGCAACTTACAATGCCAATTAGAAAACAATCTATTATGTCTCCTTTTGTATTTGCAAGTAGTTGGAAATGAGGGTGTGCATAAACCTTTGTGTGTGCATATGTGTACAGTGCATATGAGAATATATATATGCCTATATGTGCCTATGCCAGTGTTTGCATGTGTGTATTTATGCATGTATGTGTGTCAGCCTGTGTATATGAATGCGAGTGTATGAGCGAGTTTCTGGGTATATGCATGAAGTGTATGCATGTGTCTTCGAGTATGTGTATATGCAAATGTGTGTGCACATGCCGGAAGCAGAATATTTTATTTTCCTAGTGCTTCCAAGAAAAGATTAGACTCAGAAACCACTACTCTAGTTGACTAGCAGAACAGTTTGTTTAAGATTGGGCCTGGTGTGAATCAGTGATTTGTGGAATTCACATATTTTAAATTCAAGAGGAAGTCTTCTAGAGAAAGCTTAGACTCAGAAATGTTTGCTTTAAAGGAGCTTATAAAGTAAACGAGAAGAAAAAAGTGAGAGCCAAAACCTTCACTTGGTGTGACCATGCTAATTCTGGGCATTATTTCTCCCGGTCAATAAAATCCATTTCATCATCAAACAGAAAATAAAGGCACACATTCTTTGTAGATGCTCAAGTACATTTCTACTCAACAAAAAGTACATCTTTTCACACATCCTTATGTCCTGTTTTTTAGACAAGGCAGTGTATAGCCTTATCTTGTTATATAGGCATGGTTAGACTTGAACTCCTGATCCTCCTGCTCCCATCTCCTGGGATTATTATGTGTGCTGCCACCCCGTGTTCATTGTTCTGTATGAAGAAAATCTTTGCTATCTGCAGATATGGCTGGGCCAAGCGGCTTTCAATAGGACAGAGCATTCACGGAGCAGAGCACCTGGAAAGAGAGGTATGTCCGCCCCAGCTCCCTCTTGTAGGAATGATTGCCTTACACTTACCAACTTGCCTTACACTGGGATACCTTTGTCTCCGGGAGGAAAAGGTCCTTATCCCACCAAACTGAAGTGAATTGGTCTCTGGCAGTTGTTTCAATGGAGCACTTTTCCTCATGTGGCTTGTCCTGAGATATGCTGGCCTAGGCTGGCACCCACAGCCCACAGAAATGATTTCAGTAGTGACTCACAGGTGGACCACCCCCCTAAGTGGGCAGCACAGAACTGTTTGGGTGCCCTGACCATCATCTTCTTCTTCATCCCCATGAATCTGAGGACAAGAGCTCAGAGTTGAACACAACCTTGTGTCAACAGGCAGCAGAAAACTAAAGCAGCTCTGTCTTCACAGCTTAAATCGTTACTGTTGCAGGGCATTGGATTTTCTTTTTTTCTTTTTGATACAGTTTCTCTGTGTAGCCTTGGCTCTCCTGGACTCATTCTGTAGACCAGGCTAGCCTTGAACTAACAGCAATCCATCTGGCCTCTGTCTTCCCTGTGCTGGAATTACAGGTGTGTACCACACACTTGGCTGACTTTTCACTTCTAAAAGAGTTTTCAATAAAGCTAAATTTTTTACAAAATACATTTTTTATGAAAATATGAAAAATGCATCTGTCCAGTGCATTTTTGTTTATAGGCAAATTTCCATTGTTAATTCAATATTGTCTATAATTGCTGTGCTTGATTTAATGTTATTGGTCTTTAGCTAATCACTATTTATACACAATGATGTTAAATACCCATGTAATATTGGTTTATTTCACACACACACACAAAAATGCTATTTTAAGTATGGGTCTGGACCAGGCCCAGGGAAACTTCTACAAATAATTAAAATATTATTTACCTCATTTTCAGTGTTCAATTTGTCTGTCAAAAGTTATTGTCCCAGAAGTAACTAGAAACTATTTCGAGATCTAAGTAACATTCAGTAGGCAATATTTTTGTTGTATCTTCTCCGTAACAACCTTCCCTTTCTTTCTTGTAAGGGTGTGATGGGTCTACATGTGAAAAGCACACATGCTTTGCTCACAGCCTCCATCTTGCAGAGTGCAATCGCTCACCTCAGTATCCACACAACCACACCATCTTAGTTTTTCCTCTGTTGCTGTGAAGGCAAAAGCATGTTGAAGAAGAAAGGGGCAGTTTCAGCTCAGGGTTCCTGGTTTTTCTCCATCAGGGTCAGAAGGTCACAGAGGCAGAAGTTTGATGATGGAACTGGTCACACTGCTTCCACATCCAAGAAGCAGAGCATGGTGCTTACACTCAGCCTGCCTTCTCCCATCTGTATTGCCTAAAGAACAGTCCCACCCCAGTGGGCAGATCTACTTACCTCTATCGTACTCATCAAGATAACACCAAGGTCATGCCCAGAGGGTCACCTCTCGGGAGATTCCAGATATCACCAGGATGACAGCTGAGAGAGACCTCTACACAAGCCAGGAGAGCAAACCAAACCCCAAGACCAGGACTGCTGATCTGTTCTCTAACACTCATTTCAGTGTTTGGTCTTGAATATGAGGGTGATCCGGCTGTACCATCTGTCACTCCATCGACTTCCAGGGCTGACTTTGTTGATGTGGCCAACTAGGCAAATGTCCTTTTCCTTACTCACCACTCCACATTTGTCTCCCAGAAGCCAGAGTCTCCTTTGGCCCACAGATATGTCACTGCTCTGCTAGAACCTCCACATAAGCTGCTATGGTCAGTATTTGCTCCTACTTTATTTGAAGCATTTTTATTTGCTTCTTATTATACCAGTGATGGCAATGTGCTCTCTGCTGGCCTGTGGGCCTGCTGTGAGGACTCCTCATATATTCTGGACCTGGAAGGTGATGCCCTCTGTGTACTCAGACACCAGGCAGACCCAAACCTCATCTATTCAGAAACCCAGATGAAAGGCAGTCCTCCCTTCCCTCCCTCTCGCTTATGTGTCCCTGCAGTCCCCTGAGAATGTGAAGCCCCAGGAGCTGCCTCACCAGATCCACACCCTCTGTGCCAACTCCTGTACCCTCCTACTGAGAGCTGGCTAAGGGCTCACTATCCATCCCATTCCCTTTGCCTCTGGATACTCTTTAAATTCCTTTCTCTAAAATGTCAAAGCCCATGCCATAACCAAGAGCATGCAACACCTTCCAGCAGCCTTCAGTGTATTGACATGGAGATAGCCCTGCTTTTCATGTATGGACCCCTTAGGCAGCCTGTGGCCCAGCAGCCCAGCCTTACCCCTCATCCTTGTTGGCTTACTGCTCTGTGGTTTCTCTTCTCTGGCTTCCTCGGTAGCCACACTCTTCCTCAGAACCTATTTTTACAAGACTCTGACTCTGCCATTATCACTCTCTAAGACACTGGCACCAATTTAGTCTTTGATTTTCAGATATTCCTTGTGAATTTACAGACACTGTGACTAAACTGGCAAGAAGAGCTTTTTAAAAAATCTTAAATTTTACAAAAACGCCGCATAATTTTATTTTCTCCTTTAAGAAGCGTTTGCAAGGTAGAATCTCATTTTTTGGACCAGCTTAATATTATTTCTCATTTTAATCTTTTCTGATCATTAGTGTGTGTGTTCATGTGTGTGTATTCATATGTGTGTGTTTACATGTATGTACATGTGAGTATTTTATACTGTATGTGTTCATGTGTTTATGTGTATTTGTGTGTGTTCATCTGTGTGTGTGTGTTCAAGTATGAGTGTGTTATGTATATGTGGATGCATGGGTATGTATTCATGTGTGTGCACATGTGTGTATAAGCGTTTATTGTGAGTGAGTATTTATGTGTGCACATATGTGTATATATGTGTATATACATGTTCATGTGAGAGTATACATATATACATGTGGATGTGTATATGTGTGTCTGCATGTGTATGTGTGTACATATGAGTATTGTATGTATCTGTGTGTATATATATATATGTTTGTGTTACATGCATATATGTATGCATGCATGCATTTATGTATATGTGTATACTTATGTGTGTCTGAGTGCATGTGTATGCATGTTTACACTAATGTTCATGTGTAAGTGCATAACCATAGGCGCTGCAGCATGTCAGCTTTTTGGCTTGTATCACATCAGAGTCATGGTTTTACTCTCTGCTGCTTCATGCACCAGGCTCTGTTTTCCTTTTTTTTTATTTTTTAAAGATTTGATTTTTTCACAATTTATTTATTATATATCCAGATTGAAGCCCCTTCCCTCCACTCCCCCCAAGCCCACTCTCCCTCCCTCTTCCCCTCATCCCCTTCCCCTAGTCCACTGAAAGGGGGATTTCTCCACTATCGCCATCTGCCCATAGCTTGTTAATTCAGAACATCAGGACTACCTGGATTCTCTTTCTCCATAGTCTGATAAAGCCACATCTTCAGGGGCAAGTGATCAGAGAGAAGTCAACTGAGTTCATGATAGAGGCAGCCTCTGATCCCCTCAACTCAGAGATCCACATGGAGACTGAGCTGTCAATTGGCCACGTCTGAGCCAGGGGTCTAGGTCCTCTTCATGCATGGTCCTTCTTTGGTACATCAGTCTCTGCAGGACTGCATGGGCTCAGATCCTTTAGCTTTGTTCTCCTTGTGGGGCTCCTGTCCCCTCCATGTCCCTCTATCCCTACCCCTCTCTTCTTTCGTAAGACTCCCTGTGCTCTCTGTTTTCTCCACCCCATCTCCCTATAGGAGATCTGGGATTACACACATGAACATATCCATCTTTACATAGGTTCTGGTGGTGTCATCACAAGTCCTCATGCTTGCACAAGGTTTTTTTTTCCTACTGAGACAGTTCTTCTGTCCAGTTTCTGCTTCTCTTCTTTATTTCAGAGCCTGGGGAAGTGAAAACTCCAGCTGTATTAGACTTGGCTGTTCACACTTGACCCTTGTCAGTGGCTGCATCTCTTGGTCTTTCTATACCCATCTGCATTTGGACAAATGGGTTGATGGTTTGTGTACAGTGGCTTTATTTTGAGACCAGCAGTCTGTAGGGATTCACAACAGTCTTGCCTGTACTTTCCTGGATACTGTCTGCTCTCTGTGATTTTTAATCAGTTCCTAAAATGAAACATCTTGGTTTCAGTAAATCCCAGAGTCTTTGTTTGGTGTCTGTGCAGCCCATTTCTTGCTTAGGCTGAGGAGTGCACACAGGAAGATCCACCCATTAACATAAATGCTGTTCATACACTCTGACTTCAGAGTTCATTCCCACTGGGGAATCTTGCCTCTAAGGCCAACAGCCTCCACATCTCTCTTTGGAAGGATACAGTTTCAAAGAAGCCACTTCTTCAAAGGCAATGTGGGAATCATTCTTTTAAATACAACCTGATGGGGAAGTCGAAGGTGAGGCTCAATTCCATCGAAACTGCTTCTGTGTGCTCAGATGCTCGGAAGCGGAAGCTGCACCAGCACTGCTGAGCATCCCACTGGATGGAAAAGTGCAGCTGAGCCAGCCTGGCTGAGGACCCCACTGAATGGAATGGTGAAACTGTACCAGCGCTGCTGAACACTCCACTGGACAGAATGATGAAGCTGCATCTTTGTAAACAAAGTATACTTACCAGTTATAAATGAAAACGTGGGTCAAAAAGTAGGGTGCAAACATGCTTTGCACAAACCTGTGAACAGAGCACATGAGAGTCATGCACAGCTGAAGGTACCCATGGTGGCCTCTCTGCCAGTATAGCTTGCATTGGCAGGAGGAAGGGGGAAGGGAGGCGGCCTAAAAGCTATCCCTCCTTCGGATGGATTGAATTGAAAGCCTGTAGAGAGCTGGGCAGATGCGCTACGTGATGCTGCTCTACAAGCAACTTGCCTGGCTTCTGGAACTGACCTTTGGAGTGTACCCCATGTTTGTACTGGGAACCAAAATTCAGATCCACTGAGCAGCCCTCTGAAGATTGCTCCAGGGACTCAGCTCACAGCATCCAGAGGACCTGAGGGAGGGACCTTTCCCTGCTTCTGGAGCTGAGCATGGTGAGGGTTTGTTTTGTAGTTGCAACAGGCAAACATGTCTCCAAACACTGTCACATTTCCCACAGTTGGGCAGTGAGATTGCAGTATGGATGAGCATGCTGGAGTCTGTCACATCTATGTTTAATGGAACCCTGCCTGATCTTCAGAGTTAAAGGAAATCACCTCCAAATAGCACGAATTGATGAAATCCTTGGGGATATCAAGAGACATTTGAAATTAAATATATTGCACTCTAGCCCTGTAAAAAACCTTATCACTAGTCTCCAGTCGATTAACCTGCAAGAGCTGAAGTGTCTGGACTCAATATATATGTCATGACTAGGTTTGAACACAGGCCACCTGTAATTTAGGGAAATAAGAATCAAAATTCTATCAGCTAAGTCATTATGAAGTACATAGTAAGGTTTCAAAAAAAAGCCAGTCTAAGAAATTATGGGTATAATATTTCTCCATATAAATCCTAGCCTGTTTTCGGTCTCCCTGGGAATAGCAGATGCCGTGCACTGGGGTCTCACTGTGTCTGTGCTGTCTGTTGCAGCTGACGCGGGTGGTGGTCCAGCTTTGTTGTCCCAGTGGCTACTGCATTTGATTTCCTCCAGGACTGATGCTCCGGTTCTGTTGTTTTGACATACAGTTGACTAGAATATTCTATGAGAGTTATTTTGGATGTGACTCTATTGACCAACAAAAGCTAAGAATAGCATTGTCCTTCATAAATGGGGTAGGAAACTCTGAAGACCTCCAGCAATAAATGTCACAGGGAGATGAAAGAAGCCACTCATTATACAAGAACAGAAAGGTGAAAGGATGCGCTTGTGTTGAAAGTCAGAGCGCAAGACGTGGGACTTCTAAGTAAAAGCACGATGTGGCCTCCAGTCAGGGGAGAAGCTGAGTTCACACACGGGAACAATGAGCGTCTGTTTGGTGTCCACACAATATGATCCATTCTCTTCCTCAAAACAAAGGCGTTTCAACCTCATTCACGAAACATTCACAGAAAGAAAATTCTAAGTGTTATTTTTGGGAGATGAAAGCGTGTCCCCTTAGGCTCCTCAGATCATCAGTGCTGGGTTCAGGGAAGGAGAGGAAGGACACAGTGGGCCATTGTCACCAGGAACCTGAAGGCAGAGCAGTGCTCAGAGCAAGGTGTGCAGCCAGTGGGTGTAGGGAGTGGGGGAATCTCACATCCTCCTTGCTTTTCCTTTTCTTTGTGAGGATGAGAGTGCTCACTGGTGCTTTTAACTTCTATTCAAGGCCCACACTTTGCTCAAATGGATGAAGCATCAGATCTCTTCCAGGAACACTATAATGTTAGACAAAAAGTCAGCCCCTGCCCTGGTTCCCTGTCCATTATGGGGACGTGGCCAAAGAGAGAGGGTACCAAGACCAAGAAGAACAGGTAGGGTTGGTTCCTTGGGTTGACAATGGAAATGTCTTTTCTATATTCATCAGCTCCTTTGTTTTCTTTCATGCACAGATGGAAATAAAAATAACCGTTTGATAGTTACCTTCCAAAGCCTGCATAAAATTTAATTCATATGTCTATCAAAATGAAGACTAAGATCTTTGTCCCTGTTACATTCACCGTTTAATGCTTTTAAAATGTCTGTAGTTTGCACAGAAGAGCTATTCCGGCCTCCACTTATAAAACACAGGTAAAATAAAAACAATAAAGAGAAATTTTAAAATGTCACAGCAACATATAATTCAAAATGATAAAAATATTGATAAATGTTACCCCTAGAAAGAAACTTCTAAAGAATTTACATTTAAAGTGTACATTGAGAGTGGTGTAGTTTAAAATCTGGACCCAGATTCCAGGGTTTAGCTGCTGTTTTATGCTACTACAAATACTAATAAAATTGTCTCTGGGAAAAGCCCCTGGCCTCATGATGCCTGGGTTTTCTTGCCTGTATATTACAACCAGAATAATGGGTATCTGAGGAGGAGCCAACATCCAGCTCTTACTCACTGACCTCCACACACTCTCTACTTCTGCTTTTTCTTCATCCCTAAGTGCCAAGCTCACTGAAATACAGTTCACATTTAGAGGCACCATTAGAGCGTTTATGGAAATTGTATTATGCAAGGCTTTGTATGTATCTCATATTGTATACAAAAGATCAGCCATCTACTTCATGTCTCTCTGCCAACAGCTCATACACCTTTGCTCTTTTTAAAGACTTGAGGTCATCTACTCTGAGATTAGGATATCAATACTCTCTTCCATTGCATCTGACCCTTCTTCCATGTTTCTTATACTCTTGTTTCACAGACTCATTTTACTTTTTTGACACATAATTTTTAAAGGCAGCGGTTCAGCAGAAATGCATTTTCCAGAAATCTGAGTTCAGAATACAATCCAGGAAACTCTTGGCATGTCTTGCTTTATTCTTGGAGCTGGGCTTCTTGGATTTTCTTGCCTGACCCTCTCAGAATTATAAAATGAACTGGTCCGTGAGAAGGATGCACCCAGTCTATGGCATTGAGCAACACTCTCTTGCTTCTCTTACTTGCTCAATGCATGTAAAACATCCATTCATTGCGGTCATGGAAGTGGAGGCTGTTGGTCATTTGAGTGTGGGGTGGTTAGAGTAGCTTTGCAAAGAGATCTTGGAACATTCTGAAGATTAGATACACAAGCCCCTGCTGACCCTCTGTGGTTCAGACCCTGACCTCTCAGCCAAGTCCACACTTCCAACGCAAAGATCCTGGTTCTTTGCTTCAGAAACAAGGAAGACTTCCCACATTCTATTTTCTCTGAATTCTCATCTTTTCTATAAAAAATCAGTAACTTTGTAATTCATTAGGATCCTTAATAAGATGCTGGGGCAATTAGCTTATGGGTGTTCAAGAGCTCAGTGCCACACAACAAATTTAAAGTTCTGGGCATTTCATTCCCTCGTCTTCTACTTTCTGTCAAGTTGTTAAACTCCAAGCCTTTCCAATAAGAACAACATCAGCAAAGTCCCAATGAGAAAGGGGTGGAAATATTCTCTCTAATCAGAGGGACTGGCTGAAATGGGGGTCACTAGCTCATCCTGTCTCTAGAATATTCTCAGCCTCAGCTTGAGCCATTTCCCCAACACAGGCCTGAGGCAGACACTGCTGGGGATCTCAGTCCCAGAGAGGGGGTGTGTGCATTCCCCGGGCAGCATGAAGAGGGCAGTCAGTGTGGACCAGGGCCAGCTGTTTCCACTCTCAGTGAAGCTGTGTGAAACAATTGTTCGGCGAGTTTATGCAATAGGAAGCGTGGGAGTTGAAAAGCATAATATTTACTTGGATTAGATACCGCACATTTTCAATTTGCCCTCAGAAAAATTGCATTGGAACAGAGAAGATTTGGAATGATTCCTTTAATAGATCCAACGGATAACATTTTTTTTAAGCCAAAGAGTACAAAAAGGACATTCTTCTGCTTTATTTATTTTTAATTGAAGATGCTATGTAAGCATTTGCCAAACTATTCAAGTGAGAGCTGTAATTAGGCACTGAGAGTGGGGAGAGAGAAGCAGTAAGTGCCAACAACCACGCATCTATTTATGGATATTACCCCACATAATGAAAGCAAAACAGTTGTAGCTATGTATTAAATTTAGAGTTTCAATCCCAATACTGTTCCCCATGTGTGAAACAGTTGGCAGGAAGTATCAACATGAGGCCAAGTCCATGATCATTGGACAGTTAAGAAACTAATGCAAATAATTAAGGATTAAATAAATGAAGGGACTGGGTATGAAAAAATAGCACAGGCTACAAGGATTTAGAGTACAAAGTGACACAGCTCTGTCCTGAATTGTCTTTTTTTATTGCTTTCAAAAATGCTAACCACATAATTGTCAGATAGCTGCTTTGCAGAAGAAGCCAGAGTTCCCACTTAATATGCACCCTATAAAATTAGATGGATTTGGAAATAGTATGTTAAGCAGAGCCCTAGGATTAATGTGTTAAAAATAAATATCACTTTGCAAAGTTAAAGCCAGCTGTTAAGCCGCACTTCTCCTCACACAGATGTGGGATGAGTGCACACATCCTGGGAGTCCTGAGGGACAGTCTGTGTGCCCATTCAGATTCCCTGGTCAGACGCTGCTTATCACATTAACGTCACAGCAGCGTGGGAACCAGTCCATTCACTGGCAAGAGAGTTCCCTGCCTCTCCATGTAGAGGCAGACCTTGTGCAAGTTAAGGGAACAACGGCCCTTTAGTGATCTGGGAATATATGTGAGTGTTTACAAACGTCACTGCAGAAAATTTTATTTTTGGTGGCACCAAATTCCTCATGGTGACACCTTGTCAAATCATACAGACCACCCAAGGTATCTTCATACGTACATACATAACCTGGTGTGAAAAGTTAGCAGGGAAGAAAAGGGACTCTGCACAAATTAAATCACATGTCTGAGACATGAAAACAGGACATTGACCCAGGTGGGCTAGAGAGGTACTTACCAGAGCTACTTGTGTTCTCGGGTGGCCCCAACTCTGGTACCATTCCTTCAAAAATTAAAATAATTTAGTAAGTGTCCTTGCCTGCTAGTCAAATACAACATTTTGCATATTTTTCTATTTGCTGCTCTCACCAAAAAGTCCCATGAAATGCTCTAGGCCCTCCTCTCTGGATTTTGTTTTCTTTCTTTTATTTTATTTTTTCCAAATTCATGACTGTTTTCTGTGAAGAGATTTTCCAAGCCGTGTCGTGTCTGAGTACAGAGTATTTCAGACTGCCACAAGCAGACTCTTCTGCCACTGTGAGCTCAGTGAGCACAGGACCCAGGCCTGCTTAGCTCCAACAACCTTCTTCTGAAGGAAGAGCCTGTGTGATGTAGAGTTCTTTCCCACACCCTTCTGTCTCTGTCATGACACTATGGGCATCTCCGCCCACCCTGTGGATCCCAATTCTTTGACAATTTTTTTTATGTGTGTGGAATGCCAGGGAACAGATCCTCAGACTTGCACATACAGGATTATGTGCTTTGCCACTGAGCTCATGGCCACTCTGTGACTGCTGGCTTGATACTGATATTTGTTAATGGACTTCTTTCCTTCAGACCTCCACCGAGGACCCCTACCTCAGAGTATCACTCATGGAGAGCCCACGGGTCCCAAGCAATCTTTAGAAATTATATGCACACAGCAAAGTGCCTGGGAAGGTTAACTAGCCGAGGCTTAAAATGAAAGGCATGGACGGATCACTGTGGTTGAGGGAGAACAGAGAGGGCAGTAGTGGATGTAATGGTGGAAGGAGGTTGCCAGGCTGTCTGGACCTGAGTTGACTCTGGCAGTTGAGGATGTTTCAGAGACTGGGTCAGTGTTAGTTTGCAGAAGAGGCCCCAAGTGTGTCCTGACTGTAGTGTCACTGGATAGAAGATGGAGTCCTGGAGACTGACTGCCCTTGTCTGAGCAGGACACCCGCTCCAGGGTCAGCCCCTGTTGCTATAGGCTTAGTCTATATGCATTTGCTGGAAGCCAATTGCACATGACATGGCCTGCTCACTCAGGGAGGGGACTATCCCAAGACACATTCTTTTAAGAGAACTAAAAGATATCCAGCCAGTGGCCTCCTGAGACTGCTTTCACAGTTTCCTGTAGCTTTTCCATTTTTTAAGAGAAATGAATGGCACCCATTTGTAGCACAGATCTGCGTCCACACATGCTGTGCTGCGATGCAGGCTTTTCAACTGTCTGTTTGCTATTTGCTTTGCTGTGTTTTTCTTGTCAGCTTCTTTGACAAGATTCAGCTTGGGGAAGAGGAAGTGACTAACCCACTGCTCCTGAGAAAACATAAAAGGAGCCTGGATTCCAGCACTCTTCAATGTGTGCTGTTCATCTTTAAAAGATTCTTGGCAGCAAATGTTTGTACAAAGGCTGATAGTTAAATAGAGGGGATTACAAGACTCGTATTATTACACAACCTTTAAAAAGAAAAAAAGAAACGTACGGAACAGTGTGTCAGTTGAAAGGGTGAAATTCTTCTTGCAAAATATAAAGGCAAATAAATTATTCTCATAAAAACTTTTGGTCAACCTTGACAATGGTTAGCATGTGAACCTAATATGATAAATTACAAGGCTTGGCTAGTTCTGTGGCTCTGTATATTTAATATAGTGCTATTCACAGGAAGGTGACTCCAAATTTGGCAGTATTTTTACTGAATAGTTTTGGAAAAACTGATACAAAGGAATTATGCCAGCAAGGAAGCTGGTACTGTCTGTAGATGCTGTTGTTGCTGGCCAGTGGACCCTGTGGTGGACTCTGAATGAGGAGCTTCCTGAAGAGGCAGCTGAGAGAACACTTCTGGTCTCTACACACACAGGGAGGTCTAGCAGTCCAGGCTCTCTTCCTGGATTGTATTTCCATGTTTGTGTTTTTGTTCTCTCTGTAAGCAGGAGATGACCAGGCATGGTGGCTTGTAATCAGAGTACTTGGGAGGCAGAGGCCAGAGGCAACAAGTTCAAAATCATTCTCATTTACACAGGAAGTTCTAAGCCAGCTTGGGATACAGGAGACGCAGTCTCAAAGAAAGAAAAAAAAGAAACAAAAATAGGGTTGCTATGTAACATGCACATATACAATAATATCGAGTTTATTTTTAAATGTGGAGTCCTGAGCTAGATGTGGTGACTCACACCAATAATCACAGATTGTAGGTGCTGAGGCTGGAAGATTACCATGAATTTGAGGACATTTTAGGCTACATAATGAGTGCCAACCAATCTAGCTGTACTGTGAGATTCTGGATTTAATGAAAGAGGACAGAAGCCTGATTTCTACAACCATGAATACTTACTACTACCTCACCATGTAGACCAATCTACCAGCATTTCCTCGCATTGCAGCTGTCATGTGTAGAATATGCTTAGACAGGATCTGGGCCTACATACAGATACCAGTGGGATGTTCTTAGGGTGCAATTTCAATTTCAGATTAACAGGAAAGATCAGGTTTCACTGTAAAGATGGGTTGGGGGCAACTTTAACACACCGCTCTAAACACTTCTGGGACAGCCTGCCTCAGAAAGGTAGGGTGCTGAGGGTAGCACAGGAGAGGCTGGGATGGTACCACTGAAGAAAGTTGGGCTGTAAAACCTTCTGTGCTATGTCTATGTCTCCAGAAGAACTGTTAAAGGTGGACATGAGTAGTGCAGAGCAGAGCAGAGGAGTGAGACTCCACTGCAAGCTCAAGAATCTGGAGCAGGGAGCACTGCAGGCGAGTACTAGGAAGGAGGCCACTACAAACACTGAACTTTGGGAAGTTGTGGGGATCCATGCCCTTGTAGGAACAGCCCTGAGCCAACACATCTTAGAAGATGAAAAGTGAAATGCTAAACAGATTGACTGGCTTTGTTTGTTTTAAAGGTAAATGAAGAGAAAGAAAAAGGTAAAATAAAACAAGAAGTGATGTAAAAAGGAAATTAGGGATATTAGAAATAGATTGTTGTACCAAAAGAGGGAAAGGACAGATCATCAGTTGAAGAAACAATCGGTGGATAAATATCCCTTCCTCCATGAACGATTGCACATTCTCGCTCTGTCTATATATTTCTCTCCTTCTTTCTCTCCGCCTTTCCTGGTAAGCAGTGGATCCCCTATAAGTTGTAGAATATTGTGGACAAGTCAGGAGCTGTCTGTGGAAAAAGAAGGAAACCAGCCCGCATCCTGCAGGTGATTTATTGGGTTCTTCTGCAAGACATCCAAAAGCAAAGTCTAGTATCAGGACACATTGATGCCATCAGTTAAATTAGATTGCATGAGAAATGAGAGATGGAAGAAATGAAATCATAATGTCAACTACTTAGGCCACCTTTATGTATATATATATATATATATATATATATATACATACATACATATATGTATAATTCACATAGCTCTGGGAGAAAGAAAGGACAGGAACAGCAGTAAACACACCTAAAAGGAGTTCGTCCCCTGTACCCAGAGCATTAAAAACCAATATGAATCCAAAATATGAAATTAGAGCTTTACCTATCACTGTGCACAAAAAAAAAATACTAACTACAAATGAAATAAAAGGCCTAAATGTGAACCTTGAAACTCCTAAAAGAACACAGAGTGAACCCTACAGGATATAGGTGTAGGAAATGACTTTCTGGATTGAAGCTACATTTGCGCAAGAATTGAGGGCAATAATTGACAAGAGAGAATTCATAAAACTAAAAAGCTTCTGCACAGCTACCAATTGATCTAGTGAAAAGGAAGACAACACATTGGGTGGGAATCTCTGCCAGCTATACATCTGAAAGGGGATTAATATCAAGGATATATAAGGAACTCAAAAACAAAGAGTCCAACAAACAAGAAAAGTGATCAATTCAAAACATGCCTGAGACCATCTCAAAAGAAGAAAGATAGCTAAGGAATACTTCAAAATATGTTCACCATCTCTAGCAATTAAATGCAAATCAAAACAGCTTTGAGATTTCATCTTATCCTAGTCAAAATGGCAAAGATCCATAAAATAACTGAAAAAAATTCTGGAGAGAGTGTGAGGAAAAGTAAACCTTCATTTATCATCAGTGTGATTACAATCAGTTCTAGCCATTCTGATCAATGTGGGAAAATCAAACAGCTAAAACTAAATGTACCACATTATCCAGCTATCCCACTCTTTGGTATATGCTCAGAGCACTGGATCTCCTACTGCCCTGAGACTCGCTCAGTCATGTTAGGTTGTTTCTCCTATTCACAATAGCTGTGCAAAGAAAACAACTTAAATGTCCTTCAACTAATGGATGGATAATGAAAATGTAGTACATATAGAGTATGGAATACTATTTATCTGTAAAGAAAAATGAACTAATGTGCTTTGCAAGTAAATAAATAGAACTAGAAAAGGTAATATTGAGACATAGAAAGACGTGTTCTTTCTCTGATGAAGCGCCTAGCTCCAGAGCTTCAGACGTGAATATATAATACAGAGTAATTGCAGAAACCAGGAGATTAAAAAGAAACTATGGTTGGGGCAGGGGATGCACAAATAATATAAACAAGAATAGGTGGGTACAGGTGATTCACTGAGGAAAAATGAAAAAAAAAAACGAGGGGACTTTAAATAGAGAGGGAAGATAAATACAGACCGAGAGGAGAGGGTAAAATAATAGTAAGGATGTCTGAAAAGACACAAGGAATTATACAATTAACTATCTACCTAAAATACCCTATAATACATGTAAGTCTATGTACAAATGTACATGTATAGCTTAAATGGAATTTTCTCATCTTGATTGACAGTGCTCCTTCCAAGAGCCAAAGACCATCTAAAGAAAACCTCAATTTGAGGCATGAGGAGCCCTCATTTGAGTGGTTGGTCAGGATTATCTAAGAGAATGTCAAAACATTACAAGTTGTTACTATTCCTTATGGCTTCCCCTACAGATGTGGAAGGTTAAGTCCCCATTGCTGAGATCATGATGGACTTCAGATGCAGGGGATTGAGGCCTCTGAGGTAGAAATAAACTCAGTAGACACTCTAAAGCTTTCATGGTAACAAAACACACTGCATACACTCCCCAAAGAAGGAAGTAACTCACAATCCTACACAGCTATGACACCAATGAACCACAGAAACCACCAGCATGGCCTAATAATCTTAAGAGTATATTAGTGGCATAAATGCCTCCTTGATAATCAACAAATCTCTAGCTGGACACAAGTCCCACTCAACAAAAGGGAAATTATGCTTGGTACTGAGAACCTAGCCAAGAGCCCAGGGCTAGTGAAGTCATAGATCTTGGAAGAGAACTTACAATCATGTGATTTTAGTAAAGTAGCGTAATTCCTAGCTACCTTCTAAATATTTGTCCTTACATCCACATAAATATGCAGTGCTCACTCTTCATCAAGAAAAACTTTTCTTTCCTTTTCTTTTTTTAACAACAGAGTCCATTACAGACAACCCCAACCAGTCAAATGCAGAGCTGTGGAACACAGTCCTAACAAATTGATCTACAATCAGATCCCATATCTGAGACTCAGAGATCATTGCAGAATACAAGAAAGGAGGTCATAGAGTCAAGAAGTCTGATGTGGGATTATGACTCCTTATAATGTCAGATGTTATACCTATAAAGTCTCACCAACATGACTGCCTAAAACATGTGCTAACAAAGGACAACAGTAGATATGCTAAAATGGAAGTGGGAAAAGTCCATGGGGTCACCTCAACCCTAAACAAAGAACTGTAGGCTACTGAGGAATTCTTCAGCAGGAGAAATAGTCTTTCCTTGGGGAGAGCAACACCATGGGTTTATACAATATAAAGTGGTCATCCTTGAGAACATACAGACAGGTGATATTAGAGAGACTGAGCAGGCTGTATTTCTGTATTTAGAAATATATCTGCCTATAATATACATATGTGTATTTAAAAGCAATTAATGAAAAAGAGATCATGAATGTGAAAGAGCAAGGAGGGGTATAGTATAGGATTTGGAGGAAGGAGAGGGGAGATACGATATAATTATAATCTCAAAAAAGCAAAGGAAATACATTTTTAAAAGATTCAATGTAGATAAGCATAACAGAAAAAAGTAAAATGATATGTTAAAAAGGAAATATATAATTCAATCACCCAAGGAAGCATGTTTTCAATTTTCTTACCTCGAGTTTAGATGAAGTATGAGCATGAAAGTCAGTGATTCTATGGAAATCAAACAAGAACTTAGCAAACATGCATCAACCTATCAAGTTTGTTTGGGGACTGTGGGCACTTGGGTATTTTTTTTAACCTTTGCATTACTGAGGAAGGACATCATGTTAACCTGGCTCCTGGGAAGGTATTCGGGGTTAATCCTCTGAGGCTTGGGAACTGTGCCCCTGGCTCTGACTCTTGCTTCCTAGTATCTCTTGGATAGTATCCTGGAAAGCTGGACCTGTCTGTGACTTTCTTCTCGAAGCTTATCTGTAATCACATGATCAACCCTTCATGGACTCAAGAGCTCAGTCCAAGGAACAGAGCCTGCAGACATGAGATGCTGATGGCCAAGGAGATGGGGTTTGAAATGTACCCAATGCATAAACGTTGAGGACTTAATATCCCAAGCAGAGAGTCCTCAGATTGAAAATCCAACCCACAGAAAGCCTCAGAGTTTTAGCAAGCTTTACCCTTTAGCAACTTCATGACTTATTCCTTACGGTAACAGGAAATTTCTTCACTAGTTATAAGAAAGAACCTAATTGGGGCAGGAACAGGGAAGAAATCTCATTTGTACACAGAAACTCGGGTGACTTCAATACAGCAACCTCTGTCTTAAAACAGTTCATTATAACGTGAGATGGCACAGAGGTTAAGAATACCTAAAGTTCAGAAGAGGACCCAAGATCAGTTCCCAGCACCTATGTCACATGGCTTATAATCATTCTAGCTCTAGGCCATCTGGCATCCTTTGGACACTAGCATATACAGGGCACACAACACACACACACACACCGCTTCGTTCATACTACACACAGAACTATACACAATATCACAAACACACACCATATACACATACACAAACCAGCCTCTCTCAGACACACACACACCACACGTACAAACACCACTCACACATACACACACTAAAAACAAATTATATTTTTTTAAAATGTCATCACAAATTTTCTTCATAAATATTTTTTCTAAATAACTGAAGTAAATTAAATTATGGACTTTGCCAAGCATTTTTTTCATATTATTTTTTATAAATGTGGGCATTAGTGATAGCCAGAGATAATGAATAGAGTTAATGGCAATTTCTCATATGGTCTTCACTAGACCTTACTCCTTTGCCCGTCAAGAATATCAGTGAAACTAAGAACATGTTTGTCAGGATGATCTTGCAAGGCAGCCGTGGTCCAGACACAGTGCAGTTATATGTAAAATGTTGCTGAAGGCTGAGACATGGCTCAGTGGATGAAGTGCCTGATGTGCAAACATCAAGGCCAGACTTGGGACCCCAAACTCATAGAAAAGCCAGATGTTTCATCCTTCCTGTAACTTCAGAGCAGGGAAGGAGCGAAGAGACTGGGGATCCCCAGGAAAGCTGGTGGTGAGTGGGTTCAATTGAGACAGCCTGACTCAAAGGCCAATGTGACACTTGATCAAGGAAGAATCTAGATTCCTACCTTGGTCTTAGGACCCGTGTGCACACTATATGTGCAGTAAGATGCACAACCCCTCCACACAGAGACATGCACAAAGGCACACATACTCCACACACACTCACATGCAAAAGTGTAGAAAAAAACAATTTTGATTTAAGAAACTTAATCACTTAACATGTTAAATATCCCGTGCTGGAGGGCCGTGCCTTTCAGAGGAAGGATGCCTTCAAGAGTTAATTCTGAGCTAATGGAGTTCAGCCCAACCCCATTCAAAGCCTTCCCATGTGCTTCTGCTTCCCATGGAAGGAGTGCTACAGCTTCAGGAAAATAAGGAAACAAGAACTTTAACCCCACTGTGGGAGAAAAATGGTGCAAGGGCATGGCGGGGGATCCACAGTCATGGAGACCTTGGTGCAGGCTTCTCTGGGGATTGATGACTGCTGAGGACAGCCAGCTCTCACATTCCTCATCAGTCCCCAGGCAGGGCTCCTGCCCATTGCTGCTTCATTCAGTTATTTGTGGTACAGAATTCACCTTGCTCGTTGGCTTTCCAATTCCCTACTCAGCTGTGTTTCCCTAATCCGTACTAGCTTAGTCTGAGTCCACACACTCAGAATCTATCCAGATCAAGGAGATAGAAACAGGTGCTTCCCAGATGCAGACACTTTGGGGGATTTATTTTTAAAAATAAAACAGACACAGCATGAATGCACGGTGTGAGTGTGTGTGTGTATAATAAATTAAGGTTAGTCTTTATTCCAGTGTGTTTTTTATATCCAAATGATGGTCATTTGGCCATGTTACGCCATGGCCAAAATCTGGAAATCACATTTTATAAGGTTGGAAGTCACTAGTTGAGTAGTTACTTTTCTTGTATAAGGTGGGAATTTCAAATTTTAGAAAAAAGAAGCAGAAGGTAAAAACTGTATAAATGTTATTGTAAAAGTGTACCTTTGTGTCTAGCTATAGAACAAGTACCTGTGCCCACATGTATTTACATACTATTACCCATATTTAAGCTCAAATAAAGGTCCAGAAGGTGTTTAGCTGCAGGCTGCTGTCATCAGGGATCAGATCTGAACCCACAGCCTAAGGCTAGTATCCTCTGAATCGATGGCAGATGGCTTATTTTTGGCTGGTGGGCTAGTGACATATAATGGACTTGTGAGCACTACACACAAAGCTGCCTGGAAGTTTTGCACTGTGATGGGCCCATGCTGTAGTAGATGGGACACTAGATGTGTCAAGTGTGTCTGTTATGCAAGGAGCCTGACCACGTTAGGTGCTATACTATGGCTTCTGTTCAAGAAGTTATTCTAGTAGTAGACTGGAGTAACCAGTTCATGGAATTAGGAGTTTATAATTTCATTAAAAATAACACAGCACTATAAAACAAATCCATTGTAGATTCAAATGAAGCATTTTGAAATTTGCTGTATTCTGTAAGCTTTGTATTTCTGTGTACATTTTACATAGCCCCACTCTCGTAAGCACCCGTATTTCTGGGTATCTGTGCTTCTCCTAGTCACTTAACTGTGTCGTAGCAATGCCATGACTGTATCTTAGAATTTCTTTCTGTTTCTGAGATAGTTTCCATATGTCATATTTTCAAGCTGTAGATTCATTTCTTAAAGACCTACAACATCAAACATCTCACTTCTCAGGCTGGGTCCTCTAGCCTAGCATGCCTTCAATCCTTGCCCGACTTTTCAATCCCAGTCACTGATTTCTCCTTCTCAAGATCCAGTTATACCACTCCTAGGCATATATCTGAAAGAGGCTCAAGTACACAATAAGGACATTTGCTCATCCATGTTTATAGCAGCTTTATTTGTAATAGCCAGAAGCTAGAAACAACTCAGATGTCCCTCAGTTAAGAAATGGATACAGAAATTGAGGTACATTTACACAGTGGAATTCTACTCAGCAATTAAAAACTAGGAAATCATGAAATTTGCAGGCAAATGGTGGGAACTCAAAAGATCATCCTAAGTGAGATATCCTAGAAGCAGAAAGACCCACATGGTATATACTCACTTAAAAGTGGATATTAAACATATAACATAGGAAATCATACTAAAATCTGTATGCCCAAAGAAGCTAATCGAGAAGGAAGCTTCATCTTTAAGCATCTATAACACAGATTAAAGAGAGAATCAGACACTCTAGACGATGAAGCAGTCATTCTATGTCTTCGTAATATTTTTGACTTCCAAAAGGGTGTAACAGTCTAAGAAAGATAACACTATACCACATTCAAATAATGGGTTTTGACTCAAAGCATGGATGTTTTCCTCATGTGCTGAGCAGTTTTCCAATCTGGAGGTACTCTTTTGCTGTTGGCATGAAACTTCAGGGTTTTAGGTTAAGAGATGAAATTAATATGCCAACAGATACAGTATTAAATTGGAAAGGATAACATGGGTTCTTGATACACTTCGACTTCTTCTCTTCTATTAGATATGAGAAACCAATCTTTGTTATCTTTAAATAACACCTGCTATCCATGTGTCTGAAAACTGGGTGGGTATACTCTCTCCTGGGTCTCCAATCACACTCGGGGAGTAACGTGCTTGACCTGATGGCTGCACATGCGCACATGCGTGGCTACCCTGCTTCCTCTCTACATGCCATCCCAGCTGGAAATCCTAACACCGGTGCAGAATGAAGGTGGGGCTGTCGGCTCAGGCAGCGAGCACTCTCAGCCTGCTTCTTTCTACACTACTTAATTCTTCCCAGGGGAACCCAGAACACCCCGTGACAGAGGCAGCCAGCTGCATCTGCAGCCACAGAAGAACTCAGAGTCTCCACCAGCTTCACCCAGCCTCCTTACATCACCCCCATTTGTAGGCTGAGGTTCATCTTGGATCAGACAGAATCAGGCTACCACTGAGCTCTCAGTAGGCTGTAGAAAGCTCTGCCCCAGGTCACATGGGTATGCCCTAGCTACAATCTCGTAAAACACAGTAGCACACATGAGGTGTGCTGAGAGACAGTCAGTAATATTGGGGTGAAAACAGCCAGGAGAAGATTGAAAAAATATGACCAGGAACTAAAAATTTGCCTGCCTTTTGTAGAGGTTTAAAAAAAAAACAGAATTCATTGAAAGTGGCTTGGGATATATTTGTTTAAACTTACACACACACACACACACACACACACACACACACACAAGTTTCAAAACTCTCAAGTTCTCTGTTGTGTAAGATTTTCCACTATAAATGTGATTTATTACCCTTGCCATAAAGTGTGACCATAGGCATTAACTGTCTTCAGCCTGAAACTGATGTTTTTATGTGTAACTTTTTCATAAACAAATTGAAAAAAAAAACTATTAGAAAAGTTGTTCTTCAACCACACATAATTTCGGAGAGCATACTACTATTGCAAACCTGAATTTACATTCATGAAAATTACAATGAAGAAGCAAATTGTTCCATAATTAGATATAATCATATTTGAAAAACAAATCCTAGGGGCGTAGTTCTGGTCTGGGTGTTGCTTTTCACTGAGAGATCTGAGCTTCACACTCTACCCTGTTGTTTTGCTATGTGTGTGGCCAGGCCCATCACACACAGAAATGCTTTGTGCATTTCCAGCTTAGGAGAAAGGAAAATGTTGGTATCTTGGAGTTCCTGTGAGAAATTAGCTTGGGCTTTCTCTGAAGAAAATGTAAATGGATTTGCTTAATGGTACTTCAGGTATTAGAGTGATTAATAGTACATTGTGTCATAGTGAGGCCTTTCCATCTGCAGTAATGAATTATAAGCATTAAATGTGTATTTATTCCCAGTTAACCCCATTTCTAATTGGCATGCAGTAGCCCAAGGCTTTTAAGATCTCTTAGGATAATTAAGTTAATAGGACAGTATAGATCACAGCCTGACAAACAAACAGCCAGGCTCTGACATGACAGGTAAGCACAGTGGCTGTATGGACTGACTCCCATTACTATTTGAGGGTCGAAGAAAAGCAGGCAGGAACATGGAAAAGTGAGACCTGGGGTTTCTGTCCTTGTACTTTGCCTGTCCAGCCTGCATTAGAGGTCTTATTTGGTAGGAATTTCTTGATGGAAAATTCTTGGTTGGATAAATTCCTTATAACAGTGATTTTTCTAAACCCTAGGTCAAACATTCACAAGTTCTTGTCTTAACTTCAGGCTTTGGTCCAATAACAAATGTAAGAGTAAAAATTGATAGAGGTCAGCAGCAGCTGTCTCTCTTTTCTCTATTTTTTTCTAAATGCACATTTTGTCAGTTTGGTACTTTGTGCCAATTCCCATCCCCCCCCCAGGATGCCCACATGGGTAGCATCAGGCATTTGTTCCAATAATCTGCCTTTCCCTGGAACCTAGCAAAGCTGCTGCCATGATATAGTGGGGTTGGTCACAGGGTACTGCAACATCATATCTCAGGATGGCTGGCATCAACCAGAAGAGGAAACCACCAAGAATCATAGAATCAAATCATGTGAAACACACGGCAGGTCTCTTCCCTCATCCTGAAAAAATCCTTCCTTTTACTTATGCTGAGTATGGAGGGTACACGGGATGTTGCTATACAATCATACCCTTTGAACTGGGCTTCCTTCTGGGAAGGTGGAGGTAGGCTAAGAAGATTTAGAAAGCTAAGGGAACTTACAAGGCCCATAACAGAACGTTCAGGCAGTGTTAAGAGTCACCACATCTGCTCCTGAAATACAGCTTTCCGTATTGAAACGGAGTTTGGGTGAGGCAGATTATTTTTGCTGAGTCACCCAAACTCCTATAAAAACAACCTTTTATCCATCTTCCTGTGAGTAAGCCCAAAAATGTATTTCAACCAGCTAGACTGAAGTCAAATGGCTCCTTCGGCCTGCCACTGACTCTGTATCTGGGGTAAATCCACATGAGTTCACATCTTCCCCGCCCCTCCCCCCAAAAAACCCCACAAATAAACATAATGCATGAACCACAAATGCTCCTGGCCAGAGCCTGATAAGTAAAACCATCAGGGCTGTTTTGAGACAGCCTTGAATTTGAGCTATTTAACAAATACAAATAAAAATATAAAATCATGAAGTTTATTGAAGTTGTAGGCCAGGGTCATGGTTTTTCTGAAACAAGAACAATTCAGAGAATTTAACCAAGTGGCCAAGGTCTGTGCTCTCCCTTGGAAGCTCTTGTAAGTGTGAAGTCATTCTGTCTATCTTTGTGTATCATTCTGTACCTGAAAAAGGAGGGTCTTTTCAAGAGATATTTCCAGTGCCATGACTGGCTCTGAGGGCATCTTTTGTGTATATGCCCAGGAGTGGTATAGCTGGATCTTGAGATATTCCCAATCTTTTGGGATGTCAGAGAACTCCTCCTTTCAGTGGTCTAGGGGATGGGGATAGAGGAGAAGAGGAAGGGAGGGTGGGACTGGGAGGAGTTAGTGGAGGGGACTTCAGTTGAGATATATAATGAAAAAATTATTTTTAAAAATTGAAATTAAATATAATAAATGAAGTATGTAAAAATGGATCGTTACACTTTAATTAGGAATATAGGACACAATCTTAGTTTTTAAAACTTTCCCCCAAAATCAGCAGAGTATTCAATTTAGCTCTAAGACTTCTGAAAGAAATTCTAAAAACTTACTGTGAAGGGTCTGTCAGATCCATCACTTGTGCCAATGTGTATATGTTTGAATCAGTTACTTCTTTTCTCTATTTAAGGTGCCTAAGGGCTTTGAGAATCATCTCTTTTGGAAATGAGGGCTTTATCTGGGACTTAAATAGGTCATTTAACTTAATTGTGATTCTGCTTGGTTCATCCAAATCCATTAATTCCTATGAAACACTTAAAATATGTTTCTAAGGTCAGTAACACATTCAAAATTAAAAAGCCAAAAGATACATTTAATTTGCACAATTACACTATTTACAAAGTGTTACAATTTTAGTTATGTTTCAATAAAGCTTCCAAGTCTCTGAATATCAAGTTCTACTTTGAAAATGTGATATATTTATGTGTCTAAAACAATGCAATTATAGATTTTATCCCCACTATTCACTATTTCATATAATTATTTCATAAATAAATGTTTGATCATAGTCAGTTTATAAGAGTCACAGCCCATGATCAAAGATGCGTTTCTCACATAATTGCATTTTGATAAATTTCATTTAGGAAAAACAAGTGATACTCCTAACTATAATACAATGATATGGCAATGAGTCTAAATTTAGACTAATTATCAATTAAACGGGATAAGACTGTCATAAGATATAAAGCCCAGTTCAACCTTGGTTAGTAAAGTTCCCTTCTGCACTGAAATGAACTTGACTTGGGTTGCTAACAAAGCAATGGCTAAGATATTTAGTTTGGAAGAAGAGGCTGTGTGGGCTGTTCCTTGGCTTTACCACCAGTGGAGAATGCCATCTGTGAGACCAAGGTGACTGTGTGGGTGAGCACTAGCCACAGGCATGATCACCTATTCAGTGAGAAGCTTAAGTCTTAAACAGCAGATATACAAAGAAACCTGAGCAGGTTCTGTGTTCAATGGGTGGATTGTCTTTCTGTGTCTCTGTGGTTAGCAGCAGTTCGGACTCTGCACAGTGCTGAGCTTGTGCGTGATTTTGCAGTGTTGGGTGGTTATCCTGGGGTCAGGAAGATGAAACCTGAGGCCTGCTGGACGCACTGGTAACATATCTAAGCTACTTTGCTTCCAGCTCCATTTTAAAAAGCCATTCTCTGAGGTGTGGCTATAGCCCTGCAAAAGCTGGTGTTTTTCTCTTGTGTTAATTCCTAAACCAAACTGCAATTGTTCCAGTGCATACTCAATTAGTACAAAACTAAAACTGGTTTAAATTGGACTCAGCGTGGGGAGTTTCATAACTTATTCTTAAGTTTTAAACTTAGTGTACTATTTGTTATAATTAGTGTATACAACTAAGGATATGTCCTGGAGTCTTTCTAAAAAAAAAGATTTATTATGGGCTAAGTTCAGAATGGGAAAAAAGGAGAGAAGAAACTAATGATTAACAGAGTCATAGAGAGGGTAGGGTAGAGAATATACAGGGTAAAGGTAAAAGAACAGAAAATATGTAGGATGAACAAATTGAAAGTTCTGTTCCTTTGTGAGACATGACCACAGCTGTTATCAGCTCCGTGTGATATTTAGCATGTGTGTTAAATTAATTAGCAGATTTTGGTGCCTTTATCCCAGGAATAATGGGCATGGTCTGTTAGGATGGGCATGTTGATTTCTTCTACAGGAACCATTTTAGTGCACACACAGAGGTCACAATATGATGCAGTTTGCACTAAATGTGCACAGAAATTATCCTCAAGAAGAGTAACTGCAAAGTAAGCCACCTAGTGTTCCAACATCACCCAGGTAAGAAGGGCCATTACCAAGAAGACAAACAACCAACGATAGTGAGGATGTGGAAAAGGGAAACACTTATGCACTGCTGTCGGGATTTTCAACTGGTGTAGCCACTGGACAAATTAGTATTGAGGTTCCTCACAAGCAAAAATTACAATAATCAGCTACACGATTCCTGGATGTACACATGAAGCTGCTATCTGCACATTCACATTATTGTAGCATTTATTCACAACAGCTAAGACATGGGGTCAGATGAGCTGTCCATGAACAGATGGCTAGATGAAGAAAACACAATCCACATACAAGATGGAACTTTATTCTGCCATAAAGAGAAATAAAATCATGATATTGACAGGAAGATAGATGTGACTGGGAAGCGTCATATTAAACAAAATAAGCCAGAATCTATAGACAAATAGTTCATGGGTTTTTTTTTACTATATGTTAGAAAAATACACTGACAATAGACTATTTATAACATAGTTTCTGTGAAATTAGAAAAGACATACACAAGGTAGAAGGGCAGTAAATGGAGTGGAGCTTTAAGGGAGAGTGATGTGAGAAAAAGTCTTGTATGTATAGTCTTGGTTGGATCATATATATGATACATACAGATCTGTTATGGGCCCACAAGATAGATGATATGGGAAAGGGTGGATACTAACGAACAGATAAGGGGCATAGGAAAGGGAGGCAAACATGACCAAGGAAAGTACAATGATATATACAGAAATTTTCATAATAAACAAATGGCTGTATATTCTTAGCTCAGATTTTATGGCTAACATATTACATAAAGATGTCATATTTGTCAAAAGTAAATAAATAATATTCACATGAAATCATTAATTAGACCACAGAGTATATTTGAACTGCAACAGATTTTCACCAAGTATCCATTATTTCCGTTTTACACTCTAGATTTACACCCAGGCTGCCTTACTCATCCCATCTCACTGGTAACCTCTGACCTGTGAGAGATGAGCACTGAAGGTGGTAATACTTCTGCTGGTCTGGGTCTGCTTGATGGTTTTCTATGACAGTGAAGAGGTGGGCATTGGGGATCAGCCATTCTCCCTACTGAATGCATGGGTGTAGGCCATCAGCATTTTCATCCTGGGCAGTCTACCTGCAGGGCTTGGCTGAGTGAATGCTGGCTGGCCAGGACCCTCTGCTCTAAGTTGGGTGTATCCCCTTCCAAATGAAACGTCTCGGGAGTAAACCACTAGGTCTAAGCCATACACCAAGGGAAAGATTTATCCCATATTTGGAGAGATATGGGAAATGGGGTAGACATCGACTTTCAGATCTGCGATGAGGTCAGAGGACACCCAGAGAATCATTCATTCTCTCCTATCATATAGATCCCGAGGACTGAGCAAGATCTCCATTTCTTACAGAGCCTTCTCACAGCCCCTATGACTGGCCTTTCATGCTGACTTTTGAGGAGAAGGAATTTGTTGGAAGAATTTGAAGATGATTGAGTTGCTTCTTGTTCAGATACTGCATAAAATTACTCCTTGAAATCATCTTGCCTTGGGCTTCTCTTTGTTGGGAGGCTTTTAATGGCTTCTTCAGGCTCCTCTCATTTTGATCAGATTTTAATTTCTTCATTATTCCATCTTGTCAGATTGTGTTTTTCAAATATATACACATTTCTTCTGGGCTGTCCAACATAATTATATGTAGCTATACATAGTGACCTCTGTCTGGCCCTTTCGTTGCAGTGAAGTCTCTTAGCGTACAGTTTATTTCCCTTTCACTTTTATTTATTTGAATTTAAATTTTTTTTTCTTATTTAGTTTGTCAATTTTTCTCTTCTTTTCAAAAACCAATCCGTAATTTTTTTTTCTATTGTCTTAGAATGCTGATAATTTTGCTACAGATCTTACTATTTTCCTTCTGCTGATTTGGGGTTTACCTGCCTCTTCTTTTTTCTAGTTCGTTGGAACAAAGCTAAGTTGTTTATTTGAGATGTCCTTTTCCTTGGCCTCGGCCTTCTCTCAGAAAACTTCCCAGATAACCCTGCACTTGCCACGTTCCCATGGCACTTTTTACCCGCTACGAATTCCTCGCCCCCGCCCCCGCCCCATGTTGCCAATGTATGTTGTTGAACCTCGACTCACCGTGTTTGCTTTGGTTTTGTTTTCCTGCCTGGTATCGATCCCTAGTTTCACAACATAGTGGTTGAAAAGGACACTACAGATGATTTCAGTCTTCTTAAGTTAGGATTTGTCTGTGCCCAGCAGAGATCTTTCCTAGAGACTTAACTGTGTGCTTGAGGGGACTAGCGCCACGGCTGTGGGGCAGAGAGCTCCGCACGAACCCTTAGTTCAGTCCCTCTGCTGTGTCCTTATTGATTTCCTGTCCGGATGATCTATCCTTTGGTGAGAGTGAGGTATTGAAGTCCCCTCCTCTTATTGTATTGCTATCCATTTCTCCCTGTAGTTGTGTTAATATTTGCTTTATACATTTTGGTGAGCTGATGTTGGGTGCATATATACTGATAATAGCCATATCCTCTAGATGAATTGATCTCTTCATCATTATATAATGAGCTCCTCCGTCTCCTCTGACAGATTTCAGCAGAGAGCATATATTGTCTAATGCCGGCTTAGCCACTGTGGTCATCTTTCAATTCCCTTTTCAGTAGAAGCTCTCTTGCCATTGTGTTGTTCGGTGCCTCTAAACTGTAAAGACATGTGTCCCAGCAACATATTGTTGAATTTGTTTTTTTTTTTTAATCTTGTTCACTTAGCTGTGCTCTGTATGTTGATTGGCATTTTACTCTGCTTATATTTAAATAGTTACCTTTTCAAAGTTCTCTGTAGCTCTGTGTTCTCACATTCTTGCTGCCATACTGTGTGCTTCCTTGTTCACGTGGACTGGAAATGTCTGTGCCCTTTCTCCCTGGCTTTTGTGCTATTTGGGGGTTCACACGAGGCTTATGTTAAGCACCTACATTACTTGTAGCTTAAGGTGATACCAACTTAAATTCCATTATATCCGAATCTCTGTACTTGTGTTTCACAAATTCTATGCCATTGACATAAAACGCATCTTTTTTATATTCTTTGTCATTAAGAGATTATTTTAATCTGTGCTTATTTTAGTCTTATTTTTATTATGATATAATAATTCATTGGAGTACTCTGACTCAGACAATGTCACACTAACATCCAATTTCATCTCTTCTTACTGGTTCTTCATATTGTTTAATGCCAAATTACTCTTTTTAGCATTTTTATGAAGCAAACCATGATGGATGCTCTCAGTTCTTTACTTTCTTCTCTGAAAGTCCTTTTATCTTGTCTTCACTTCTGAAAGAAACATGCATACTATCCTTAGCATGCATACTATTCTTGTTTGACCACGATTTTGTTCAATATTTTCAATATGCCATCACACTCCTTTTTGGAAAATTGCTGCTGAAAATGCACTGGCAACTTATGAAAAGTCCTATGGACATGACAAAATTACTTTCTCTTGCGATTTTCTTTTTTTTTCTTTTTGTATTTGAAATCTAACAATTTGAACATAATAGTATCAGACCACCTCTTGCTTGTTGTCCTTTGAACCGTGTGACCCTGGCTGTCCATCTCTCTGTGATAGTTATTTTTCATCATCTACTTTACAGGATCTAGACCTGCCTAGGAGACAATCCCTGGTGCTTATCAGGCATTATTGAGTTGTATTAATTGAGCTTGGAAGTCCAGTTATACCTATGGGCAGCACCCTCCCACCCATGGACTAGAGCCTTGGAATGAACTAAAGAAGAAAGTGAGCGAAATACCATCATTCACCATGCTCAGCTTCCCACTGGAGAGACTTGTCATCAGCTGCAGTTCACTACCTGAGGGCTTCCCTTAAAACTGCAATCCCAAACAAACAAACAAGCAAGCAAGCAAGCAAACAAACAAAAACCTATCCTGTTCTTACATAGCTTTCTCCAGGTGTGTTGCCACAGTGATGTGCACAGTGATTAATATGTGTTCTCAAGAGTTCTACAAACCTCAGGCATTATTTTGTTAAGGCATAAAATCGCCTTTTCTCAGTGCTTTCTCCCATGACCTTCTGTAAATAAGAAAGACAGGGCCCCACACAGGCATCACCCACCTGCCAGGAAATCTGCTGGCCTTTGTGCCTTCTGAGATCTCACTCCGTGAGTGGCAGGAGAACATTCCAGCCTAACTACAGAAGCTGGAAAGATGAGGGAGAGCGCCTTAGAAAACCGCAGCCAATCAAAATTCAGAGTTGTAGAGTGAGTTTTAAAGGCTACATCTACAAAACACACCCATACCCAAGGCTCGTGGAACTTTGCAGAAGAGTGGGTCGAACAACTGTAAGGTCCTGAGGATCGGAGCGTTTGCTGTTATATTGTTTCTCCTAGAGATGTCAGAGGCTACAACCATAAAGTCTCACTAAGATGAGCTGAACAGGGCTGCATGAATAGACATGCCAAAACAGAAGCGACGGAAACCCAAGAGGCCTACAAAGAACTATAGGCAACTGAGACAAGCTGGGAGCTACAGAGCAGGCCCTCCCAGAGAAGACACCAACTGGTTGTCTACTGCTAAATGGTCAGCACTAAATGCATACATACAGGCAGCATTATGCTGACTGAAAAGGCTATATTTAGTTAGATATATGTATATGCACATACATATATGCATGCAATAACAATTATTTTTTTTAAAAAAGAGGCCATGAAAAAGAGTTAAAAAAGAATTTATGGGACCTATATTTAAATTGTAACCTCAGAAATAAAATTAAATAAATTAAAAGATAAAACATGTTATGAACCACCAGGAAAGATATAAATGTGTACACCTATATCACTAAGATCTACAAATGCAGCTAATATGCCCTGTTAGTTAGGAAGTCATTTTCATGTACAGCTATAATTTCAAAGAGACAGCAAACTCATACTTATTAGGATTTTAGAAGTGGAAAGTTCAAATTGGTTTAAACTATAATTCTGATTCTGTCTGCTTTTACATAATTGTAAACTAGTTGGTAGACTCCATTTGATTCTGCATGTAGCATTTATTATATAATGAAAACATACTGTAAAGTCTCAAGTTCCAGTACAGGTTTGGGTGTTTGAACATACTGATATAACAGCACAAAGTATGTTTAACCTACAGCTTATTTTTAAGATTAATTTCTTTGATATTCAAGATGACAGATGCTTCCAAATTGCCTTAGATTAAATGTATTGATAAAATGTTATTGTTTTTCTGTTCTTCGGTTATTTAAAAGTTAGTTAGTTATGTATTTTTGTGGCTATAAAAAGGTGAAACAAAGTTCAAACCGAAATTTTATTTAGATTTCTTCATATAGAGAGTTTAAAGCACCCAGGATTCATGATCTGAGTTTTAACCCATTTGATACTGTTTGCCCCTGATCTTGGCTCCTGACTCCAGGGGGCAAGATACAGAGAGGTCTAGGTCTATCTGAATTTTTTTATCTCATGAGCTCCATGTTCTACTAATGGGGGTTTACAGTGTGTGCTAAGACTTTCTTGGGACAATGCCATTCTGTCCTCTGCAGCCTTTACCTGGGTCGGGTAGGCAACTGAAAGAAATCTTCAGGTAAAATGTCAGCATTTTCCATGCTGTCTTATTTATTATTAAGGTCTGAGATCTAACAAGCAAAGGGCCTGTGTCTTAAGCTTTTGTGACCTGATTCTCTTGAGGCAAACAGGAGACTGCCCTATACCCTTCATAGAAGCATCTAGTTCATCAAGGGCAGAAGGCTGAGCAGGCTGGGAAGATCAGAGAAGGAGACTTCAGAGGGCATGTGTGCTAGAAACAGCTTGAGGACATTCAGAACCTATGAACCAGTTCACACTGGCAGTGGTAGCTTTTCTTGTATTTTTCCAGGCTGTTCCTGCTGTAAAACAAACGATTGTAAAGACACCTGTGATGCTGCAGACCAGTGTACATAGTTAATCATGCTGCTAGAAATGTGCCAAGTGGGATCATGGGAACAATCTTCAAAGTGGAACTCAGTCAGGAGCTTCAAAACCCAATCCAACAACCAAAGGACATAGGCAAGGACAGAAGTAGTCAGAGTCTTCAGGTGATTATTTTATTGACGTATTCTAAAACATCAAGTGTAAGAGATAAACATAACTGAATATTGGTTCTGTGAAGATGATGTAGCAGTTTGAGAAGCACAAACCTCATCCAACAGAGGATATGAGAATAGAGAAGAATTATTTCACGCTGTCACTAGACACACAAAAGAGTCTTCTCTGTGTCTTCCAGAAAATATGTTTAGGTACTCTTACAGGCAAAAGGACAGACAAAACAAAATAGGCAAAACGAAAAATGTTACTAAAATAAGATTCTAAGAAAAGCAAACATTTACAGGCATAGGAAAATGTATAGCAGCAAAGAGAATAGAGAAAAAAATGTTCCAGAAAGAGAAACCCATGATAAAAATAACTCAAATCAGGAAATCCTTCGAGAACATAGAAGATACTGAAGCTAAAGAGAATCAAGAGCGATCATTCATCTTTTTAAAGAAGGTATTAGTTGAAATAAAAAAAGATACAAGCTAGAGCATGAAGATATCTTTTAAGATGTTATGGAAGACAAATTTCATGAACTCAAAATGGCCCATATTGAGAGCAGGTTATATGTCTATGCTAAAAGAAAACTACACACAAATGAACATACCTACAAGACCTTTGCGTTTCAGAAATAATTATACATTGTTAAGGAAAAAAAATCTGTATTAGTGGCAACAAAAAGGTTTTACTTGTTATCAACAAGAATATTTCTGTCCAAAGCTTCCTTGCAGTTCACATATTTTTTAAAGATACCAAATAAAGTGGTGTATATAAACTTGAAAATGAGCCTTATAAGCTTTGGTCAAAAAAGTGTATATTTAGCTAACAGTGTGTGTAGCTTTGTGCAATCCCAAGCTGCATGCAACTGATTTATAAAAGGTTGAACAAAGAACAGAAGTGCACAGTCATTTTACATATGTCTCACCATGCACTCTTACCAAAGAGGAGGCAAAATATACCCTTAAAGACATACTTCCAGGAGAGTGTTCCTAGAAGCTATACTTGTACCAGCCTTAGTCTGAAACATGTCCATAGATTCTGCGACACCAGCAGGGCTGGTTAGCAGCAGGGAAGAGAACCTCCAATGCTTAGCGCAAGAGTAAACGCCACAATGATTAGGCTGAGCAAATGCCACACAAAGCAGAATACACACCGTAGGATTCCACTTATAAGACCCTGGATGAAGTAAGCTTATTTGTGTTGAGAGATCAAAGCTGGCTAAAGGCTTCTCAGGGGAAGGTGTTCAGAGAAGGGCAGACAAAAGGGCAACTGAATAGAGAGAAAACCCTGTTTTGATTGTACTGATGGTTTTGTGGGTATAATCTGTGTCCAGGTTTATCAAATCATACACTTAGCTGTGCACAGTGTTGCATGTTAAACACATCATGATACAGCCGGTAAAATTGTGTAGCCAATATTCCTCTTTCACATGTAAAATTGTTAGGATTTTAAAACAAAACATTTAATTTTAAAAATTGAAAAAAATTAAGCAATTTCAAGACATTACCTTCCGGGCACTCAGATCATTGAAATGTGAGTTATTTGGCATGTTTAGACCAAATATATAGTAATTTCAATTCTATCATAAAACTTTAAAAGCATCAGAGGAACAAATGCTGCACAATATAAAACGTTAACAGTTCAGCAAAATCAAGAAAGCTCAAAAGGACAAGCCAGTCATTCACAGGTGTGAGTGAAGTCACAAAGCATGTGATTCAAAACTACTGGATCAGATTCATCCAACTTTAAAAATACCCCCCAAGCAAATATGCAACTGCAATGGAAATATGGTTCACTCCATGGAAAACTGATGATTTAGGACACCAACTAGGTCACATGAGAGCTAAGACCAGCACCACAAAAACAGGAGGGAAATTGCTCCAAATATAATAGCTATTTCAATAAGAAATGAAAATAAATATCTTAATGATATACATTAAAATTGCTGGTTACAAATGTGACAGGGAGAAAGGCATAAGAGTCATTAGCTTAGCAAGGAACAATGCCTCCGGCAGTTCTGCTATCAGGAGAATATAATATCCTGTTTGCATAAGTCTATACTCAGAAAAAAAGGAAAATATTAAACCACACATGCTGTGCATAAATAGAAGAAGTTGTTGTGGATTGATCATTTGAGTTTCTGTTTGTGAAATTCAAGGGGATCAGCTGGCAGGATTAAGATCCCTGGTGGCAAAACAAATATGTTCAATATTAGGAAGAGAATTGTGTTCCGGTAGCAGTTACTGTGCAATGCTGCTTAGAACTCAACCTAACGATGGCCATGAAGGAGCTGCACAAACACAAGCAGAGTGCTGTGTATGGTTCAGGGCTATAGTTCTAGCTTACCCCGAAAACTCTCACCTGCCCCAAAAGGGGCTAGATGTGCATACAATGCTGATGGGCCACATTCCCAACAGGAAAACAAGAACAATTAATATTTTTAAATTGTCAATTATCCCCAAATTAAACTTCAATGTAATAAAAATCGGAAACCAATTTGGGATGTTTAGGTGGAGATAGCTAGATAGTCATAAATTATCCACTTGAACACCAAGCAGTTGGATAAAGAACTCTAATTTCTGAAGATGTCCTGTCTCAACCCAGAAGCAACAGGCTTGCTGGACTTTGGGAACAGTCTGTGCCACACACTCATGGAGGTTGCTCTCTTATTTTCCAACTCCAATGAAAAGAGTAATTATGACTTACTTTGTCTGGAGAGCAGAATAACATGAATCCCTAATGCAGTCACGGGAAAGCATAGATGAGTTTGCAAGTCACAAACAATGTGTTGGAAAGTGAAACATAAACGTACTGTTTGCAAATGGAGTGCAATGCCGAGAAAGGACTCAGCATCCGGCCTCACCGAGTGAGCATCGCTTAATCTTATTAAGAGGTGAGAAGATACTTGATAAAGTGCGACAATTATGTCTAATCACTATGTTAAGAAAAAGAGACACAGGCTCTTATTCACAGGAACACTGAGCCCATTAGAATTCAGTCTGAAACTCGGTAATTAACGGGAGGAAACTGGTGAGAATGTAATTAGTGCTAAGAGCAGGTGAGCCGCGCCGACTCCCAGGCAATATTGTTCCTGGAGTCTCAGGCAGAACAGTGCAGAGAGAAAAGAAAGCGCGGACCTTGGAGTATAAATCTCAAAGTAGCCATTGCTGTTAGTGAGCTGGCGGCTACTAATGGGGGCTACAGAGGGTGGGGGTAAAGAGAGCTTCTGGAAATGGGGGTGCTCAGTGGCACTTCTGTGTTTTCTATGGGAACCATAAATTTGCAGCTCTTGCTAAGGTTTGGCTGAAAACATGAATGCAAATGTCCCTGGGATCATAACAAGGGGAGAGAAGATCCCTGGGGAGATGGGAAGAAGCTAGAAGGAGTGAGCAGTGCCTGATAGAATCCTTAATTCAACAGCAATTCACCCAGTATAGATGTGTAGGAAGTCTAGCTCCTTATTGGAAGAAAAGGAAGTGGGGATGGGGGGGTGTTAGAAACCCGTGATCATGGGTGCCCTACAGGAGAGAGCCCATTGCTGCATCCATGTGTTCGCATGAAAATGTCCCTGGTCTTGTGTAATTAACTTGTACAGAACTGAGCTACGAGCTTTTCTGTGTAAAAGAACAGATTTCACCCCGTCTGCCATGAGATAAATACTCTGGAGAGTTCCCACTCTGATTTGAGAGCATTGGTGAATTAGAAGCTACTGGTGACTGAACAGAACTGATCTTCATCTACTCTGGCAAATGGGTCCCCAGATAACAGGCCTTGAGAAGTGCTGCTTTCTATCAAGGCAAAATCAGCTCAGTGTTCTCTCCACAGTGTAAGCAGATTGAGTGCTGCATGCTGCTTACTTGCTTTACATAGGACTGGATTCTGCCATGATGCTCACTGCCTCATGATCCCAATCTCTGGATCTTCCATGTCAGAAGGAAATTGAAGAGCCCTGCTAAAGAAAGAGAACTGGTCTGTGTCTTCCTTGTAGTCCGAGGAACAGTGTTCTCAGAGTCCAGACTGTTGAAGACAGGTGTAGCCTCTGGTAGCTAGAAGCTTTTGTATAAGACTGAAATAATCTCCCAGATTCAGAGAAGATCATAAATCAGCCACTGATCTCCTGGAATCACTTGCTCAGAAGTTTAGGCTTATTGTGTTTGATAGATAGAAAGGTAGCATCACATCTTGTTATTCACGAATGTTCTATGTGGACCATAAGACAAGAAGATCACTGGTTGCTGGAACACAGGAAGCTTAGATGTTGGTGATGCTAACTCGTGACACTTGCTACCTCTCAGCTTTCTTCCATAAGTGAAACAAGTATAAAAGTTCAGATCCATGGCTGGTTTCTCTTACAGACGTTAAGGAGGTACGTCTGTTGTACTTACTGCTCTGTTGTTATAAGAGACACCAGGGCCAAGACAACTGTAAAAGAAAACATTTAATTGAGGCAATGCTCACAGTGCTAGAGGGTTGGTACATGATCATCAACATGTCAGTAGATGATGGTGCTGGTGATCATGTCAGGGTGATGGTGCTGTGGCTGAGAGCTTTCCATCCAGATCCACATGCAGCAGAGACATTGGGCCTGGCATGAACTTTTGAAATCTCAAAGTTCACCCCAAGTATCATGCTTCCTTCAACAAGTGCATACCTACTACAACGACATGCCTCCTACTCCTTGTAATAATTTGTGAATAGTTCCATTCCCTGATGACTAAGGATTCAAATATATGAACCAATTAGACCATGCTCATTCAAACCACCACATGATCTGTGTCTGTACAGGATGAAAAGCAGGTTGCTGTTTGTTTGATTCTTCTCTCATATATTATATCCCGAACACAGTTTCACTTCCTTCCCCCCTTTCCCTCCAGTCTCTCCCCTGTCCCCTCCACCCAGTCTCTCTCCCCAACTAACCTCTCTGCCAGATCCATTGCCCCTCTGCCTCCCCTAAGAAAAAAGTAGGCATCCCAAAGACATCAACCAGGTATGGCATAACAAGCTGCTATAAGAGCAGGCACAAACCAAAATATCAAGGCTGGACAAGGCAACCTGTTAGGAAGAAGAGTACCACAAGTAGGCAAAACACTTAGAGACAGCCCCCAATCCCACTGCTGGGATTCCTACAAGAACACCTATGACTTACATGCAGAGCATCTAGAGCAGACCCCTAAATAGAGGGAACTAGGGGAAAAATCATCCTGAGCAAGGTAGCCCAGACCCAGAAAGACAAACATGGTATATACTCACACATAAGTGGATAGGAACTGTAAACTAAACGGCAACCATGCTACAGTCCACAGACCCAGAGAGGCTAAGTAACACACAGGGCTGGAGGGAGGATGCAACAAGGAAGCCTAAACTTCCCTTCCCCAGGGAAGGGGAAATAGAAGGCAAGTATTGGTAATGCCTTTAGATCACAGCAGGCCTTCATCTTTCCACCTTCATTCAGAATTCCCTTTGGCTAGTCAACCTGCAAAAGTCACATTACCCAAAATTTCCACAAAATATTGAGCTTTCTGTGCATAAAGAAACTGCATGTAGACTATAACTCACTGAACATGTGTTCCCATGTTTCTATCTATAAACTTTCTGGAATAAATTCTACTTGGTTCTTCCAGTTTCTCTCGTTTTCCAATGTACATTGTCTCCTTACACTATTATTCACTCCCTTTCAGTTTTGCAGTGAAATGGTGCTTTGAATGAGCATCCATCTTAGTCACTCCCTTTTTCAGTGTCCTAACACTCTCCTACCATTACACACAGTGGTTCATTCCCTAAAAAATTAATACACTCTTTTCATACCTGTTAATGACACTTGATGACCCTTAATGCAGCTTGCTGTCTTTGAAGTGTTCCTTTGGGTCATGAATGAATATTTGAATCATATTGTTTCAAAGTCAAGGCCTCTGAGACATTCATCTGAATAAATTTTGATCAATTAAAATGTAAGAATGGTTTTGCAAATGACAGAAAAAAAATCACTCAGATCAAATTTGAGTATGCATTCATGCCCTAAATACTTCCTGATGATGTCAGAAGAGTCAATCTTGTGGACTTCTCTCCCTAATGTACTTCCTGATGATGATGTTAGGATAGTCCACCCTGTGGGCTTCCATCCCTTAGGTACTTCCTGATGATGTCAGGAAAGATGATCCACATACTTCACAAGCCAGCAAAGTTGTAACTGAAAATATTGACTGTTCGTCTTTAGTACCTCTTAGTCACAGCTCATCAAGACTATCCAGGAAATCAGTTCTAGTAAGCTGACAAAGTTCTCCAGTGGCCCCCGAATGACCTAGGTGTGGTGGTTTGAAGAGGTATGACCTCATAGACTCTGCTATTGAATGCTTGGTCCATGGGGAGTGGCACTCTTAGGAAGTGTGGCCTTGTTGGAGAAAGTGTGGGATAATGATGGACTAAACCTCTGACACTGTAAGCCAACCCCAAGCAAATGTTTTCCTTTATAAGAGTTGCTGTGGTCATATGCCTCTTCATAGCAATGGAAACCCTAAGACAGCAGGAAAACATATGTTGGGAATTAGTGACAGAGTAAGCATTGCTTCTGGGGATGTCTTTCTTTTGAAATTTTAATCTGCCTACCCCTCTTTCTGTCTTTAGGCACTTCTATCCTTAAATACCAACTCAGTAAAATGGTGTCTCTGCCACTTTGGGTGTTTTTTTTTAACAGTTAAGAGAGATTCCTTGTGGACTGCTTACTGCCACATGCTTCCACTTTATTACTGGGATTCTGATTTTATCCTGTCTTCGAATTTATTTTGTAGTTATTAGAAAAAATGTAGAACTGGTTTAATTTTCTGAGTTATTTCAATGGTAAATTGTGTATGACTACGTGTGTGTGAACATGCTCCCATCTGTGTGCATATATGTTAGACAATGTTCCTGATGAAGGCAAGGCCCTTCTAGGAAAGCACAGTCCTAGTGAAGACTTTTCTGCTCCTGCATCTAGAATGTCCCCACTTGCTTGACTTCCCCTCCCCACCCTATTTTGTCCCCTCATTTTATGAGCACATACCCATATTCACGTTATTTTCATCCACACTTCATTCCTTAGGAGGAGAAAAAGCAGGCACAAGAAACTCACCCCTGCATTTTCACAGCCTGAAGACAGCAGCCACCATGGGAGCTGTGGTGATTTTCCCAACAGCTCCCATGGTTGTCTGAATACAGAGTCCAAATGAGATTGTCCTCAAGACCTGATGGTTACAGTGGCTAAACTGAGCTACATTTCAGAGTTACAGTTCTAGCTCCAATGCTAAGCAAGTTGAGCAAACTATTATCCAAAGCCCCTCTTGTATAACAGAAATGCTTCACAAATCTCAAAGTTGAGAGCCTTTTGAGGCTGGTCATTCATGCATGAGCCAGGCTGTTCTCTTTAGAGCTGCCGTGGCATTATATGAGAGCTTGGAGGCTGTGTTAATTAAAGTTATCTGAATAGAGTACAGTATGCCAGATGTTCATAATAAATATAATGTAGCTTATGTAATGTTATGCCATCATGGAATACATTGGAATGGTTGTGACTCTCTATTATCTGCCATAATAAATCAAAATTTATTTCACTGTGTTTAGACATTAAGTATTTCTCAACCTCTATGAATTAGCTTAGTATTTGAACCTCGCCTTACGCTGAAAGTTTGCAATAGAGATAATTAAAGAGCTCTTCTAGCAAAATTAGTGCACATTATTTCCACTAGAATTAAACACACACAGGGGATACTGTACTCTATGCTATCGGTGCCTTTGATTGACATTTCCAAAGTGTAACCATCAATTAAGCATTTTTCCCCTCTCAATGAATTTTCCTGTACTACATGATGATTTTAAAAATGCAATTTAATCTCACAAGATATCTGCATGACAAAATGCTAATTTAACATTTTTAAGGTGGAAAGCCATTCAAAATCTTCAGCTGATAAACATCCTGATGTCAGGGCTCCTGCCCATCCGTGCCAACCCTCTTGCATAAGTTGCATCAGTATGGAGGGTTCAATGATGGGTGCGTGGTTTCTCCAGGACAAGGACTGAGTAGCTACTGTCATGAAGGCAAGGTGAGAGGAGGGGGACATCGATTCTTCTTAAAGATGCATTTTCACAGAGAATGCATAGCCCTGATGGGATTGGGGAAGAAAGGAGCAAGGGACACTTTGCCTGAGGGTGAAGTCTTCTAACTGGCCGGGCCTGTACTCTTTTCTCTTGGGTTGGACCTACTGACCCTCTCAGACTAGAAAGCCTGGCTTCCAGACTGCTGCACATCAGGGCTATGCTGACCTAATCTTGGAATAGTGCATTAGGTGTTGACTAGATGGCAAAAGCATTGATTCCATGGTGGCGGATTCATAGCTGAATTTAACATGATTACGTTTACTTACATGGCTCAGGTGCTGAAATATAATTTTGGGACATATGAAAATATAGATGAGCTTGAAGGCATGGCCTGAAGGTGATCATCGTGATAGCAAGAACGCAGGAGACAAAGGGAACCAGAGTTTATCATGTAAGGTAGAAAAGTTGTGGAAAGATCAGAAGGAGAGACAAAGCAGGGCAGACAACGCTCACCTCTGTGAGTGAAGGGTGTGGAATTCCTAACCAGGCACAGCCTGGCACAGGTGTGTGTTCTAGCCAAGTTAAACCATGAATCTGATGTCTGTGAGCTTCTGACTCCTGAATCCATGGAAAGAGCTAGGTGAGAAGCACAGTGATATACCTTCAGCTCCTCAGAGGATTAACTAGGAGACTCAAAATCTCATGATCTACCTAAGCTATACTGTGAGTCACAGCCAGTCCAGAAACATAGGGAGACCATGCCTCAGTAGTATACTGCTGAAAAAGTAATGCATGTGGTAACACCATTACTGTATTTATATACCTGTCTATATCCTTGTAACCTACTGGGAAGCTAACCAAAAATAACTAGTTGGTAGTGGTTGTAGTCAGTGCACTTGTATAGGTATACATCTCAGCTCGTTTAACTATAGAAGCTAACTGAAAGTAAGGACACAGTGTTACTTCAAAGTTTTCAAGTAACTGACTACTTCAAGTTTTTTCAGAGTCAAAATTACAAGAGTGTTTATATTTTTAAGTCATTGAGCCACATAATGCTATCAAAGCCACAAAGGTACAGAGGCTTGCTCTTGGGGCTATGAGGAAAGTTCAGTTAATTAAGGGGTTATTTCAAAAGCACGAGGAGTTTGGGTTTCCAGCACCCAAAGAATCTTGCATCTGTGACTCCAGCACTGGGTAATAGGAATCTATTCCTGGAGCTCATTCTCTGCCCATCTAACTGAACTGATGAAATACCAGCTCATATACACACACACAGACACATACACAGACACTGCAGCTTGCTGCTAAGCCTATTATTTGTCATACAATGGCTGTATTTGGTCAGAATCATCATTGAGGATGCAGATCTAGCAGAATCCAGTGTTCCAAAATCAGAGATGATGGACAAGGTAAAGATCATAGATTGTTTCCTGTGGCTTGCCTCTTTTTCTTGCCTCTTCCAGCTCAGTGACTGTTCCACAGCTGGGTCTTTGACCCATCTCTGGACCTATGCAACCTCTCTTCTCATTCTTAAGTTTTCTGTCATAAGAACACTGATTACAAGACACCACCTAGATTGAACTGGACAAGAGTACTACCTCATATACGATGATATGTTGAGAATTGGGGCTAAAAATTTAGAACAGATCATTTTCTATCTATTGCAATTTTTATAATTTTTATAATTTTAAGATTAAAATTTAACATGAGTATTTAGATCTTATTTCACTGAATATTTGCATTTATTACTAAAGATGAAGCAAATGCTTAAATGTGTAGAAAATGGTACCTTCTGAATACAAATACCATCTAAGGAATCTGCTCACCAATTCCACCTGGGGCTATGAGTCTATGGATTATTATTAAGTGAACAGAGAACAGAGCATCTCTGTGTAGCTGATGGCCACTCCTTGGCAGGTTCTGTTAGCATGAAAGAAATAAACCCCTAACGATATCAAGGCAGGAGACTTTGACAATGAGCAGTTGCACTGGCTACAGCTTCATATGTCAACTGAACTGGGTCAGAGGATGTCAAACATCTGGCTGAGGCAAGACATTCCCCAAACCCTTTACATTATACGTTGAATCTTTTCATTCTCTTTTTAAAATATTTGTATTAAATCTTTGAGAATTTTCTATAATGTATTTTAGTCATATTAATTTTTCCTAGATCCCTACCCCATATACTCATTTTCTTTTTAATATTTTTTCCCAAATAACCCGTTTGTTCCATGTATTCCCAGGTATGAGGCCACCTGATGGAACACACTCAACTTACGAGGGACCACACCCTTAAAAGTAACTGACTTCCCCTTCCAGAGAAGCCATCAATGTCCATAGCACTTCAGTCAAGGATGGAGGTCCATGGACCTCCTTCCTGCCCATGTGAGAATGTTGATCATGATCCTTTTAAATACATTTTAATTAATATATAATTATATCACTTTCTCCCTTTTCTTTCCTCCCTCTAGCCACTTCCAAGTCCCTTCTCTCCAGCTCCTTCCATGCCCCTCACTGTTCACTCTCAAATTGAGAGCCTCTTGTCAATTATTATTGTTATATATGTGTACACAAATATTTAAATTCAAATATTTGAGTCCTTTGTGGTCTTTGTGTATACAGGGTTTGGGGGATGACCACTCTGCATTGGACAGTCAATCTTGCATAGGCCATGTGCAGGTGACCCAACTACTGTGAGACCATAAGTGCTCCAGCCTGCCCTGACCTCTGGATCCTATCAGAGGATCCTATCTGTCACCCTCTCTTTCACAGAGATTGGTCAGCCTATGGGAGGGTGGACTGATGTAAATGACCCACTTGTGGATGGGCACCCCACTGACACTTTCTCTACAAACCACCATTTCCTTGTGCAGGAGATGACACTTAACACACTATGCCTTTCTCAACTAATCACAAGTGTGACTTGGTCTTGCTTGGACCAAGACTGATACAAGGCATATTGCACAGGAGTTTACAGGTTATTAAAAGGCACTGGCATTCCTCTGAGAAGCACCACACTCTGAGAGCATACTTGACAGTCTTGTTCACATTTACAAATGCGCAGTCTCAGAGAACAGACAATGTGCGGCCCAAGAAGGATGGGAAGTTATATGATGAGCTATGGGATGTCACACAGAGTTTATAGCTGTAACATGGCTAGAAAGAAGGGAGTCTAGGGTCATGGTGGTAGCTATGGGTTCAGGAACATCTGACTCTGGATTTATGTGGCAGCCAAGACAATCTTGGGCTTAAAAGAGCAAATGTGAGAAGAAGGAAGTGGTGATGCAACAACTAAAAGGTGAACTTGATGTAGACTGACTCAGGAAAGCTTATGGGTGGGAAAGATTTAGGGAGAGGAGGAAAGGTGTAGATTTAGACTCAGTGGGTTGGCCTTTCAGAAATATAGGGCAGAAGAGGCCTCCTCTGCACCTCAATGGGCAATCTCCACTATTTCCCAGTTAATGTTTCTGTGGCAGCTGTACTTCTTACTTCCTGTCATGGCTTAGCTTGTGCTCAACATCATCCAGCCCTGAGGCCATCCTGTCCTCAGCCTATGAGGTTCATTTCCCTCCTCACTTTTAGAAAGTTTTCTCTGGCTATTCAAAATGGCAATCCTCTTTCCTGTTTAACCAGCCTCACCCCACTGCAGTCTGACAGTCAAGCATTTTCCTTGCATGCTGCTCCCTTTTCATTATCATTCTCTACTTCTCTCCAGCAGAATGTGTTCCAAGGGAGCAGCACCTCTGTTGTCCTTTCTCTTCGTCGATTGTCTCACACACAGAATAATTGCAGCAGTGATGAGCAGGTGAACTTACACTGTTTGTATCATATGTCTGTATCATATCCTCTGATGGCATAGAAGACCATAAATTCTGTCCATTAAGCCATGGTGGATGAGGCCCACCTAAGCTCATACCAGGTGCAGCACAGAGTTACAAAACATCACTGTGTCCAGTCCAGACCTGCTAAAGAAAGAGCATCCAAAGGGACTGTCTTTAATTTCTGTGTTTCCCTTTGATTCCTGTGAGCTGCATCTGCCTGCTGATATTGAAGCCATGTGCCTCCAGGAGAGAGCTGAGACCTTCTCCAGATGTGCTTGTCAATTTTGGCAGCAATCATATTTTTATCCATTTTGAACATATTTTTCTTGATTAATACAAGGAGCCCTATGTAGAGATTCTTAAAATTTACCTAACAGCTGCATAGTCAGGTCAGATAAGATCATGATCAGAATATGTTCATTTCAGAGGAAAGGATGATGTAATGTTCTACCCCATTTGCCTCTGTTCTATAAGGTTCAAAGCTTTTGGGATTTAAACTCTCAGCTTTTCTAATCATAGATGTAATAAGGTTGCTCTTGGAAATATGCTAAGTGTCCCAGGAAGTCTATGTGTGAGAGGAGCAAATATTTTATGAATAATTTGTGTAGCTCAGCTATCCACTGGTTCTCTGGCAGGGACAGTGCTCTAGGTGGGTCCTCAAAACTGCCAAAATAAAATATAGGTTTGTCTCCTGTAAAGGATATGCTGAAGGATGTCTGCTGTTTTCTCATTTGATGTGACCTTGATCTCAAACAGCTTTCTCTGGAGACTGCCTGCTTTCTTGATCATTTTTCTGGAAAGCTAACTGGTGGAATACAGAAGTCCTTCTTTGGGGACACCTGAAAAATCAGCCTTATTTGAAAATGGGCTTCTTCCAGATGTAACCAAGTCTTGGAGAGGCCATACCAAATTGAAGTAGGTCTTAACACTGAGGACATGTGGGTTCTAAGGAGGAGCATGAAGGCTTCTGTATATGTTGAAGCAGGCAGAAGCTGAGCTAATAGACCAGCCATGCAGTGTCAAGGACAGGAGCCAGCCTACAGACGTTAAGAGAGAAATGTCAGGTGCTTTCTGAGTCATTCAGCTTTCTGTCACTCTAATAAAAATGTCTGTGATATTAGGCTCTAAAGAAAGGAGACCTTGTTTTATCTCATGGTCTTGCAGGTTTCAATCAACAGAGAGTTGCCCCCATTGCTTTTGGGTCTGTGTTGGGACAGCACATTACATGTAATAGAAAAAAATAACTTGTGGTAACAAAGAGAGAGGCATTCCTCAGTGACCCACCATTGTCTCATTAGGTCTCACCTACTCAAGGTTCCACCATCTCACATCAGTGCAAATGGAGGATAAGGCCTTCTACACATGAACCTCTGGAGACATAAACTATAAAAATGATCTCCAGGCAACAGTTCAACCCTCAGAGCCTCAGTGTGGCTCTGGCTGCTGCATGGGTTTTCAGATGTCTGTCCTCAGAGCTGAAAGAAAGTAAGTTTCTGCTGGGTTAAGTTGTATTTACTACTGTTTACCTGTGCAGCCATGAGACAGTGAGTAGAATGTTCACGATCTCCTCATTGTCTCTAAGCCCCAGGAGTCCTACTACCAGGAGTTCCAAATGGAAAAGCTTCTACCAGCTGGAGAGATGGAGCTGGACCTGAAAAATGGAATTCCGATAAGGGAGGGGCTAATTGATTGATGGAGGAGAGAGGGACACTGGTGTGTGCCACAGATGTGTGCCAGGAGAGAAAGGGAAGTTTTCCTTTGAAGTTAGAAAATAAGTCTAAACTTTTAGACGTCAGATAGAAATGACCTCTATAAAATGTTATTTTCTGATCATTCAACAACCAGAGAAGAAAATGGAAACTGTTAAGATTGTTCTTGAACTAAAATTGCAGATATTTTGTTTCCATATGCTTAAGGAAAATCTTCATTTAAGTACAAAGAGCGCTGTAGGAATTATGGGTAATAGATTTTTCATAGATTTATATAGCAAAAGTGAAATTAATCCAAAATCTATGAAGAAAACAAGATGCCCTCGAACAAACCAAATGTCCTTGGAGGATGAGACAGATTTTGTTTATTTGTTAGGCTCAGTGCTAAATAATTTGCAAATGCTGAACACAATCCTGAGAATTTCACAGCTCTGTTTGTGCAAATTAGTATAAATTGTAATGATAGAGGCCTGCAACTGTAGCTAGAAGTCTTTTAAATGTTGATTTTCCCCTTGATTAATGTGCAACCTGGAGGATTGTGAAGCCCCTTGCCTTTCCTTGGATCCTCTTATGTCAGAAGAAGGGGAAGATCCCCCTGCCTCCCAGCCTTATCTGCATTCTGCTTTTGCCTCTGACAGAGATGTCGAGAGGATAAAGCGATCACAGAGGAGAAGTTCTGGGAGCTTCTCAGAAGTGATCTAATTTGCCTACTTAGAAGGTTTACTGAGAGGATAAAGGGAACTCACATTCCTGTGAAGTGTTGTGAAGCTCTCTGCAGAAAGGCAGGGAGCTCTCAGCGACTTCCATGCTGGGAACTGTCATGCAGGAGAATAAAAACTATGTGTGTTCAACCTCACTGCAAAGCCTTCCCTGTGAGCTGTTCAGCTGTCCTGTGATTATAGATAGAGGTTTATCTTCATCTTAGTGGCATCATTGAATCCTGGATGGAGGACAGAAGTGTATTGCATGCTTCAGTGATAGATTTAACACAACTTTTACCAAAACACTGCTGTAAGAAACATCTGAAAGCAAATGAAAGGAAAGCCAATGCTAAAAGTGTTCTCAAAAATGTCACCTGTATGATGAGACAATAGCTCAGCAGTTAGGGTGCTTCCTGTTGGAGCAAAAGGACCAGAGTTTCAGGGTAGATTCCTCAAACTCATATAATTCCCCACTGGGTGTGGAGATTCACCTATAAGTTAGGCTTCAGAAAATGAAGATGAAGACAAGATCCGGAACAATTTATTATAGGGCTAGCGATACCAGCAAGCTCTGAATTCTTTAATGGTTGTGCCTTGAAAGAACAAGGTTGAAGCATAATTGAGGAAGGTTCCCAAACACCAATCCCAGGCTTACACACATATATGCACAAACACATGAAAAGAAGAAAGGAAGTGCCACCTGTGTGTGCTGCTGTGGCTCTCCATTGTTTGCATTGCTCTGCCCTCCAGCAGCCCTGTGTCTACACTCTGGGTCCCACCCCAGCCTGGCTTTGGCCTGAGCCTACATCTGTAGCTGCTTCTGAATGGAGCCTCCTCTGCAGGCAAGGCTCCACCTGTCTGCACCTCCATTTCCTCCCAGACTTCCCGTGTGGCAGGAATGACTCCACTGCCCTATGGATGAACAATAGCGCCTTTAGCCTAGAGTCGCACTCTTCCACAGTTGCCCATTCATCCACTACTCCATCCACCTCTTAGAGTCACTCAAAGGATCCAACCCACCCCAGGAAGTGTCCATAGAGGACCTCCTCACACCTTCAGGCTGTGTTTGGCTGTGGAACCTGGCCCTCAAGGTCTGTCTAGCTCCCTGTTTAGAAAACATGTGGGCACTTTTCATGGAGATAAGGAGACAGGAGCATGGAGTGGTCATCTAGAGTGGGCCACTGTAATATGAAGCCTGGTTCTTACTCCACTGTTGTCAGAACTGAGACATGAGCTCTGTCAATCATCCGTAGCAGATGGACAGTGAGTCCTCAGGTGGTAAAAATGGTAGGGCCAACTCTACGTAAACTTCGGTCACCTGAAGTCAGGCTTTATGACAGTTAACAAGCAATAGCCAATGAAACATGAAAGGTGATTAGAGTGAGAATTTTGGTTTGGTTAAAGACTTAGTCATGTTATGTAAATATGTTTTTGTTTTAATCACAGGTGTGGGATAAGAGGTCATTTCACATTATCCACAGCCACTAACTGTGATTTGTCTCATGCTCTAGGAGGGGCGTGCTTTTTGACAGCTGCAGAAGGTTTACATTTATAATTCTGGGGAGTCTTGAAAGAGTACAAATGTGAGAGCCCCAGTAGGGCCCGAGGCAGCTGCTGCTTCCCCTGAGGCTGGTGGTTCCTGCTGCTGCTTTTGATATTGCTAGATTGTCATTTGCTGTATTGCTGGTTTCTGGTTGGAGATATTCTGATGATGAAGATTGGACTTGTGCAAAGGAACTCCCCTAATCAGCAGGAAGTAGTCTTAAGAGGTCTATGTCCCCTTTCCCCTCTAGCCTTCCTTCTTGACTACTTAGTGTTGGAGGCTTGGAAGGGATTGGGGTGGAGAAGCATGGTAAATATAGCTAGTGAAGTAGCCAAAAGACCCTGTTTCTATAACAATTCTCATGAACAGCAATCAACACTCAGCTAAATCAACTGGTCATACATAGAAATTAAACACACAGGAATTAAGTGTATTTTTATAAAATCTTTAAGAATATAAGTACAAGTTTTATAAGAAGCATCAGAACTTACCTATCTGAAAAAACCTTTCTAGCTGAAGAAAGGGCTCAGGGAAAGGGTAGTGCTGAATGTCTACACTTTAAAAGTCATAACTGAAAAAACGATTTGTGTGAACATTTCATGAGTAAGTATCTGTGATTTTTTACTTGAAGTGATTAGTGTTACATCTTTTCTCTTTCTCTTATACATAAAATGATTTCAAATGACTAATCATTCTCTTCCCTTGGATACAAATAAAATTTTGTTTTCATCTGTAAAATCCAAAGAAAACAAAATTATTTACCAAGGGGCTCAGAGTTTTAAAGGTCTGCATTAATTAACTATAATGTTTTTTGCAGAGTCACAGAACTTTCACAACAGTCAGGTATGATGGCAGAATGTTTCTATACAACCAGTGGACTTCTCAATGCTGTTGAAACTATGAATTGTGACCTACCACATACATATGAAGCATGTATGACACACATACATACACACATATGCACACATACATAACACAAATATATAGATGCATGTACATACAAACACATATACATGCACATACACACATGCATACACATATATACATACACATGTATGTACATACAAATGCATGAAAATATTTTTATATATATACACACAGCATAAACACATTTAAACACACACACATACACACAGATGGGGGAAGAAGTGGTGGGATTGGGTGGACTAGGTTCTTTGATGGAGAAGCCTCAGCACCTCAGAAGCTCAGTGTGTTTATTATATAGACTTGAACATGGCGGTGAGATTATTACACACAGTTGAACAAGGAGGTTACTGTACAGAGCTGAATAAGGAAGTAGAGTTATTACATGCACATAAATGAGGAGTTGGGGTTATACAGCTGAACAGGGAGGTACATTTGTCTAATCTCAGTTTGAGTAGTCTCTGAAAGGGAGTAGTCTTCAGATGGTAAATAACTAAGAAAAGAATGCTCTGGCGGCTATTTTCTCCATACATCATCAAAATCTACACATGGAGCAAAGGAAGGCTTTGTCATTTTCCTCTGACCCTCACCCCAGGAGGTGAGACTTTACCATGTTTCCATCAGTTGAGGCTAGGGTCCTTCATGCTCATGTCAACAACACATACCCAGCCCTTTATTTACACACTCAGGGCTTTCTCTGCTCCCCACAGTCATGGGATTCATAAAGACCTCCAAAGCTCGAATCGCACCAGAAGGGCTTTTTCTCTGGAGGTTTGTTAGGAGAAAAAGAGCCTGCACTAAGCTGTGTGAAATAATGGCTTTCAGGCTGTGCCTTGGCATTAGAGACTTCGTTTTTGAAACACTTGACTGTGTTTTAAGTTAAGTACTGAGGCAGAGTGACTCTATATCTCATTTGTGCATGTGGACACCAACACCTGTTAGCAGCAACCATGAGACAGCCTGAGAACATTTTTGAAGGGGACTTTTATGTACCTGTGGAAGTAAGCTGGGGATATGTGGAGGTATTCAAGCCACACTAGCTTGGATGGGAGGCATTTCAGTCTGTAAAACACTTCCCTCAAAAGCCTGGGACCTAATTTTGATCTCCAGAAATTTTCTCTCAAAGCCAGACATGATGGGTTTAACATCTATAAACCCAGAACAGAAGAGGCAGACACAGTAAGGTCACTGGGACTGGCTCTCCCATCAGCATAACCACTTATCATGTCCCATGCCATGTCTCAAAAACAAAAAGACAAGACAGACATCTGATAACAGAACCATATTGCCCTCTTCCTCATATGAATGCTCACATATGTGCAACTACTCTCTTCTGTCTCTCTTTCTCTGTCTTTCTGTCTGTCTGTCGTCTCTCTCTCTCTCTCTCTCTCTCTCTCTCTCTCTCTCTCTCTCTCTCTCTCTCTCTCTCTCTCTCACACACACACACACACACACATACACACACACATGCGCATGGGGTGGGGCAAATCCTCAAAGCCTCCTATCTATCTACAAGGCCCAAGGACAGACCACGTGCACTAGACCAATGATGGACATGACATTCTCAACCCAGAAAGAGGGAGTCATCCGACACTGCAATGGTAATGGTCCCCTTGAACTCTCATGAAGCCAATTACTGCTTATGTTATCCAACAGGCAAAGAATTTCACCACTGTCTGATGTGACCAGCAGAATCACTATAGCTGTGTGCACACCCCAACCTGTGTCTGGGTTTTATCATATCTTCACCAAGTACCTGTAATATATCTCATAGGGAATGTTGGGAATTAAGCTCATAATAAAAGGACCAATGATACCAACTATCAAGAGAAATATGCACTACCTGGTAAAGTACAGCCAACCAAATCAATTTAGCTGGTGAACTTGCTTTGCCCACCGAATCCTGGCATTGTGGCAAGATGCAAGCATGCCGATCTCTATTCCTGATGTGAAACAGTCACTGAAGAGTAGCCGAGGAGCACAGGGGTCAAAGCAAGCATTCTGTAGTTAGAAAGGCCGTGGTCAGATTCATACTATCAGTATGCTGCCTGAGTCAGTGAGCGAAAGGCTCCTTATTGTGCAGGCTATCATCATTCTAAAGGCCAGTTAAATGTATTTACATGTGACTTAGTTCTGACAATAAGTGAACAAAGCATGGTATAGAAATCATCTAATGTCACACCCAGCAGTTGATTGTCTGGACTGTCTTTTGTTGTCATTTCTGCTGTTGTTAAATGATTTAAACCCTTTGAAAACAAGCCTTATATACCTTCCCAGGACTTCACTCTCTCTTTTCCTATGAGTATACAGAGTCTATTATATAGTAACAAGATAATATCAAGCAACCAATTGAGGCTAGACAGCCAATTTCACAAGGTTTTAATGCTCCAAAAAGGTACCAAGCAGAGTAGCCTGGGTCCTCTGTCTGCCCCTGAAAGAGCTCTGTTTCTCTGAACCTCTGAGATCTCAAGTGATGTCAGATCTTTTCCCAAAAACTTCACTTTTCTGGAAGTTACTTAGTGCCTCTTGACTGCCATTAGCTTTTCTTATATGTAGTCCTTGTTGTCAGTCACTATACAAGATGAACATTGGATAAGAGACTGAAGAGGTTAAGGCAGATAAAGGACCTTTTCTTTACTGTATGGTATCCCCCAAGTCAGATGGCTACTTTTGGGTATCCATTCTCTGCCCAACTCATTTTCTGACCAGCAGTCTTTGCTTTTTTTTCTTGGGTGTATATGTAAGGAGCTGGGTATGTAGGCTGAGCTTAGCAGGGTGGAATTAGACATGCTCTTTAAGAGTGTAAGCTATTGAGGTGGTAAGAACATGGGGTAGTTATTTTAATTTCTATTTATTCATTTTACATCCCAGTTGTAGCAGCCTCCCTCCTCTCCTCCTGGTCCCATACTTCCTCCCTATTTCCCCTATCCCTTTTCCCTACTTCTCAGAGAAGAACCCCGCCCACACACACACCCCAGCATATCAAGTTGAATCAGGACTGAGCGGCATCCTCTTCCCCTGTGGCCTGGCAAGGTAGCCCCACCTGGGGAAAATGATCAAAAAGTAAGCAACAGAGTCCATGCCAGAGTCAGCCCCCAATCTGCTTACTAGGTGACCCATATGAGGACTGAGCTGTCATCAGCTACATCTGTATAGGCAGACCTAGATCCAGTCCATGCATGGTCTTTGGTTGGTGCTTCAGTCTCCACTGGCCTTGGTTAGTTGGCTCTGTTGGTCTTTTGGGGGGCTTCTATTCCCTCTGGGTCTTTCTATCCTTCCTCCCACTCTTCTACAAGACTCCCTATGCTTCACCCAATGTATGGCTGTGAGTTTCAGCAATCAATTTCCATCAGGTGCTGGGTGGAGCCACTCAGAGGGTAGATATGTTAGGCTCTGGTCTGTAAGCATAGCAGAGTATTGTAAGTCATTTCAGGGACTGTCTCCTATGGGGTGTCTCAGGCTGAGTAGGCTCCATGATCCCTGTTACTAGGCGTCTCAGCTAGAGTCACCCTTATATCCTCCCAGAAGCCTACCCTATAGTAGGCCTTCAGCTTGTCAAGATGTGTTTCTTATATGCAGCAGATTGTTGAGATCTGTTTACATATTCATTCTGTTAGTCTGTGTCTTTTTAATGGAGATTTGAGTCCATTAGTGTTGAGAGAAATGAATGACTAATGATTGTTAGGTCCTTTTATTTTAAAGTTGGTGGTGATAGTGTATGTTTGCTTCTTTTCTTTTGGTTTTGTTGCAGAGAAATTATTTTTTTAATGTAATTTATTTATTTTTATATCAATCACAGGTTAGGTACTTTGCATACCAGGTGTAGCTCCCTCCCTCATTCCCTCCCACTCTCCCCATCCCTCCCTCATCTCTTCTCTGCCCCCTCCAAGTCCACCAACAGGGAAGGACCTCCTCCCCTTCCATCAGACCCCAGTTCATCTTGTCTCCTCAGGGCTGGCTGCAGTGTCCTCCCCTGGGATCTAGCCAGGCTGTTACTCCCTGGTGTTTATGGGGGAGGGTCAAAGAGCCAGCCATCGAGTTCATGACAGAAACAGTCCATTTCCCTTACTAGGGTCTTCAGTTGGACACCGAGCTACCATGGGCCACATCTGAGTGGGGGGTTCTAAGACATGTCCATACATGGTCCTTGGTTAGAGAAACTGTCTCGTAAAAGACCCCTGTGCTCTGCTCAATTTGGTCTTTGTGGAGCTCTTGTTCTCCCCAAGTCTTACTAACTTCCCCTATTTTCATTATTATTCCCAGCCCTCTGCCGAAGGCTTGGTTGTGAGGCTTAATATCTGCTTTGATACATTGTTATATCGATTCTTTCAGAGGCCCTCTTTGGTATGCTCCTGTCCTGTTGCTTGTTTTCTCCTCCATTCAATGTCCATCCCATTTGTTATTTATATTCTGTGTTTTCTTGGGTTGAAGTTTTTTTTCCAGTATCTTCTGAAGGGCTGGGTTTGTATATAGATACTGTTTAAAAATTTTTTCATCGTATATCTTCTTACTCCATCTATGACGATTGAAAGTTTTGCTGGGTAGTAGTAGGCTGGCCTGGCATCTGTGGTCTCTTAACGTCTGCAAGATATCTGTCAGGCCCTTCTGGGTTTTAAAGTCTCTGATGAGAAGTCTTTTGTAATTGTAACAGGTCTGCCTTTATATGTTACTTGGCCTTTATCCCTTGTGGTTTTTAATATTTTTTCTTTGCTCTGTACATTTAATGTTTTTATTGTTGTTGTTATTGGTCCAATCTATTTGTTGTTCTGAAGGCTTTAATTTTTTTTTTAATTTATAGGCATCTCTTTCTTTGGGTTAGGGAAATTTTCTTATATGATTTTGCTGAAGATATTTTCTGGGCCTTGAAGCTGGGATTCTCCTTTTTCCTCTATTCCTATTATTATTATTCTTAGATTTCATCTCTTCATGGAGTTTTTTATTTCTTGGATATTTTGTGTCAGAAATTTTTTCAATTTACTATTTTCTTTGACAAATGTGTTGATTTCTTTAATTGTGTCTTCAGTGCCTGAGATGTCCTCTTCCATCCCATATATTCTGTTGGTGATACTCACCTCTGTAGCTCCTGTTCTCTTCCCTATGTTTTTGGTCTCCAGGATTTTCTTGGTTTGTGTTTTCTTTATTGAATCTATTTTCATTTATAGGTCCTGAACCATTTTATCCATTTCCTTCACCTGTTTGGTTGTATTTCCTTGCATGTCTTTGAAGGCCTCTATTTGTTTGATTTTATTTTCCTGTATTTCTTTGAGGTATTTATTTATTTTCTCTTTAAAGGTCTCCATTTTTTTAAAAGTGTATTTCCCTACATTTCCTTGAGGGATTTATTTGTTTTCTTTTTAAAGTCCTCTAACATCTTCAGCTGCATTAGTATACCCAGTGTTTGTTTCAGTTTCTGGTGGGGTCAGATTGCCTTGTCTTTTTGTTGATTGTGTTCTTACCCTGGCCTTTAGCCATCTGTTTGTTGTTGACATTGGCTGTTAATTCCTGGAACTAGCCGGGATTTTCAGGGATAGAGGGGAAGCCCTGCCTGGATTGTGTGCTGGGGACTGGGTACCTGTGGTATACCTGAAGCTTTTCTCTTCTGGTTGAACCTATAAACAGTGGAATTAGGTTTTGGATGTTTTTCTTGTGTGACCCTGAGGTCTTGAAGGTCTGCTCAGATCAGCTGATAAAGGTGTAAATCATAGGTTGCATCTGCATGTCTCTAGAATCTGGAGTCGTCCTCTGGTGGTGTGGTTAGCCAGGTGGTCTGAGACTGGATCCATGGGTGTCTGGGTACCAGGATCTCCTCCTCTCTTCACAGAAACATGAATGGATGCTGGCATTTCAGCATCCTCAGTGCAGGCAGTTGCTCAGTTGTAGCTTCTGTTCTTCCTGTCTTCCAGATTCCATGCACTCTGGGTTCCACCATCTTGGCACCAGACTCTGTTTGCAATATTGTTCAGATGGTCCCTACAAGAAGATGGGTAGAACCATAGGCTGGTAGCCAGAGACAGTGACCCTGGTGTACAGAAAATGTACTATCCTCTGGGAAGCGGGAGGAGAGAGGAGTCTGGTGTCCAGGGTGCTTGCTTTAAATAACATCAGCTTGCCCCAAATTTTCTCCACTAAACCCAGTGGTTCAGGCAAATCATGTGAGATGACACTAAACTAAGAAAGCCCCAACACACCCGTCTACCATGAAGCCAAAGCAAATCAGAGACAGTTGAGATAGAATACGGCAGTGGTGATTCACATGTGGTGGCTGTTCTCACACTTAATTCCACTGAAGGCTTCATGGGTTAAACCCCAGAAGTCCTGAACATCAGCAAGGGCGAGAGGTCACCAACAGTCCACATGGTTGCTTTTAATGTGAACATGACAATTGTAGGGTGCAAGTTTTCTCCTTTGGTTTATTTCTTCGCAAGTTATGAATATTATTCTTCACAAAGAAACTATAATTCCGTATGATCTCTATGCTTTTTTTTCCGTTTAGGTTTCTGGGTCTTTTTATTGAAATGTTTTATTTGAAGATAATGTTCAATGGACCCAAGTTTTTAAAAGGAGATTAAGTCCTCTCATAGCACAATATTGACGCAAATTCATTTGAATCTAGATTGAGACGTCCTGATGGAGCTGGGGAGTTGTGGACCACAAGGTTGGATTAATGTAAATCGATTTGTCCAGGGTTATTTGTTTAGATAATAGAGGTAATAGAAGGAGAGCCAGGGTCTATGAGCTGAAGCTGGGTGACGGCCCACCCTGTCATCATGTTCAAAGCAAGTTCACTTCAGGGCAGACTCCATTTAGACGAGGAAAATTCAATTAGGATCATCCTGTGGACTGAAGAATCCCAGCGGAGCTCCTGAGTGAGAAATGGAAGCTTCACTGTTTTAACAAATACATGCTAACAAACGAGATTTTTGGCTCTGCCTGAGATTCTGTCCTGTGCCCGTGTGCCTCTGTGGGTGTTCCTGTATGTGCATATGTATGCACATATATGTATATGTGAGTCTGCTGGGGCACATGCATGTATGTGTCTGAGTTCCCAGTCTCTTACTATAATATTTTCACATGTAAGTGACACTTTTGAGTTTATAGCTTTTGTAATTATTTATTTCCAAATGTGACCTCCTGTTTGAACAAGGGAGTTATATTTTTTCTATAGTCCCCTTTCTAGCTTCTTTCAGCAAGTAAATTATGAAGATTCAGATGTAGAATAGTCAGGTCATCCCAAGCCTCATGATGCAGTTAGAGGGTCGTCATGGATAATCATCTTGATTTTTTAATTTGGTAACTGATAATGATGTGAATATTCACACAAACTGAATAAGGAAGCATGTCCTCTCATGTTCCCATGAGAGCACTTGCTTGCAGGTGGAAATTAGCTCCCTATACTCTCAAAGAAAACTCAAAGGCTGGAGAAAGGCACTAGTAAGCCTGCCAGCGTGATGGGGACATTGTCCTCTGCTATTGAGGCTTTGGAGACTACAGAAGAGTGGAGTTTAGTTGTTGTTTCTCCTCCTCTTCTGATAGCAAACAGAATCAGAGAATAAATCATCATAGATAAAGAAAACGTTCACAAGATCGGATTTTGGGGACTCCTCATTCCTTCGGCTTGGCATCAGTCACAGAGAGGGACTTGTCAGTAATAATCTGGGACTCCATAGGAAACAAATAACACAGAGATCAAAATCCTTTCACTATGATTGTTGAGACATGCCCTAATCCTGCAACAGGGCAGCATGGGTACACAGGATGGATGGATGGGCTAGACACACATGGAATGCCACAGCCCCAAAACAGGTCCTTGTTACTCATCATGATACACCATGGGTCTGTGAGTGTCAGCATGGAACAATCTACTCCTCAGTCCTCACTCCCCATTCATATGTTGTTCTTCTCTCTAATGTCAACAACTATCAATTGATCTAAAGCCCACAAGACAATTGGAATATTTAGAAAACATTTCCTAGAATAGACCTCATTACATCCATGAGCTCCAGAGACTAAAGTAGTGAGATAGGAGAAGGCGGGGGACAGTGGCAGCTAAGCTGCCTTGGCAAGGCTGTGCCAGAACCTGATCTGAAGGCAAGGACATGGTGTTTTGCAGAGCAAAAGTTCCTGAGTGAAGAGTGGCAATTTCACTGAAAGTGTTATTATATTCTTCAGCTACATATCAATCACTGTAGTTTACTGTCAGTATCAAAGTGATAGTTGAAGTTCTCCAAAAGCCAGTTATCCTGTGTGTGTGTGTTTGTATGCTTCTCTGTGTGTCTTTGTGTGTACATGTACTTGTGTGTACATGTATTTCAGCCAACCTCCTGGCTTCTTGTGATGTGACACTCTACGCCCACTCTTCCTGTAGTCATAGTGGTGAGCTGCTGTGTATCCAGATGATAACTTAAGATGCTGTCCTTACATCAAGAGCACCTGATGCCAAACTTGATTCCCGCTGTGACCTCAATTCTCCTTTGCATGGCAGTTGACAGTTTCAGGAGATTTAAATAGGGATGTTTTAATCTGGTGCATACTCAGACAATTAAGAATTGTGCTACCTCAAGATCCAGCTATACCACTCCTAGGCACACATCCAAAAGATATACAAGGACATTTGCTCAACCATGTTCATAGCAGTTTTATTCATAATAGCCAGAAGCTGGAAACAACCCAGATGTCCCTCAGTTGAGGAATGGATACAGAATTCATGGCACATTTACACAAGGGAATACTACTCAGCAATTAAAAACAAGGAAATCATGAAATTTGCAAGCAAATGATGGGAACTCAAAAAGATCATCCTAAGTGAGGTATCCCAGAAGCAGAAAGACACACATAGTATATACTCACGAGAGGATATCAGAAATATAATATAGGATATCCATACTAAAATCTGTACACCTAAAGAAGCTAAGCAAGAAGGAGGACCCTGGGTAAGATGATCAATCCTCATTCAGAAAGGCAAATGGGATGGACATCAGAGGAGGAAGAAAACAGGGAACAGGACAGAAGCCTACCACAGAAGACTTCTGAAAGACTAACTTGCAGGATATCAAAGCAGAGGCTGAGACACATAGCCAAACTTTGGGCAGAGTGCAGGGAATCTTATGAGAGAAGGGGCAGATGAAAGACCTGAAGGGGACAGGAATTCCACAAAGGGAGCAATAGAACTCAAAAATCTGGGCACAGATTTTTCTTTTCTGAGACTGATACTCCAACCAAGGATCATACATGGAGATAACCTAGAACACCTGCACAGATGTAGCCCATTGCGGCTCAGTACCCAAGTGGGCTCAAGGTCTGTCTCTGACATGAACTCAGCGAACTGCTCTTTGATCACCTCCCCCTGATTGGAGGGGGCGGGCAGCCACAGAGGAAGACAATTCAGCCACTCCTGATGAGACCTGATAGGATCAGATGGAAGGGGAGGAGGACCTTCCTTATCAGGGGACTGGGGTAGGGGCATGGGAGAAGAAGAGGGAGAGAGGGTGGAATTGGAAGCAAAGAAGGAGGGAACTACATTTGAGATACAAAGTTAATAAACTGTAATGAATAAATAAATTTTAAAAGATAAAAAGTAAATAAATAAATAGGGATGTTTGGGAAACACATTATTCTTTTCATTACTTACTGAATTCTAAGGGGTTCATCAGGTCTTCCAAAAGGAGTAAAAGTGTAAATGACTTTCAGTTCTGTATCCATTTTGGGAATGAAGTTGATATGTGAACAGTATTAGATGTTTCCACTAGCCTGCTTCTAGGTTTCCTCTCTCTGTCTCTCTCTCCCTCCACAGCCTTTCTCCCTCCCTCCCTCCCCTTCTCCCTCTGTATCTCTCCTTTCAGTCTCTCTTTCTCTAGGGTTCCTCCTTCCCTATCTCCTACTCTCTCCTCTTATGTTCTCCCACGGTCTCTTTGTCTCTCCCTGTCTCTTTCCACCCTCATGGCTCACTCAGGCCCTAACTCCTCTCTCCTTCCCCCTCAAATAAACGTCTTTGTATCAAACCTGTTTTGTAGCTTGCAACTCCATTCCGTGTGTGTGTGTGTGTGTGTGTGTGTGTGTGTTAGTATGTATAAACAAACTGCAGATGGACTCTGGAAGAGGATACTGAATCAGGATTCCTAATTAGAAAACCATCCGTGGCTCTTAAGTTTCTAGAATTTACTATTAACTTGTGGGTTTGAACTTCTTAAATTCTATATTCTGGATTTTTTTTCAAGACATGGTCATATGTAGTGCAGGCCAAGATGGCCTTGAACATTTGATCTATCTGTTTCTACCTAATGAGTGTTGGAATTTTAATTATATTAAAATTAGGCCCAGCTTACTCTGGGTATTGAGTACAGGGCCTCATGCATGCTAACTGAGCACCAACTGTCCAATGGAGCCATGTGCCCAGTTAAAAGGAACAGAACCCAAGAAGGCTTAAAAGATAGTCAGGAAAAGACTCTTTCCTCCCAACTGCCGAGAGCCTACTCAGCCTGTGATTATCAAGTCATTGGGAATATAAGTACAGATGACAATATTTAACCTCCAATTTTCAAACTCTCCAAGGGGATTCTGCAAACAGTTTTAGCCCTGAAGTTAAGGTCTGAATCCAAAATATCCCCAAAGGCTTATCTCCCCACACTGGCTCCTCAGGTGGCCCACCCTAATTGCTTCATTTAATTGTAACATGTTCACCAACCACATTTAGAACCATCGGGACATTGGGATTTCAGCATATACATTTATCAGTGGTGTGGGTTCATTAAATTTTTTTTTCACTCTGAAGGTGAAGTCTGAGTCAGATACTAACTATAAATACATTTCCAAGAAAAAGTTCCCTGTTGATTCTTTTGGGAGTTAAGATGAGAAGAGAGCAAAGAAAGGAAAGATAGATCTAAGTAAAGGTCACAGACATGTCTCAGAACTCTTTTTGTTTGCCTGTTTCTCTCAGCTATGGCCTTTGGGAGTTTCCACATGGGTAAATTATCTTCTCATTTACTTTCCCTTGCAGTAATGTCCCTATTCCCAGGGGTCAGTTCCTGCAGACTCAGTACTGTTAGATACTGTTAGCTCTCTTGTATTAAACTCTGCGCATGTGAGATTAAGCTCTTCAACTTACCTTGATTTTGAAGGGTATTTTGGTGGACCTGGGACTTTTACATGACACCATAATCTGGTCCTTTGTCTGGAAGGATGGAGCACTTCACTGTCTCTTGGCTTGCTTTATCTCTGGTGAGCAGTTAGGTGGTACTCATAACTTGATGGCTGCTTGGAGGTTGTTTATCCAATGCTGGGGTTCAGGTTGTCTGTGTATCTTGGTTCCAGCAGTTTGGTCTTACTGTGCCTGGTTTGGCCTCATCTTAGCCAGCGTTGACCTCTTCTTCCTAATACCATTGTTTCACTCTTTAATTCCCCTTTATCTCTTTTCCCTTCACCTGGAATCCCTATTGTACACATATGTTACTCTGATCTCTTAGGCTCTTTTCATTTCCCTGCTTGATTTTCATTCTGTTCCTTGGATTAGATGTTACTGTTGTATTCTGAATTTCCTTGTTTTTTTTTTTTTTTGGAACCTCAAAAAATTTTGAATTTTGTAATTTTGAACACCATAGTATGTATAATATTGTCTTTTTTTCAGAATTTGAATTCCTATCAAAATTTCTGTTTTGATAATTCATTCTCATTACTTTTCTTCAATGAAAAGGAGTCTCGCATTCTTTTAGAACCTTAACCAATATGCTATCAAAGGAGTGTTCAATGAGGAGGGATGAGAGTTGATCATATGTGAGTGAGTATAAGGGCGAGTACTCAGCAGTGAGAAACTGTGCTGTAAAGTGGTAGTAGGCTCTCCTCTAAGCTTCCTGGCCTCATGAGCCCTGTGGAGTTCACTAGGTTTCCAACACCAGTTCTGACTTCCCTCCTCTTAAATGGTCTTTAAGTTCTATTGAGTCATTGGTTAAGCCCAAGATGTAAGTGCCACTATTGCACATAGAGGCTATCTTGTGAAACTGGTCATGTGTGTGGATCATGGCCATCAACTGGACAGGGCTCTTGTGTGCTTTTCTCCTAGCACATGGCATTCCACATTCTGGTGGTACAAAGGCTAATCCTCAAGGAGGAGGTTTTTTAGGTCTGGTAAAATTCAAAACTTCCAAGTCTTGTGTCCAAAACATATGGTGACTTCTACAGAGAGACTTGCTTTTACAGATACCGTATGAAAAGCCACAACTGGTCAAAATGCCAACAACAACCAAATGTGAACTATTCCTTTCTATATGATAGATCTACAGCACAACTTCTATTCCTAAGGCTCAGGTAATTCATGGAAGATGAATTGGAAAGATTGTAAGGGCCAGAGGATGAGGAACTCTGCTGCAGACTGTATCTTGTAGGTATAACAGAAAAGTTACACTCATGAAGTCATACAGCTACTTAAAGAAGACCTAAATGATAACGCACAGCAGTTGCTGTGCCAACACGGATAGGAAAAATTTCACAGGACCCGGCCCCTAGATGAAGGTGTTACAGGCAATTAAAGATTTCTCAGAGACAACTGGTCTTCTTCAGAAATGAGGCCCCCAAATGGTTATCAGTCCCAAGTGGTCAGCTATGAAATTATATGTATGCAAAGAACACTAAATGCACTTGGCATGATATATATGTGTGTGTGTGTGTATGTGTATTCGCATAAATGCATATGTGTAACTATAGACTATAATTTTATGTATGTATAAACATACATATTATATAAAGTATTATATAAAGTATGATGTATTTATATATGCACACACATATATGATATATATACATATATACTTCTTTTTCTTATTTTCTTCATTCTGTTCACGATCACACATTTTAGGTACATTGTAAAACTCTTGATTCTTAGTGTTCTCTGGTTTTCACCCTGGAGCATCACAGTTGCCACCATTTTCCCAATCGATATATCTTGTGGGAAATTTTGCAGTGCAATTCCTTTACCGTAGTATTTATCTATGATATCTCCACCAAGGTTTGTCTGGTTCCTGTTTAAATTTTACTCTTGTCTTCTTAAGGGTTAAGTCATATTAGCAGAACTCGTGGTCACCCAACATTCTTTCCAACACTCAGAGCCAGCAATCCCCCTACTGAGAGGTGATGAAGCTCTGTGTGGCATAAGGGCTCTTGCAAATCAGGTTGTGTGGACCTGGCCTGCCTCTCTCTTTTTCTCCATGGTTAAGCAACATCTCAAGTTCAAATAAGAGCACGTGGCTAACTGAGGCTCTGTCTATCCCATCTTAATGTTGATGTCCACAGCCATCCAGGCTACCAAGGTCATTTGACACAGAAAGAACCTGCTGTTACAAATGGGTCCCAGTCTCTCTTTTGAAGGTTGGCGAGGCTTCTGACCTGCTGTTTATCCCAGTCAGAATTTTAACTTTGGACAACCCACCTCATTAGCCTTTCCTATCCATTTGTCACGATAAGGACTGCTGCTCGGGCACATTTCTGGGTATGAAATGAAGCTTCCATACATCACACACAGAGTTGGATAGCACTTATCACTATAAGGGAGGTGACAGATATGCTGATAGACAGGCTATAAGCCAAGCCAGAGAGTAGACAGATGCTCTTGATGTTCTTGCCCATGTTTGAGTAACTTTTCTATTTATTTAACTTATTCATATCTATATAGTCTTACAAAGCACTAGAGTCTCAGTATTTATAAGAGTTTCATCCTATTCATCCTATTTGCTCATGGGATTTGGGGGAGAGAATTTTCTGAGCTGCTTGTTCTCCTGCAGTGGAAGATGTCACCTCATTAACAATTGCATTGTATGAAAAAAAAATCATTCTTTCTGAACTCACTGGAATAAGTATGGGCTGGGTACTTAGTTTCTCAAAGGTGCCCTGATATTTTCAAAAAGCACAAGGGGTTTGGCTATGCACTCATTCTAATAGCATTTGTGGCTAATACAAAGACTTATATTCTGCCAAATTCAAAGGCTTCTTTCAGTGTCAATTTCATTTTTTTGTGTGTGAGAACAGACTACACTTAACAAAGCCAATAGTGAGATTTGCTATAATCTTTACTTGCCCTGCTTTCCACCCAAGAAAAGCTACTTTAAAGTCCTTTTACATTCCTAGATGAAGATGGACCGATTAAGAAAAGCCATGGAGAGTGACACTTGGTGGCTTCAAATGGTTGGGGCAGCACGTGTGGGGAGAATAAAGCAGACCCGAGGCCATGGTTGCCCAGGGACACAGAGTCCTTCGGGCAGGAGGATCCTCACCAAATGCCCGTTATAAGTAAGGGTGCCCTGTAAGCCAGAGTGTGGGTATCACTCTGGCAATACAGAGGACAGATTCTGTGAGTCTTTAATATGCTTCTAAATCCCATCTCTGAAGTACATGCTTAAGTTAACCAGACTTTTGTTAATTCAGTGGAAACATTTGAAAATGTGTACATTAATTCAGAGAAAAGCAACTGCATCACACTATATGCTCGAAAAGAAGAGATAATTTCTATGACAGACTTACTTGGGATTTTGGAGCTTTGGGCATCTCTTCATGTGTAAGTTTGTGGCTGAATTCCTCTGTCGAAATGAGTTAGAAAACACCAATAAACCCTCAGGACAGAGTAGAGAACACATGGCGATGTATGGTGCCAAAGACTTAGCCACAACACATACTTCGCTTTTATCTTTAGCTCAGGTATTAGCTTATTACTAATGATGTTACCTTAGATTCAAAATTGAAATATACTCTCGAGTCATTCAGCTAAAACCCTCTAAAAATGATGGGATGTTCCAATTCACAGTGTGGATAAACGCTGAATAAAGCAAAATTGTCACTTCTTTGCCTCAAAATGACTGTAAGGACAATGAACCTTTTAAAGGCCTTGTTTCAGGGATTAGAGAGATGGCTCCACAGTTAAGAGAACCTGCTGCCCTTCCAGGTGTGGTTTCCAATACTCACATCTGGCAGCCTATAACACCAGTTCCAAGGATTTGGATATCCTCTTCTGTCCATAGACATCTGAAAACACACTGCGCATAAACTCACACCAACACAAACCAAGTGTTTTAGGCATAAATAAAAAAGAAACAAGCACATCTTTAAAAAAAAAGATTTCACCTAAAATGATGCCAACACTCCCTATATGAGGCTGTTTTCATTTTTACCCAAATCATTGCATAGAGGTGTAGCATCTACAGAAAATTGCACTATGTACTGCATGGAACTTGATGGCTCAGCTCTCAAGTCTGCAGCTGTGACACTTGTTCAGCAAGGTCACTTGTCAGATGGACAGGACCCTGCTTCAGTGAGCTCATTACTTCCTAAAAGCCCAAACACTCACTGTCATCACCTGGAGGAAGAGGCTCCGGTGTGTGACTTTCTAGGTAGACATACTTTCAGACCATACCGGCATCATTATTGAGACTCCTTGGTAGGTGGCTTGGAACAGAGGCATAATGGAAGCATGGAGATTGCCCATAGTACCTAACAATGAGGTATATGTGACCATGGTATAACTTAGCTCCGTTCTGCACTGAGGAAAGGAAGCTCAACAGGAGGAAGCACTTCTCTAGTAAGACAAGCCCTTGACAGAAGGAGCCCCTAGAGAATGCTGGGGATGAGGCATTTATCCAACTGTGAGAAGATTTATGCAAACAAATAAGATCAAGAAATAAGGTCAAGCTTTGGAGAGCGCATTGGTTGCCGTCCCTGTGGCTGGAGAGGGTGTGAGCAGTTGATTTCTCCCAGGGAGTCAGAGTAATGGCACATCGTGGGTCTCTAGGGTGTCACCAAGGGAGGAACACTTGCGCTCACAGCTAACTGATCTCTTAGCAGTGAGATTCGGGAGAAGCTGGAAGAGTCTTTAAAAGACCAGAACACATTAGTGAATGGTGCATGGTACATGCCCTCAAACCCTTAAAACCTCCATGAAATGCTGCTTAGAATGCTCCATTTCTAGACATCATAGTTTCTTTCCACGATCCAACTACATTTGGTAGGAAAAAAAAAGTTTTCCTTTTTCTTTTTTTTTTCTTCTTTTCTTTTCTTTTTGTTTTTTTTTTATTTTGGGGGGGGTGAATTATTTCACAGAATTTGTTCTGATATGTATATGCCTATTTCCAAAAAACAGTTATGATGTATGGAATTCTCTATTCACTACTATGTTTCCCCTAAATATCATAAGAATTCCATTGAGGGTCTCAGATGTGAGTGACCCACAGGGCCCATGGTTTTCTGACATCAAACTGATATTTCTAAACCCACAGTGTGGTATTCTGGCACTTAATTTCAAAATGCAGCCTAAATCACAGAAGCCATAATATGTCAAATGATCCCACCCTCGCAGGGGGAAAACAGTAAGTAATGAAAAAGCTATGATTGCTTTTCTGTCCTCCAAATGACAGCTATCACCTCAATGACCTGCTCCGGGCGGACCAGTCTAGACCCGACACACTAAGGGATAACGTCATCTAACAGGGTAGTTACAAAAATCAATACAAAACCCATTTCAGAGATACTCTGTGTAAGAATCCTGGCGTAATGCTCATTTATTGAATAGGCCTGGGGAAAAATACACAACAACTTCTCTGATATATATGCCTTACCTCCCAAGCAAAGGAATTCTGTAGGTAAGCAATAATTGTATTTTTCAATCTATTACTTAGACTTGGCAGGGCTCAGGCCGGAATCTAATATATGGATGATGGCTATAACTCAATTATGGCATTTCGGCAGAATCCTAGTGTATTCAAAGAGTAAAGGTACAGAACTGGACAGCTCCCCCGCTGGGCTTGTGGGAACAACTGTGTCCACGAACGCTTCTTTACAAGCTCGACTCCTTGTCCTACCGACTGCTCAGAGACCCAAACATTAAATATATATTTACCTAGGTAATTTACTTGGCATCTCTGCTGCTGACTTTGTCCATCTTAGGTCTGCATTAGAGCCTCAGTGGATTCTGTCTGAATAAACAGATTCACAGTTACTGTAACTGGGAAGAGCTGCCTGAGGTGGCCCTTTGAAATCCTTGGGGCAGGAAGACAAGCAGACTTCCGCATGCCAACAGCTGAGAAGCATCCCTAAGCTCACTGCCTCTTCACTCAGCCTGAGTGGCAGTTGCAAGAAAAAAAAAAAAGCTAATGACAAGGCAGGAAGTGGGGGTGGCCTATACAACAACCTGAAAAGAAATATCTGGACAGCTGGTAAAAGGATTTGAGCTCAAATTAAGCCTGCTCTGGGGACATGATAATGAAAGTGGTTAAATCAACTCATGCCCCACAAGTCCAATCACCTTAACCTTCACACTTTATGACCACCTCACTGCTCCACTACCTGGATGCTCCAGTGCTAAATGAAAAGCCATCCTGGCATTCCTCAAATCATGGAACATTAACACAAGCATTGTGTGGCCAGATTAAAGCATTTTCAGATTGTTTGTGCTAATTTCAGAAGGCTGATTTACTTTGACAATGCCGCTCTTAAACCTGGTAAAAACTTAGATTTTAATTATTCTCTCTCACTTATTTTTCAAATAACTACATATGAATAGACCTTAAAAACGTCATGACAGTTGACACTTACCTGTTTAAAATATGTAACAACAATGAAAGAAAAATGGGCCCATGAATCTGAAAGAGAGCAAGGAAAGGGGTATTGAATGTTGGAGGGAGAAAAGGGGAGTGTTGTTATTATATTATAATCTCAAAATATTATTTATAATAAATAAATCAACAAATGCACCATCCAAAAAAAGTCTCCTGAATTTAAAGGTATTTAGGCAGGAATCTGAATATTTTTATACTTGCTTCCACCAACATCACATTCAAATCTATCCTATCAGTCAGGATGATGTAGGCTTATTCATCTCAGGATAAAATGACCACAGAACCTGTCTACAGAACCATTGACTCTGTCTAGTAGAAATATGAAAATCACATTGAAGCCTCACAGTGATGTCCTCATTCTTTGATTATGAAGTTTTGATAATATTATTCTCTTAGTGTCTATTGATAGAGATTAGTTGTAAACCTTCATTTAAACCATCTGTGAAAACTCACTGGTGCCTTTGGCTCCTCCATTCTGCATCCTGTAAATTGCTGTGGAGCAGTTTGTCCTGAGCTCAGGGCTGCAGAAGCCTTGATTGTGTTCATGCATACCACAGATCTAAGTGTGGTGTCTCCAGAAGCAGGGAGTGTTGGTTACTACTTCCATAGAGGTATTCCCAGCCCGGAGCCTGTAGGCTGCAGGCACCCCAGGAAAGCAGTGAATTCATCCTCACAGAGAATCACAGGCATACCTAATACATCAGATTTGTTTTGTAATTACTTTTGTGACTGGACTTTGGATGTCAATGTCAGGAGACCGACACACCTGCAAGTACTTAGTTTACTTAAACCTCCAGTTCCCTGGGCTTCAGACTGTGATATAACTCTTGGTGTATGTAAGTGGTGGTCAATTGGTTGTGTAAACTTCATATCTGTTGTGAAGATGAGAGGCTACTGAGGTGACAACAAGGACTAGAAGTATTTAATCACCTGCCTTCATAGCTGTATGGTCACCTGCCTTGATAACCGTGTTGTCTAACCTATCTGTATGCCCCATGAGGTACCAGAACATGAAGGCTGTCTTGTGTGTGGAGATACTTGAATTATCTACTAGACAATTGTTTTTAGAATACAGAATTCTGTTTGGAGACAGAGGTCAACAGAATAATTCAGATTACATAGAGAAGTGTTTCACATCCAATGGAATGAAACACCAAAGACCATTTCATGGCATGCTGCAAAGCCATCAGTGTGATTAAAAATACATACAATGAACAAAACTTCTACTAGCTTCACTGAAGCACACTCACAATTGTTTAAAAACTGGATTGTGCTAGTTCCTTTCCATGCACATGTTTGTGTGTGTGTGTGTGTGTGTGTGTGTGTGTGTGGTATATATGTGAATGTGTGTTTGTATGTGTGGAGTGCATGTATGTGCAGAGTTATATACCCCTGTATGAACATTGGCACATAAGACCAGAGATCATCATCAGGAATCTCCCTCTACAGATCTTCGCCTTCTTCTTCCACACTTGGTCTATCGCTGAACCCAGAGCTCGTCAGCAGGCTAGCCTGGCAGCTAGTCAGTTCAGAGGACCTACTAGTTTCTACTCCCCAAGGATTAGAATCATGGATACATGCTACCACACTTAGCTTTTCACATGACTGTGAGAGTCTGAACCCAGCACCCCATATTAGTGTGGCTGGCTCTTTATAAAACATCTCACTGACGCTGGTAATTCTGACTTAAATCTAAATAAGACATCAGGGTCTTAGCCACGTCCTTCACGCTGAGCTCTATCCTCAGGCAGAACAATGTTTTTAAGCTACAACATTTACACTTTTGTGACTGATTTGTTCCCTGAAATTATGATGGTTTAAAAGGTAACGTCTTTTCAACAACTATGGAGTAAGATAAGTACACTAACCAATATGTGTAACAGCAGGTCCCACAACATCCAAGCAGTCAAGTCTTTGGTTACCTGCCTTTAGACCTTTACATATCAGGTACACAGCACAACAGAGTTTGACCCCCCAAAAATGCCAGGGAGAAAGAAGGGTGTTCCAAAGAGTCTGTGCCTATATGTTCCTAACAATTCAAGTATGGCAGGCTTCAGGCAGGATTATTAAAAGTAATAAAGGCATAAGCTCTAATTGACACAAAAGATGCTTAGAAAGAAGGTACCTGTTGGTGTGGTGTTTAAGTGCCTGGCAAGTGTCTTTAGGGATTGGGGGAGAGATTCTTAGGCATGTCCCCCAAAACCATAGAAGCCACCCAGCACAATTCTGAATCGAGGCCCCACCTTTCCTTTTGGAATCAATTTTGTTTTTGTTGGGTTAACCTCAGCTTTTATTCTGCTTGAATGTACTGGATTTGAAGCCAGAGAGCTAAGAGGTATTTCAAAGGCTCTTTCAGGAACGTCTGCCTAGACACTCCTTGATTCCCTGAGCAAACAGTGTGGTCCATGGAGGAAGATCTGAAGTAATCTAAATAATTGTCCGGGATCTCAACCCTAGTCTCATGTCTAAATGTGACAATGACAAGAGAGGTTGATGGGAAAGAAGAAATGTAAGCTCTCATTCTGTTGTTGTGCTTAATGAGAGAATTGAGGGGGAAACATAGAAGTATAAATATCATGTGATTTAAGGTACAAAGAAAGGTTACCACTTTAAAGATTTCAGTAGTCTCCAGGCATGGGCAGTCAATTAAAGGAAGACCTTACCTTTTGTGACCCTATGACAGGGAGCTTCTTAGCTTGTGGTTAGCACTGACCCTTGGAACAGGTGAGTGTATACCTGGCTCACTGTTGAAAGGTTTATGTTCATGACCTTGGATGACTTCAAACCAGTAAGAACAAGTGCTGAGTGCTGTATTTTACACCATGAATAATGATATCAAAAACCAGGATGGACAGCCTTGAGTTTAAGCTCCCTGACTCCAGCCTCAGAGCAACTCAGACTCCAGGCAAAATAATGGGGTGAGCTTCTCTGTGACCAGCCACGGAGCTCAGTCCAACAAGCCAGGAATAAGCTCCAGCTCTGTGGCCAACTCCTCCTCAGCTAGTTCTTATCCTCACCCCCTTAGCCTGCTGGCAAGACTCTTGTCCAGCTGACCTCCCTGACACAGCAATACTAAACAGTGAGCGATTCTCCTGGTTTCTGGGGTTCTCAAAGAATAACATATCAAGCACACACACACATCCAGGAATCACATATGCACACAAATCACCCGACTTAGATAATTTCTATTGTTTTGTGTATTACAATACACTATGGCCAAAGCAACTTACAGAAGAAAGAGTTCATTAGGCTCATCATTTCACAAGGTGAGTCCACGGTTATCATGGTGGAGAGTAGGGCAGGAGACAGGCAGTCATAAGTGCTTGAGCAGTAGCAGAGAGCTTACATGTTGAGACAGCCATCACAATGCAGAGTTAGAGCTAACTAGAAATGGCCTGAGCTTTTGAAACCTCTAAGACAACCCCCAGTGACATACCTCCTAATCCTTTCCAAGTGTGGATACATTTTTCCTTTAGATGACCCTACGAGGGCCACCCTCATTCAATCCACCGCATTCACTCCCTTGTCCCTTGTAGCCATATCATAATGCAAAATGTATTTAGTCCGACTTCAAAAGTCCCCATAGTCTTTCAGACTCAAGATTATTTTGAAGTCCAAAGTCTCTTCTGACACTTAAGGCAATCTCTTCCTTGTAACCCCCTTAAAAATCAAACAGCAAATCTCAAACTTTCAGTATAGGATGGCATAGAACATGCATTACCATCCCAAAAGAAGAAATAATGAGGAAATACAAGATCAACAGGAAGACTGAAACCCAGGAGGACAAACTTCAAAACTCTGTATGATGTCACAGGACTCACATGGCTCTGCCTTTACTGCTTTGCTGACTGCAAAACTGAGAGCTTGTGGCCTGGCTCTATTACCTGTATGTCAGACATCCCAGGGATCTGGTTCTTCCAGCATCCTGGGGTCTCCAACACAACCCAGGCATCACTTTCACAGGTTCATGCAATGGCCTCTATGGGCCTTTATTCTGGAACTCCATGCCACATTCCTGGCCTCAGCAGCCTTCCTTAATCTCCAATAATGATTCCACATCCCTCTACTCCCATATCTTTCATGTCTCTAAAGCCAGACCCACATGGCCAAAGCTACCAAGTTTGCCTACTTGCTTGGAATGGAACCTGGCAACCTCCTTGATTTACATTTGCTTCAATTATAATTGTTATTGCTCTTCAGGAACAGGTAATTCTTTAGACTTTTTTTTTTCACAAGTTGTAGGATTAGCTGGATGAGGACCTGCCTTGAGGTCACCATTCCTTTTATCCCACTTTGCATCAAGGTTTTCTTTAAACTTGCCATCTCTTTGGGCAGAGGACTTGTCCCCAACATTGACTGGAGCTTTTTTTCTCCTCAAACTGTGCATTTTGTATGTCTTTTTGCCTGGCTTGTTCTTTTTTAATTGTAATCATGCATAGGAGTGATCACTAATAATCACATTGCAGGGTCAATATTAGACTGTCCTAAAATGTCTGTCAATGAAATTGGTCTAAAACTCTTCAAGTTATCCTCAGACAGATTCTTAGGACAAGTCAGAAAGCAACCACATTCTTCTTAAAGATATCACGGGAATGGTCTGTAGCCCATTAATAGTTGCTAATATTGTTCCCCTCTAAAACCTGTTAATCTGGACTTTCACATTCTACATTGCTCCCACCATTGTCTTCCAAGCTTCTGTTAGGGTGGTATTGAGCCAATTATAGCATTTAACTGTTCACTGAGTCCAAAGGTCCAAAGCCTTCCATATCCTAAAAAATAAATAAATCAAAACCAAACCAGCATGGTCAGGTCTATCAAAACAATATTGCATTCCTTGTCACCAACTTCTGTCTCAGTTACTTTTCTATTACTGTGACAAAATACCATGACCAAGGCAACTCATAAAAGAAAAAGGTTATTGGGCTTACAGTTACAAAGGTGAGTCTATGACAGCACTGTAAATTTGAATAAAGGAAATGAACTATATGTTGAAGAAACAGTGTAAACACTGATGAGACAGAAACCTGGAGGCAATAGTGAAAAGTATTACCAAATTTTCAGAGACACACAATGTGAATAAAATTTGTGTTGCGCGCGTTACTGTCTCGCCAGCAAGAACGACGCGGCACACACAGGATCCTTCTGCAGTAAAGCTTTAATGCATCTTGAGAGGGAGAGCATAAGCTTACAACGAGTAGAGACAGAGACCCTGAGCGGCAGAAACCCAGCCCTTATATAGAAAACTATCCTCCGCTTAGGATGTGTCAGCCTTTGATTGGCTGTAACTCATCAGGCGGGGTGACGCCAAGGGAGAGGCAGAGCACAATGAGTGGAAATTTCCTTCGCACATGCGCAGCTTTCTTGTTTATCAGTTTGGGACACAGGATATCAGCGCCATCTTGTAATGGCGAATGTGAGTGCGGCCCCTCACAAATTTGTATGCTCCTCAGCCCCTCACCCTCTCCCCTTGCCACCTAGGGTAATCAGGAGAGCTTCCCATAAAGTCATGAGAGCTGGAGTGTTATCCCTGGGTCTCGCGATCTGCAGCACTCAGGAGAGTGGACCCTATGCCTTTCTTGAGCAACACAGTACAGCGTGCCCTGATGGTGATGGTGATATTTTGGGGCACGAGACTTGGAGAGCTGGCACAGCCCAACCTCAGATGCAGCACTTGGGAGAGTGGGCCTCACACCCTGACTGGTTAGCACAGTGGAGGTGGCTCTGGAGTCACAGGTGCAGGTGAGCCCACTTGAAGGCATGAGCGCTGAAGAGTTGGCCCTATCTCCTGCTCATGGCAGCATTGAATGGCCTAGCTGGAGCAGTGATGAAGAGCTTTCCTTGGTAGTGCGGATCGGGGAGAGCAACTGGGCTGTCCGGCTCAGCTACAACCCAGGCCCAGATCTAGGTCTTTGAGTTTACCCATCCCCTAATCCACATCATCTTTGAACAGTTGAGGCATATGAAGGGGCTGATCCTGCTGATCCAAAACTGCAAGATTTCCATGACACAAGGCAAAAACAGGATGACCAGGAGGAGTCCCAGTGATGATCCAATATTTATGGTGTCATAGAAGCGAGAGATCTCAAATCAGACCAATGACTCATTGCAGTGAACATTTGCAAGTGAAGATGTGTGGACAGAGGGCTATACTGTGGAACACAGTGGGAACACTACAGCTTCCAGAATGAGAGGTTTTTATATGCTTTGTTTTGTTTTGTTAATTAACTAATTAATTTTTGTCTGTTTTGTTTTGTTTTGTTTTTATTTTGTGAGGGAGGTTACAAGAACAGAAAGCGGCTAGTTGGGGACAGGAGATGAGTGGGACTGGTGTTCACAAAGAATCAATAAAAAGTTTAAGACAAGCAAGCCTCCTATGCCACCCGAGAAAAAATTATAAACTACACACAAAGAAACAAAACACGGAGGATCTCATATTTCCAAAAGAAAGATATGGAAGTCGAAAGAGGAAGGGAAGTGCAGGTGGTAAAGGTTAGAGAGTCCAGAGGGGGCTGTGAATAGCTGAAGTCCCTCCCGTGCTTATCTGAAGATGTCACCATCAATAGCACAATACTAGAAAGATCGTAAGGCCTCAACCCTATGAAAGGAACTTGAGGCAACCAAAGGATGCTAGGAGCTGGCAAAATATTCTATCCAGAAAGCAGCACACCAGTTGGTTATGTAATACCAAATAGTCAGTCCTGAAAACATACATATGAATAACATATAGACATTTAGGACTATATATGTACATACATATATGTATGTAACAATTAAAAAAAGAAGCCATGAATTTGGCAGAGAACAAAAAACTATGTAGAAGAATTTGGAGGAAGGAAATGAAAATGGTAAATTGGCTAACTATATCATAATCTCAAAAAATATACTTAAAAGCAGATTTCTTTATATAATTAACATATACTGATAGTTTTTAAAGCCTGACTCAGGAAAAAATGAGAGAAAGTCATCTTAGTCTTGGGGAAAGCAATATTTTCTAAATATATCACAAATTAAATAATTTAAAAAGTGATAAATTTTGGAATACCCTTTTCAGACACTGAAGCAGAAGAAACATTTGCAATTGGGAAATATTCACAATACACATATTAGATGAATACTTGTCTTTACAGAAATGTAAATAATGTTTAGGTACCAGTAACACAGAGAAAAAAAAAAAAAACAACAGCCAGAATGAAGATGGACTGACATTGGACACATTTGTGGAGACACTTGTCACTCACAGGAGAGCTGCTTGCCATCAACAAATGGTTCCAGGTAGTCCCCAAGCACCCACAAATCCATTAAGAAGCAGCTGGTAAGCCACGTGTGGTATGCCGAGGCCAAAGAATATTCTTCAGTCCTAACAGAAGATGACTGGAATGCAGCAACTAGGGAGATATTTGCAGGGTATATACAGAGTGAGCATACTATGGCAGTGTGTACAAAATTATAACCAGGAAAAGTGATTTTTAGGATGGAAAGTGGATGAGTTCTCTTGTATGCTGGCACAGCAGATCGACTCCAAAGGCAATGCAGGGAATTGCTTGCTGAGGCAAGTGTGCCGGTAGGTAGGCAGCACCTGTTTGAAATGCATGTAAGGTGGACATAAGTAATCTTTAAAACACATGTAACTTTTCACTCAGTGTGCAAAAAGTCAGCTGGGTACATTTGAAACAAGGAGACACTCTTTCCCATGCTCCAAAGTTTCTGGTTTTCATCTCCTGAAGTTGCCCAACAGCATGAGACAGATATGCAGAGATGCCTTCCCAGTTGCCCTGTACACTGTGTTCTTTCAACTCCCAGCTGTCACAGCATTGTATTTCCGAATTCTGTACTCCTTCTCGAGTTTAGCAGGAAAACCTTCTCGAAGCTTCTAATGCCATCTACTTGCAGGGGTGAGGCAGTGCTGTCCAGTGGACTGCTGTGTTCTTGGGTTGAGGGGTTCAGCAGACGCCGTGCTTCTTTGGCCTCTCACTGGATGGACATGGTCAATCAACCTGCTTCTCCCAGGGTCTTCCAGCATATTTCCCCAGTGAAGGAAAACAGAAGCACTGTGCCATCTATACCAAGGTACCTCCACCACGCAGCCGGGAGTCCAGCATAGAGGGGCTTCACCCACAGCAGAGAAGACAGGCAGGTGTGGTTTTTACCATACACTCACCTAACATCATTTAAAGTCTGCATCAAAGCAAGGGTACATATTTGCTTTATTTGTGCACATGGATGCTATGCGCCTTGATAATTGACTCTCTGCTATCTGCTAACCTATGTTGAGCAACAAATAACTAACGCCTACTTTTAGAAAATGTAAAATTGAAAAGGGAACAGACTTGCCACCAAAATGTGAATGTTTTCTAGAATGTTAGAATTATGGGTGTTAAGATACTCCTTAATGCTCTTCATCTGGTCATGGCTGTTTATGGTCCTTCTTGCATTGCCCTCTGCTTTTCTTTGTTTATTATATACAGAATGCTATTCTGTTTTCCATGTAGATGATGGTCCTCCAGTTCCGAATTATCCTAGTCCCATGAACGAGACAAAAGTGCAAATTTTGGTGTTGGTGTGTTCAATAATGAAGGGGTCTGCGCTGTGTGTCACTGCCTGTTTAAAGGCAAGACAAACAAAGCAGAATCACCTGTAGGTTCTTTAGTACCCTCCATGGCATCTCCTCATAGCCCCCAGAAGAACATTTTAGAATGTTCTAATCTTTCCACTCTCCAAATGCTTTCACTTTCTTCTAATTTATTTTTCCCCTGGTGGGAATTTAAGTGACTCGTAGAAATCTGAAAGTGAGAATCCTTTCTTTCATTGTCCTATCCCCAGACTCCTGCATCCATGGCTGTCAGGGTACATAGTCCAATCATCAGAAAGCCACTTTAAGTGCAGTTCAGGCAGCCTGCCTGATTGACTTCATTCCCTGATATTCTTATTGTTCCTAATACAGAGGTGTTTTATCACTGAAACTGTTCACAGAGGCAGACTGTCACCTGTGTACCACTTACCTAGAAGCAAATTGATAAACTCCTGAAATACCATTGAATGTGACGTCAGTGGGGGTGGGGGAACCCTTCCAGAGTTGCATCTGTGTCTCATCCCGGTGCCTCTGAGCTGCTGTCAAGCTCCATTTGATTCCACATGCGCCCTGATAGTTCTAGGGAGGGAAATGTATTCTAACTCTACCAAATAAATTAGATTCCACCAATGTTACAGCCACAGCCTCTTCAGAAGGGATAAGCAAAAGCTGTTGAATAAAGTGTCAGTAGGCTTGGGGCTTCTCCAGCAAGGAGGTTAGGGAGAAGAGGAGCGAAATCTCATAATCCTGCCCCTGGATCATCATCATGCAAATTACCCAACTGCAGAGGAGAAAGCAAACATGAGTCCCTTCTATCTGGTGTACTGTGAATATGTTTCTACCAAACATGGAAAGAATGAAGAGTTGGAAGTCCGAGTGAGGATGGGGAGGTAGAGAGAGGAGAAGGAAAGAAAGGGGGGGGGGGGGCACAGCAGAGTTCTGGGGCTATGAAATGTATTTTTATTTCTGAATTTGGATGGCTTGCCTCCATCCCCCCAAATAAATATGGACAGTCCAGGACAGCCAAGGCTACACAGAGAAACCCTGTCTGAAAAACAAAACTAACAAAAATAAATCATGGTGATAAAACTCATAATGCCCAATGCAATAAGAATTCATCTGTTATCTCATGAAGAATTAAAATAAAACCATTTTGAAAAGACAAATCATTTCACGGTACCTGACATAAAGTGATGCAGGAAAAATTCACAGATTTCTGACAATTAAGTTACCACAAATGCAATTCTTATATTCAAAAGTTGACTACAACCCAGGATCATATCTTTGGAAGTAAAACAACTGAAGTATAGTAGTAAAAAATGAAATACTTAAGACAAAAAATACACTAACTTAATATGAGTTTGATAATGCTGAAGAAAAGCTTAATAGGCCTGAAGACTTGCCAATGAAAATAATTAAAATTAAAACACAGAGACATCGAGGAAGCCAATGATAAGTAGTATTAATGAGTCACAGAGATTTAATACCTTATTATTTGTAAAAGTAACTTATTTCCCTGATGTAATTGTTGTCTCAAAGGCTTACTGGCTCTGTTTGTTGACCTAGGCCTAGTGCTAGAAGCTTCTAGCCTCCATACAATCTAATCCAGGCCTAGAATGTTTTCAGCCTCTGAGATTTACAGATGAATAAGTTCACCTTTTTTAGCTCTCTCTGAACACTGGTGGGCTGGTTCAACTCAGCAGTTATAGTTCAAATTCCTCTCCAAGCTGTTTTATTCAATCAGGCTTCTCTCTCAGCCTCTGACTGAATTGCTCTGCTTGACTTCAAACTAACTCTAGCAACTTGTCCTAATCTTCTGGCTCCTTCTCATTCTGGTACTTTCTGTCTTTACCTGTGTCTAGCTTGTTCTCTCTTTAACCTGTCTATAAAACTCTCTCATAAAACTGCCTCTGAATTCCACAAACTGAACTACCACCAACTCAGCTCTACTTCACTGCCTCTCAACTTAATGACTCAACTAACCTGACTGAACAGCACTGGCTAGAATACAGGATTTGCATGCCTCTATCTCCTGACTGCTGGGATTAAAGGTGTGTAACACCCACTCCTGGATTTAAGATTTTCTTTACCTGACACTCAAGGCTGGCCTTGAATTTAGAGACAAGAGGTCTGCTTGCCTCTGTCTCCTGGGATTAAAGGCATGTCTGTAGTCCAGGGGGATCACACAGACCTAGAAGGTTTTTGGATATGATGTCTTGCCAGAGCAGCCATGTTCTGAATTATAATTCCTCTACACTTACTCATATAATTTGGGTCTGTTATGAAAAATATGCACTATCTCCAAATTTTTAATTTGATGCAAGCAACAAATGTGAAGATTCAGGAAGACAAAACACTTGGGCAAGGCACCTCGCAGAAATGTTATGCCCAAGCAGGTTGCATGTGTAGTTTTCAACACTGATAAACAGGAATTTCCTAAGAAGCTGAAGAGCAGACAAAGAAAATGCAGCTTCCATACAGAGGAGTAAGCATGACCCGAGTTTGTCCTAAGGGGAACACAAATCAGATGGAAGAAGAACAATACTTTATACCATAGAATGAAGCACACAAGGAAATGAAGCCAAACTACTTGTCCACCAGGAAATGAGTAGATACTGAAAATGTGACACATACATAAAGTGAAATGCTATTTATCTTTTTAAAAGTGAGATCACAAAATGTGCAGAAAATTGAGGTATTCAGAATGTATAATATTGGTCACACAGCCCAACAGCTCATAAATAAAATATACACACAAAGTTATCCCTCCTATGTACATCCTGGACATGTGTGTGTGTGTGTGTGTGTGTGTGTGTGTGTGTGTTTAGAACAAGAAGGCTTAAATATTTGGACATGGGGAAGGGATGGATGCAGGTGATGGACACATGAGTCGTGGAATAGAACATAAAATTAATTATCGTTCTAGTTCTAACTCTTGTGGATTTGGGGTTTGTTGTGATGGCCAAGAATATGAGAGTATGAGTGACAGGTCAAAGCCTTCACAGTTTTTAAATGACTATTTCAACTAAACAAGTTCACTGAGACGTGGAGACTTTGGATTTGGTTAATCTCACTGCACAGTGATTTTTATTTGCAATTTCTTCACAATAAGGTTGTAATTATTAAAAATATGAGAAACAAATACCTATCCTTACATCCAAAAAATAATACACAATGAAAAATATCAATAAACCTAGAACTCATTGACAGAATTAAATAATTTTTCTTAAAATATTTCAGGTGTATAAACGCTAAACAAATTTATTGTCAACAAAAAAGAATGTCATTTATGCGAAAAAATAGAAATAAAACTCACTAGGAACATATATGTAAATGAAGGAACAGAGAACACTAAAAATGTAAACTGTAGGCCTGAGAGAGTTGACCTCAGTTGTGGATTTGGTGAAGTCATCTAAGAAGTGGGTCTCAGTCATCACATGTGGGGATTACATAGGCTAGGGTAACCTCTGGACCTGCCTGTGGGGATTATGTAGACCAGGTTAGTTTATCTGAAAGGAGAAGCAAAGACTCGCCCACTGTGTGTTGAACCATTCCCTGGGAGAGAATTCTGAACTGAATTAGGAGAAAGTGGGAAGCTCACCAATATCCATCATTTTCTGCTTCCTGACTGTGAGCTGCCTCAAGCTCCTGCCACCATGCCTTCCCCCACTGAGATGGACTGTATCCTGGAACCATGAAACAAAATGAACCCTTCCTTAAGTTGCTTTTTTCTGATATGCTATCTTAGCAACCAGAAAGTTACTAAGACAATAGGCCAACAAAAATAACAGAAAGTGCTTTACAGCAAAACCGAAATATTTCAATCACAGCATGGAGATGGAAGAATTAATTATACAACTTTAAATTTTGTATTCAGTTTGTAAAATGGCTTTCTGTCACTCTGTTGAAAATGATGATAAATTAATGCAAACCACTCAAATAGGAAGAGTGTGTTACAGGTAGCAGACAAGCAAGGAAGATGACTGAATTCCATATGAAAATATTCAAGAAAATGGGCATTTCTGTTCACAGCACTTTCACCCAAACCAGTGTTAGAGTTATGGGCATGTGAAATAAAAAAAAAATATTGAAATAAACGACACTGTGTTTGGGTAGAATTAAAAATGACTATACATACAGAAAGTATAGCCATTTTGTAAAAATCTGATGTAATATAAAAATTTCTAATAAAACATATTTTTATATCTTCAAAAAATCAATCATTGCATTTATAAGTAAAATTAACTAAAGATAGAAAGTCAAACACCTGTGATATCACTCATACATAGAAGATTAAACAATTATAGAAACAGAAAGCAGAATAATAATGAATGGATATTAAAAGTTAGAGTGTATGTGTGGGGGTGGATAATGGATACCAGAGTTCTGGTGCCCAACAGTAATGTGCTGAGTATAATTTCCAAGTTCTTACACGTTTTGTAAAGAGCTAGAAGAAAGTAGTTTAAAGATTTGCATCACAAGAGACATGATAAGTGTTTAAAGAGGAAGAAACTAGACATTCTGATCCGATCACTTCATTGTGTGTGAGTCAAATTGTCACACTGTGCCCATAAATATGAACAGTTACAGTACCCGTTAAAATGTGAGAAATCCAGCTGAGAGAATTAAGGGGCAATCAAACAGATGGAGAGATGCAATATTGTGAGAGCATAATTTTCTCCAAATTGATCTATGCATTCAATCAAGTTGCTAAATTTACTTTTATATAAAATGTCATATGGATTCTTAAATTCAAGTGGAAATAACAAACAGTGTCACAGTGAGAAAACTCTAGTCTTAGACTGTGTAACTTTTAGATTTATTACAAGCCACAAGAGAGATTGGAGAGATGACTTGGTGGCTAAGAGCACTTGCTGCTCTGTCAGAGGGGTAGGATGGGTTTACAACATTCATATTCACAAGGACGTATATGCCTTCTTCTGCCTTACAAAGTCACCAGACACATGGTACCTACACAGGCATGTAGGCACTCACACATACACATTAAATAAGTAAATAGTAAGACACAACAGTAAAAATATAATAGTGGATCAAAATGAGGAAAGGAGGAGGGTGGGATGGAACCGGAGCCTAGCATAATCGTCATCAGAAAGACCAGAGAGACTTTATGCAGAAACTGATAGACACAAATGCAGAATCCCACAGCCAGATACTGGGTGGAGCTCTGGCAGTGCTGTGGAAGAGGAGCAGGGAGGACTGGAAGAGACAGAAGGATCAAGAACATTGCCCACAGAATCAACTGACTGGGACTCCAATGGGCTCATAGGTCTGACCTAGATGTCTGACCTAGGTCCCCTGCACATATGTTATGGTTATGCAGCTCAGTGTTCTTGTAGAATTTTTAACAATGGGAGGGGGGCTGTCTCTTATTCCTTTGCCTGCCTTTGGGAACCTTTTCCTCCTACTGTGTTGCCTCCAGCCGTGGTGTGAGAATATGTGCCTGGTCTTATTATACCTTGCTATGCAATATTTGTTTGATATTCCTGGAAGGCCAGCTCTTTTCTGAGGGTATGTGAAGGAAAAAGAAAGCAGAGTTATGGAAGAGAGACTGAGAAGAGGGGAGGGAGAAAATTCCAGTAGGGATGTAATACACTAGAGAAGACTAAATAACAAGTACGGCTGTGCTCAGTAAAATATTGCTAGGAAAAAAGGAAATCAATGAAACAGGTAAGTAAAAGAAAAAAATAGATAATTAACATTCAGTAAAATGGTAAAAGTAATTCAGTAGAGGAAAGACTACATTTTAAGTCATTTTTATTATTATCATGTATTACAATTTATTTAATTTGTATCCCAGCTATGGCCTCTTCCCTCTTCCCCTCCCAATCCCACCCTCCCTCCCACTTCTCCTCCCTTGCCCCTCCTCAGTCCACTGATAGGGGAGGTCCTCCTCCCCTTCCATCTGACTCTAGCCTATCAGGTCTCATCAGGACTGGCTGCAATGTCCTCCTCTGTGGCCTGGCAAGGCTGCATTCCCCAGAAGGAGATGATCAGAGAGCCTGCCACTGAGTTTATGCCAGAGAAAGCCCTGCCAAAATTTTTATTTATTTTTATGCATCTTTGTGCGCATATTATGTGTGTAATGCTCATGTTATGGACACGTGGAAGCCAGAGAGGGTGTGTGTGTGTGTGTGTGTGTGTGTGTGTGCGCGCGCGCGCGCGCGTACGTGTGCTTGTATGAAGAAATACATAGAAAAGAACAAAATTATGTCACTTGTGGAAAGTAGTAGATATAGCTGGAACTTGTCATTTTGGATGAGTTAAAGCAGTATCAAAATAGACAGAGACTGTTTGTCTTTTGTATATGGCTCCTAGCTTGAAACATAAGATCATGCCTACACATATGACATGGGTATAGAAGAAAAGTGTCTAGGGGAACAAAGGGAACTAATGCAAAGGGGTATAAGAGAAGCTTGGAGAGGTATGGGGGCGGTACTCAATGTACATTATATTCTTGTATTAAAATGATCTTATGTAGCATAGTACTATGAACAATGAAGATATACAATGATGAAATACAAGTAAAGTTCATGAACAATGAATAAATACAGAAATATATACATTTCTACAAAAATATAGGGAATAAACAAAAAATAGCTACTGACAGACAAATACATAGATATAGTTGTAAATGATTATATCCTAGGCACGTAGAAAATTGGACATATACAAGTAACACTATTACAAACATTGACAGGAACATGTGTTAAGTATACAGATACTGTTGTCAATGCTGTTGCTGTTATTGAACCTAATACGTTGATACAGATAACTACATGGTCCCAATTTAGTGTCAGATGTAGATACGTAATATAAATTGATGTCTGCATCAACACAAGTAAAATAATAACAGATCAACATAGAGTAGGCCTAGAAATTGAGAAAGAAATTGCTGTCGATGTCATTGACATATAGACAGATAAATTGATGTGGGGTGTTCTCCGAAATAAATATTGGCAAGCACAGATAAAGAGAGTCGTGGCTATGTCCATATTGGTGCAATTGGTTTTTTTTAAAGGTTATTTATTTACTTTATGCCCATGAATATTTTGCCTGTAACTATACATGTGTACTTTGTGTATTCTTGGTGCCTGCAGAGGCCAAAAGAGGTGCCAGAGCCTCTAAAATGGTTGAGAGCCATCATGTGATTCTGGGAAACAAACCTGGGTCCTCTACAAGAACAGCAAGTACCCTTAACCACTGAACCCTCTTTACAGTCCCCCTGTTGCCGCTTTGAAGTACAGAGGTAAGCAGGTATGAACATATGCACAGGTAAAGAATTAGATGAAATGTATGCACCTACATCAATATTGATGTCAATTTTGATATCCAAATGTAGATATAAATATGAGCAAATATCCAGAATGTATACATGTTTGTATGTATATTTGCTACTGCACATGACACTGCTATGATAGCTATGGACTAAACAGACATTGATGTTAATGTTAATATTACTATAGCTAAAATATGAACTCCCTGCACCTGTTTATATAGAGACACAGCCGTAAGTATAGATGATACTATGCAACATCAATGCATGTATTGACAGATGTTGATCACACATAGAAATAAATATGTATGTGGATTTCATGATTGAAACTGTCAATATCAAGATGGATAGAAAAATAGAACAATTTAGATTTAGATACCAATGTCAGTTTCAATACCAATATTAATATACTGAGGAAACAGAGAGTGAGACACAAGTATAAATTATCTGTAGGTATTGAATAGTTCTTGATATCTTTGTAATTGCAGAGGGAAGTATGTGTGCATTCAGCTTTGGGAAAGCATTAAGTATTTTCCACATTACTAAATGTTATAAGTGCACAATCTAAACACCAGTACTGACACCCCTCCTCTAGCCTGCCCCAAGAAGTCAGCCTCTCATTCTCCCAAATCCATGTTCTTCTGTAATAGGCCATGTGTTGTGAGCAGATACAAACCATCCCAACCTTGGCCAGTCCTGATGGTGTGGGGGCAGCCTTAACCACTCTTTGGAGTACTTTGTGAAGTTTTCTATTTCTATAATTTGAATGCTTCTAAAACTGTTCACGTCCACACTGTGATAACTCTTTTTAATTTTTTTAATTTATTACAATTTATTCATTTTGTATCCCAGCTGTAGCCCTCTCCCTCATCCCCTCCCAATCCTACCCTCCCTCTTCTCCTCTCATACCCTTTCCCCAATCCACTGATAGGGGAGGTCCTCCTCCCCTTCCCTCTGACCCTAGCCTATCAGCTCTCTTCAGAACTAGTTGCATTGTCTTCCTCTGTGGCCTGGTAAGGCTGCCCCACCTCTTCAGGGGATAGTGATCAAAGAGCCAGCCACTGAGTTCATGGAATAATAACTCTTGGGGAGATATAAACACAGGTCTATATATATAAGATAGGACACCAAAAACACACCAAGAAAGAATCCCACTCACCTTTGGCTCAGTGAAACAGTGAGTTCCTGGGAACTACTTGCAGAATAAAGATGACCCCAGATCTACTATAGCCCTAAAAACTACACACCAACATGGATAGTGGCTCATAAAAGCTGCATCCCTGTAGGTTCCTGAACAGCAATCAGGCATACTGGCAAGTCAGCATCTCCTCTCTCAGCAATTGTGGGGGCTTTAAAAGGTCTAGGGAAATCTGGGTTGTTTCCAGGTTCTGGCTATTACAAATAAAGCAGCTACGAACATAGTTGAGCAAATGTCCTTGTTGTGTACTTGAGCATCTTTTGGATATATGCCTAAGAGTGGTATAGCTGGGTCTTGAGGAATCACTATTCCTAATTGTCTAAGAAAGTGCCAAATTGATTTCCAGAGTGGTTGTACAAGTTTGCATTC
>CM053743.1:77361758-77420297 GCA_028658305.1 Pachyuromys duprasi | reverse complement strand
GAAGGATCTCCTCCCCTTCCATCTGACCCCAGATCATCTTGTCTCCTCAGGGCTGGCTGCAATGTCCTCCCCTGGGATCTAGCCAGGCTGTTACTCCCTGGCATGTATTGGGGAGGGTTGAAGAGTCAGCCATCAAGTTCAAGACTGAAACAGTCCCTGTTTCCCTTACTAGGGTCTTCGGTTCGACAATGAGCTATCATGGGCCACATCTGAGCAGGGGTTCTAGGCCATATCTATATACGGTCCTTGGTTGGAGAAACTGTCTCATATAAGAGCCCTGTGCCCTGCTCAGTTTGATCTTTGTGGAGCTGTTGTTAGTGAGTTTTTAAATGGGGGATTTGGTAGGTAGATAAGCAGGGTTGCAGAATCAAAGCATAGCAACTTGCTCATAACAGCCTATTGTGAATCGGAGACATGGTTGCAAGGTAGTCATAACAAAGTTATAAGGACAGGTGGTCATAATGGCCTTCTGAAACAAAGGCATGGTTGCCATTTTCAAGAACAGAAAGTACGGAACCATTTCTAGTTAAGGTCACAGCCCAAATCCTTGAGAAACAGATTAAATCATAAGTGGGAATGAACCATAAGATGGCTTTCAAATCCAAGATTCATCACTTCCTGTGTTTGGATACTTAGTCCCCGGGTGCTGGCACTGTTTAGGAGGTTGGGCAGAGCTGGAGAAAGTAAGTTTCTGAGGAGAGCACCTGCTTCCAGCCATCTGTCTGCGTCCTCATCCACCAAGATGTGAACAAGCTGCTGCAGTAAGGCTTTCCACACCTGATGGAAAAGCCACATCTTCTCAGACATTGAGCCAAACTAAGAATTTTCCTCTTAAGTTGCTTAAGCTGGGGGGTAGGGGCTATATTGTATCACAGTGTGAGAAAGGCAACTAATTCACTCCTTGTTCTGTCATGGGACATTGGTATTTGGATTACTCATTGAAAGGGAACAGGCATAGTCCTGGAGAGTGGCCAGAGGACTCACCTGTATGTTCTCCTTGACTCCAGCACTAGTGGAAAAAGGCATGGGGCTGGGCTAGGAGCTCAGGGAAGAGAAGAGCTGCAAGGGGCAAAGGTGACAGTTAACTACCACGGAGATTAGGATAAATGGCCATACCTGTGCTCTTTCCATATTAGCAGTAATGTGGAAACCCTCCACAGTGATGTCTGAGCTCACAACTGCAAGGCTTTTCCACACTTAAGTGGATGAAGGCATGGAAGGGCCTGAACAGGAAGCAAACTCCTGGGAAAGCTATTAGCCTCAGCATTTGCAATTCATGGGACACTGCTTGCCTTAAGGGGCATCATTGGCAGAGGCCTGTTTGGTTTAAAATGTAACTCTCACCCTGAGCAGGCTGAGCATTCAGATCTCAGCTGGGTTTCTCTTGAATTTATTAACTTACAAATGGAAATACACTTACTTCCTTGACTATCTCTCAGCAACCTCTTAACTTGCTTTTCCCAGGAGTGCAGCTGCTCTCCCCAGGCTCCTAACTCAGAGCCCCCTGACTTCTGTTCCCTTTGGCTCTCATCTCCCATCAGTTTACCAAACCCTTCAGGTAAAGTTTCACTTTTCCAGCAGGCTTTGTTTGAGTCCTTCCTCTCCCTTAACACCCAGGCTTCAATCACAGGTACTAACTGTTCTGGAAATCCCACCTGCTTCCTCCTTCTATCAACTGCTGAATGTAATAAAGCATTGTAGGCACTTTCAGAGTTAGCATCTGTAAGCAGCTTGGAGCTCTGTTAACTTTTCTTGCCAAAGTTCACAATGATAGTTCCAGGATCAGCCAGGGGAGATGGTGTAATCAGTCAGACTTCCACGTCTCTCAATATAACCAAAGTTTTACCTATAAGAGTTTTAAGATTTACATGTAAAGCATAGGACAGGAGTCCAGAAAATTTATGAATAATATGAAATAGTATTGGTTTTCCTGGTGAGTTGCAGGCTGCTCTGGAGTGACTATATTTGTTTGCACTTTTTCAATACCTTCTCGATCATCAGTTCTCAACTGTTGAGACTCCTATAATCTAAAACCATTGGAAAACACATCTATTTTTATTATAGTTCATAACAGTAGCAAAATTGTAGTTATGACGTAGCAACAAAATAACAATTTTATGTTTTGGGGTCACCACAACATGAGAAACTGTACTAAAGGCATTAGGAAAGCTGAGAACCACTGGTCTAGATGAACTGCTTACCCTCATCTCTTACGTAAACCCTTTCATTAAAGATCAGACTTCCCAAGAATTATTATATTCTTCTTTACCGTATCCATCTTTATTTTTGTTTTGAGTGAACAGAGAAAGAAGTGTTATCCACTGAATGCACATTTTATTTAACACTGTGGTTATCAGATATGTCCTTGTCCCACTCTGACCCACTCCTGTCCCATTGAACTCAGGTTAGACTCACTAAGGATAGAAGATGATATGAAGAAATACTTCAGATAAATATTCAAAAAACTACAAAAGTTTCTGTCCTGTACAAAGGTATATAAGTAGATGTGGCTGTATTTTCAGGTTCTGTCCAGTTTTACACCGGGTACAGGGTAGAAAATGTTTTATGGCTGATGACTTGTCACAGGGTACTTGAGTTACAAGGTTGTCAACATAATGACAGGGTTGGAGAATGAAAGGTAAATTGTTACCTCTGATAAGCCGCCTTAACAAGATTCCCCAGTATTTCAGCCCGTCCTCCCATGGACAGTCAAGTTTGAGATTGTGTGATTACAGTGTGCACCTGCAAGCCCCATTGTGCTGCTCAATCTGTGGATTCCACTGTAGGTCAAGGCCGTTAATCACCAGAAGGCCTCAGGGCAGCCATGTAGAAGCTTATTTATGGGCAAATCAAGAGGCTGAGATCCTGAACCGTGCCTGATGGGCTTCGCTAATATGCTACTTGTGGCTAATTTCTGAGCTGCTGGACCCACAGGTGTTTGCCCTCACCCATAAATCAGGCCTCCCGCCTCCCCTCATGGTCCCACCATGCATATAGATGGCCTGCTTAAATGACAAGCAGGAAATGATGGATGAAGCCCTAAATCACCTCAATGCTTACTCACCTGGGTCTCCTTGGAACCAGTGCTGCGACATTCCCACTGCCCTGATCAGTTCAGATGTTATTATAACCCAAGTTCTCTGTGCCACTGCATGCAACCTTCCTGCGGTACAAAGTGTACCGTTCCCATCTTGATGTGTTTTGCTTGTAGAGTTCACCCTTCGCATAAGAGAGCACCATTAAACCCCCGCCACAGCCCTCAGAGCAACCAAGCAGAACAGAATCCCGATGACCTAACCTGCAGAAGCAAACTCTCTCAGGGAGTTTAGCTTCCATTTAGTCTTAATTTATTTTTTTATAATTAAAGATGCTAATTAAGTGGACCACAAACCAAACAATCCAAACAGCTAAATATTATGGGCAGGAAATAGTTGGTTTGGATGTAGTTTGATTCTCCAGAGTGGCTCTTTGTTTTAAATAGATGTATTGGTCGTTATAAAACCCAGCAACTGGAGAAACATGTATCTCTTAATGCTTACAATATATAACTTTGCTTCAAAGAAGGAGAGATGTACAATTTGGAAACTTTTTATCCAGGCTTCTGTTGAAGATACTTTTAGTAGAAAATATTAGTAAAGATAATACACTGTAAGTAGCCACATAGGTGGAAAAAATCCTGAGAAACAAAAGCCTATCCCTTTTAAAACCAGTCCATAATAGGATTGATTTGGCAGAGGAACTGGACAAGGCTGGCAGATTGCACTTGCGATTGGAGGAGGAGCCCCCTGCTTGACTTTTCAAACACCCCCTATTTTGAAAGCCACAACCTTAGAACAGATTGCGGGTTGAGAAAATACATGGTACATGGACATAGTAGTTTATTTGGCTATTGTCCTGGCACTTTTTATTTGAACTTAGTGAATAACTCTCACAGCACCATTTTGATTACAAAAGGCATATTCATTTTATTTAATTTACTTCCAAATGAGCTGGAGTAACAGAAGACAGGTCATCATTTTGGATAAAATACCTGAGAACTTTTTTGTTTGTTTGTTTTGTTTAATTTTGCTTTGTTTCCCTCCCCCCTCTGTGTAGCCATAGCTGTCCAGGACTTGCATATAGAAGAGGCTGGCTTCTGACTCACAGAGCTCCCCTGGCCTCTGCTTTCCTGAGTGCTGGGATTACAAGGGTGTGCCGCTGCACCTGGCTTTCTTGAGATCATTTGAACTCTAAGATGTCCTAACTAAGCCAGGCCCTGTGGAGCCTGAGATTTTGTTTTATGCCTGATGAGCCCTGCAGTTGTCTCATGGCTTCTAGTTTTCAGGCCAGAGTGAAGGGATGCAAGCCCAGAACTAGGACTCCCTGCCATAAAGTGATACAGTTGAACATGCAGGGAACACTGGTTGTGTGCTTGCATCCAGCAGGTGGGAAACCCAGTAACCCCTAGCATTGAGGGATATCCTCAAGAAAGCCTCATATGAGCGGAAGAAGGAACAGACCATGGACTAGCTAGTGGTCCAGACCCAGCAACACACTATGAAACAAGACCTGTGAATAGCAAACTGTTGATACCACACATTGTGCTGCAATGCAATGAGATCAAGAGTATTGATAACAAAATTCTCTAGCAACAAACATATAAAATCAGCTGAAAACTAACAGACATAAGAAGATGAAATTATGACTATAAAAAAGATAAAAATCACAGAGAAGAGTAATCAAAAATTGCATAGATGTCAGAACTAGCTAAAGCAGAAGTCCATAACTTCTGAAATTGTGTTCCACACACTCAGAAATTATAGCAGATATTTAGAGGCTATATAAAATTAAACTTCAAGAGATGAACAGAACAGAAAAAATAATTTGCCTAGTCTTAATTTCAGTTTATATTCTCTAGAAGAAAATATTTGTCATGGTAGCTCAGTATCCAAGTGGGTACCCTAGTGAGGGGAACAGGGACTATTTCTGGCCCTTTGACCTCCCTCCCCCTCTCCCCTTGAGAGGGAGGAGCAGCCTTGCTAGACCACAGAGGAGGACATTGCAGCCAGTCCTGAAGATACCTGATAAGCTAGAATCAGATGGAAGGGAAGGAGGACTTCCCCTATCTGTGGACTTAGAAAGGGGCAGGGAGGTAATGAGGGAGAGAGGGCGGGATTGGTAGGAAATGAGGGAGGGGGCTACAGCTGGGATACAAAGTAAATAACTTGTGATTAATGTAAAAAATTATTTTTTTAAAAAAGAAAATATTTGTCAACTTGATAGTGTTGTAAAAAGATGCTAAATACAATGAAACAGAAAAGGAACAAGAATCGGAACACTTTGAAAACAAAACCAGGTACAAACTTAGACTTTCTGAGAATGGGAGAGGAGAACAAAGCAATATTATGGGAGAAATAATAGTGAAAGGGCTTGCCAGACAGCTCACTGGGCAAGAGCACTGGCTGCTCTTCCAGGCCCTTGAGTTCAATTCTCAGCACCCACATGGTGGCCCACAACTGTCTATAACTCCACTTTCAAAGGATCTGATTCTCCCTTCTGACTACTTGGGCACTGCACACATGTGATACACTTACACACATGTAGGCAAACCACACATACACATAAAAAAGAATGTCTTAATATCACCGATGAATAGATCTGAAATCTCAATAAATCCCAAGCGTAAGAAATATAACAAACACAAAGAAAACCATAGTCACATTATACTGAAACAAGCATGCTCAAATAAACTAATAGAACAAATGTCAATGCAGACACAAGCCACATCCTGCACAGAGAAGCAGACAGAACCCCTGCAGTGAACTCAACCTCTTCCAACTGTGGAGAGGAAAACAAAGTCATTGACACAGAGTGCAAATAACTGATCTTTCAGAAGCTTCAGTGAAATAGACACTTTCCTATACTCAGACCAAAGGAATCTGACACAAGGATTTCTATGCCAGGAATGGTGTTAAAAGGGGGGATTTCAGAGAGCAGGAACTCCAAACCAGAAAGATCTGACTGCATGCATTGGACAGAGAGGAGGTGCAGCTACATACGTGTGCTTATTTGTTTACTTCCTGTTTACTTTTAACATGTTGTTAAGTATGTTATTTATTTCGTGGCTGTGTGTACATGTGCACACATATGTGCTATGGGTTTGGAAGTGTATTATCAATGTCTACACGACATTTCTACAACAGCCTATTGAACAAGAGAAGGAAACATAAGTTTTAAGAGCAAAGAACAAACATTTACCAACACAGAATATTCTGACTCAAAATACATCTTAATGAAACATGAAGAAGTTGAAATCAGTCATTGTTTTTCTCTTTTCACAATTCATCCAGCTTCTCTGGAAAGTCTTGAATGCTGGGCACCAAAGATTCACATCTAATGATGCACACAGGAGGAAATAAGAAACCTGGATCATCTTAGATCCAAAAAGGTGAGAGAGGCCCTGAGCTATCTTCCCAGGCTCTAGAGTCCTAATTCAAATCTCACAGGTGTAACAAAAGCTTCTCTCTCCCTATGTTCCTCACCTGCTTGTCCTCCAAGCTGCAGAATCCATTCTTTCCCATGACTCCGCACAGAGCCAGAATTCCTCCTGGAGATGCTGCTTCCAGAAGGTCTTATCCCTTCTCTTCCACCTCCATATTTGTGCGTATTTGGGATAACTCTTTTTCCTGTCTCCTGTAAGTGCTGGCCTGCCTAGCTTCCTTCTGCATGTTGGCTTGTGTGGTATGCAGAGCAATGGCCTCCAGGGAAGAGCACCCCAGTTATTGAAACCTACCCATACCTTGTGTTAAACAGCGTATTAACATGTTTAGTAACTATAGTAAATTACCTGAAGCACAGTGCCTCTAAGAGAAGCAAGGCTGAGTTAACTCTCAGTATCCAAGCAGAGAATCCCAGTGCCAGGTAGATGATTGCAGTAGAAGCGCATGAAAGAGGAAAAGATCATGTGATCAAACTGGAAGCCATAAGGATGGGGTGGTCACCATCACGAAGAAACTAAGGATATTCCAAGAGCAATCCCCTCATTCCCTTCACAGCCAGTATTCTAAGTGTACTACGGACCTCACTTCTAGCAGGTCATCCTACCTCGCTCTGCCACACTGAGTACCACATAAACAATGCATGAGGTATTGGGGATACCTTCACCCAAACCCAGCTCATAGCATGCCTTCATGGCTTCTTATAATCCTGAGAGTCCTTAAAAGCAAAAGAGGTAACAGAAGAGTGGTCCAGGCCAATGTGCTGTGGAAGGACTTGTCTCTTGCCCTGGCTTTGGAGATAGAGGACCCATGAGCCAAGTGGGGAAGCAGACTTGGAAGCCTGTGAAACATGCCAAGTCTTTCCTCTAGAGTCCCAGACCTGCACAAGCCTGGGGCAGGCTCCTGAAGAGGGCAATAGCTGGCTGGTCCAGATAACAGGGCACCAGAGTGTCCTAGTCACAGCTGAAGTCCAACACACATGATGGGCACACAGCAATCCACAGACCATGGGCTTTCCACATGCACGCCTCCTGCTGTGGAAGAGGCACAGTAGCCCGAGGTCTCAGGCCCTGTGTCTCCCACTGACGTGCTCACAAGAGCCATGCTAGGGAGGTTAGTATTTCTTCTAATTAACACTGTACCTGTCTGTAGTGTGGTTGTTGCTGTTTTGGTAGAATTTGTTTTTGTTTTGGTTTGATACAGTCTCTTACTTTACAGTTCAAGCTGGCTTGGAACTCAAAGCCATGCTCCTGCCACAGCTTTCCAGGTGTCAGGATGGCAGATATGAGCCATTATATACAGGTAATAACTTATTGCATAAAGTTAAAATGTGAAAATGTGAATGGCCTAGATGGGAGCATGAAATGAGTACATGGGATGTTAGTTTACATTGTGTATAGAATTGGGGGTCTGTGTGTCTTCTGCCACCCCTGAGAAGCAGCCACAGCACTGGGGGACTATGTCCCCTGTCCTCTGACACTCAGCAGGGAAGGATTCTGTACTACCCAGATCTGGTGCAGCTGAGCTGAACTCCTGTCAGCTTGATAAATAACCAGAACTGAGGACAGCCTTGCTAGCATGGTGTTAGAATGGTAGTGTGGTCTGGAACCAGGAGAAAACCTATTACCCTGGACTTGGAGATAGACAAAAAAAAATCACAAAAAGAAAGAAAGGAAGGAAGGAAGGAAGGAAGGAAGGAAGGAAGGAAGGAAGGAAGGAAGAAAGGAAGGAAGGAAGGACTGTCAGAAAAATAATGAAAACAAAGAGTGAGGTGATAATGAACAAATACACAGGAGAATATGTACCTTACACCAGTGCGTCAGTAGAAGCCTGAGAGACATCTGTCAGCCCTCACAACCAGATGGGCTATGTGACGATGTCTATGTTTCCACGATAGTGACTGTAGATTTCTTTAGGCAAATAATGATGAAAAAGTCACCCGACAATTCCAAAAAAGAGAAACGTGCAAGGCACCTGGGGAAAGGCTCATGCAAGAGTTATTGCCATGCCATGTGGGATCTAAAAAGCAGAGGCATCCGGGGCTGGCAGAAAACATATTGCAGACAGGGAGGGTGCTTTCCGATGTGGGAATTAAAAGGGCACTAGCTAAATCTGTCAGAAGGCACTTTCAAGATGTAGTGCTGAGGAATTATATCAGAAAGGTCACTCAGAGAAATGTGAGTGTCACCAAGTCAAGTACACCTCAGGAAGAACAGATGATAGGAGATATGTCTTCTCATAGCTGAAATGATGGATTGCGGAAGTGTATGAAGCACACCGCAGGTATAAAGGGGAATCAAGATGGAGGGGGGGGGAATAAAATAGGAGAGTAATACAATAGCGGCGAAACTGTAGGAGCCTTCAAGGAAGTGCCGGGAACAACAGTGGAACTTATTGAATAAAGCAAAATTTATTCACAGCGTTCAGATGGCAGCATCCAGAGAAACAGCCTAGGGAGTGGCATTGTGGCTGACTGCAAGATGCTGCAAAGAATACATTTCTTTAAAAAATTGTCATATGTTCTCATGGAATGCTGCATGAATAATTTAACAGGCGTGCCAAGATTTATGAAGCCAGTGTTATCACTGGAATGTTCCTGCCAGCCTTAAGAATTTGTTTTTTTAGGCACTGGTTTGGTTGTAACCAGCGTAATTATTTCTAGTTGTCATTCGCATGGCAAAAATTGAATAGGGAGATTTTGGAACTTCTTACTGTGGTGTGCGTGGTCCAGGACTTATTGTCACAATTATCCAGAGTGCACCATCCTTGTCCACTGGGCTTGGCTGGCCTTCAGTCTTGCTGTCTACTCTTTCCTTAACATCACTACAAGGGCATCCCTGCTCTGAGTTCACTGATGTTGTTGATACTGCTATTCACCTGCCTTTTTTACTTCATCTGTGTAGAAACCCCCTCACTACAAGGCAAAGAACAGTCAGGACCACACTTTGCTGTAAAGGAAGCAAGTCAGCCTCCACTATCCCTGTCTGGTTGCCTGTCAGAAGGGCAGGCCTGGTGGACACTGAGGGAAAGCAGCCCTATGGAGAATCACAGTGACCCTGGCTTCCATCTCAACGCCCCGTGTTAACAGAGCCGGCAAATGCTATGCAGCCATTTCTCTCCAAGGCTGGGAACTGCTCACAGTCACAGAGCAGAATTAAAGTTCTTTATGGCACATTGCAAAGGGAAGGTTGAAATTGGATGGTAGAGTCTTGCGTCAGTGGTTTTATCTTCATGGTCCTTTGAAAATTGCAGTTCATGTGTTCATCTCGGTTACATAACACACCAGTTGTGGGGAGGTAGAGCATTGCCCCCGGGCTAGAGCGTTTGTCATGTGACATTGGGCCACTTGATTCATTCTTTCCCAACCTTTTGCCCCAAGCTAATCTGTGCTTTGTCCACTGATGCAAAGATAATTCAATTTATGGAATGTTATGCAAGCCCTCATTGAACTTTATGGGACTCTTAACCATCGGTGGCTGTTCATTTAAGGCAACCACAACAACGGGGAAAGGGTTTATTCTGAGCTGCTGATATGCTGTTTTTAAAGCCTAATATGTAAATAACCTTTGTGTTTCTAACACTTCGTACTGGCTGGACATTTTCCTAAAATAAAATCACTTTGTTTTGTCTCTGAAAAAAAAAGAATAAGTGATTTTCAAAAAGGAATAGCTTGGTGCAGTTAAAACACAGGGCAGTCTACAAAGACATGTGTTATGAAATCCATGAAGTACACCATCACTGTTCAGTTCCCTCTGCATCCTGAAGAAATTCTTTGCTTGTAGGATTTTTAGTGCTCTGGAAACAAATGCCTTATAAACACTAATTAATGTCATGAATAACAGCAGCCATAAAAGTAGTGTAAACAATGTGCTAAAAATGTAGATAAAGAATTAACATACAAATAACACTATACAGACTGCGCAGGTTGTATTTATAAATACATGTGTATATAGATATACGTATATGCAATTAGTGAAAGCAGAGACTATGGATTTGAAGATCAGGGAGGGTTGTATGGGAAGGCTTGGAGGGAGGAAAGGCAAAGGAGAAATGTTATAATAATCTCAAAAATAGAAGATAAAAAAGAACTAATGTATAAACTAAACATGTACTTCCCAAAACAATTCAAAATGTGTCATTGTTTAAAAATTGCACTTTGAGAACAAGTATGTGCTGCTCTAAGGGAGGTGGTGATGGAGAACCGGGGACTATTTGCTTCATCACAGAAGACAGAACTCTGCTCTTCCTTAAAGAGAACACAGAACTTCTGCACTTAAAGAGGCATGGAGGAAATAACTCATGCATCTGGCAGAGTCTGCGAGAGGGCTTTTATCACAGGTGGAGCCTGCACTGTGACACAAGCTGCAGATGGTCTGTCCAAATGAGCCATTTACTCATGAATTTAGGGTTTCTTTCCATTTCTCCTTCATTAACCCATGTGGAAGGCACAAGTTGCCATCCCTCCTCTGAGATGATTTGTTCTTTCCCCTACAAGATCATGCTTCCTCTTGCCACTGAGACAAAACGAACTGAGCAGAACTCCTTCCTCCATAAGGAGGATGGGTCCCCTTTCAGAGTTTCATTTGTGCACTGAGTGCAGAGATCAACCTCTTGAAAGATCATGTTTATTACTCACAGCACAACCATCTGACTCACAGGCTTGTAGGAGCCTCTTACCAAGCCCTCTTTGTATAGATCACGCCATGCTACAATACACTACAATCTCCCGATGCCTGCTAAAGGCCAAGGCAATTCCTTGGGCATTGTTGTTGATAGTCAAGACCCCACAGGCTAATTATGCTGCATCTCCTACCCCTGGGGACTCTCTTTCCATTAGACCTTCAAGGCCAGGTCATTGCCTGGATTTTCTTTTTCATCGCAACCAGCCCATGCAGACAAGTTGAGCAATCCAGTCAGTGAAGAGAACAGCCAAAGGGAAAAGGTCACATCTGAAACACATGTCCTCGCAGGGCTGCAGGTAGAGAAGGCACAGAGGAGAATCTCTTGCTCCTGCTCCCCTGGAACTCCATAGCTTGCCCTCTCCACAAAGCTGTCTTTTGCTCTTACTTCCCACTTCACCCTGTATCGCTGCTCCCTCTGACCTTGACCAACTCCAGAAGGCATTATTCTGCAGCTGTTTCATGACACACTGATGTTCTTTTCTCACCTGTCTCAAGAAGCTCATGCTCTAATGCTACTATGAAGTGTGCTTGCCCAGGCCACTTAGGAAAACAGACAACTCCCTGTCCTGCTTTGTTTTCTAGTACTGTGGTTAAGACCCTTACCAAAAGCAACTTGGGAAGGAAAATGTTTGTTTCAACTTTCAATCCATCATAAATGGATGAATACAATCCATCATAAAGCAGAGGCAGGGAAGGAACTCAAGACAGAAACGCAGAAGTAGGAACTGAAGTAGAGGCCATGGGCATGATGCTTCCTAGCCTGTTCAGCCTGCTCTGTTACACAAACCAGGACCACCTGCTCAGGGGTAGCACCATCTACAATGGCATGAGCCCTCCCGCATCAATTATTAATTTAAAAATGCCCTACAGACTTATCTGATAAAGGCATTTTCTCAGTTGAGGTTCCCTTTTCCCAGATGACTCTAGCTTGGGTCAAAACACTAATTAGCATTCCTTTCCATTGCAGGAAAGACTCTTTTATGCTATTTAAGGCCTGGAGACAGTAGAACATAGAGGGAAAGAAAAATCTTGTCTTTTCCAATGAGCTATTCATCCTATCTTATCTGCTCCTGCCCACTGAGCCTCTTCACAACCACCTCCCTGACTGTCTGGCCCACAGTCATCAATTGGATTACAGTCTGGCTATACTGGGACTATGCTAACTGGGATGTGGTAGGCTGTCAGTATGGAGGCAAGAAACACTGACAGTCTATCCCATCCTATTCAGCAGAGGTACAGAAAGTCAATAAAATCTCTCTTTCTTCCTCCTCCTCTTCCACTTACTCCTTCTCCTCCTTTTTCTCCTTTTCCTCCTTTTTCCTTTTCCTCCTCTTCCCTCATTTCTCCTTATTCATGCATCTCTTTTTCTGTGGGTTTCTAATTTGTGTTGTTTGGAAACATGGCATACATAGAAATTCACATATAATGTATGCATACTTGACTTGAGTCCTCTTAAGAGAATTCTGCATGACGTTCCTTCCATGTTTCTGGCCCTCTTTATACATTACACCTGTCCACCCATTTTATCTGCTGAATGAGCCCACTGTGGGATAAAGAAGCATGGTAAGGAGAAAAGGCCCTTTGGATCTATGTGTCATGTCCTGTGCCCTTCCTATGGATGGGTCAGCCTCTGGGCCATTCCTTGGTCTTTCTTTATTATTAGTCTCCTAAGGGCTTAAGTGGCTGTGTAAAAGACGGAACCTGGGCACCACCATGATGCAGAGGGAGCCAATTCCCTCTTTGCCAAAATTAGTTGTTTTAATTTTTTTTATTCTCTTTGGATAGTAGGCATACTCATAAGTATGAGACAGACTTCATATTGCTTATGTTTTGATTAGTGATGTTAAGAGTTGCATTGTTTTCTTACCTTTGCATTGTTCTCTTTGGAGAAATTTCTACTCAAACCTTTTATTGAGTTTTAAGATGAGGCTGTATCCTGGTTGGAGGAGCTGTCTGTACTTTCTGGTTGTTATTCTACCTCATATAAGGGCCTGGAAGTGCATTCTCATCTTGGTAGGTGGTCGTCTGTCTGACTTTTCCATTGGGGTGTTGAGAGAGTCTGTGCACCCAACAGTGTAGGGGGCTTTGTCCTCCACACTCAGGTTCCTCTGCTTTTAATGTCACAACACACAATTGCAGACCCAGCAGTGAACTTTTACCCGGTTCTTTCGAAAGTTGTACATTTTAGAGACATAAACTTCGAAACTACATGTTGTACAGTCTCTAGATTTATCTTTTTTCCATTAAATTATTAGCATATCTTTGTTAGACAAAATGATGAGTTTTGTAGCATCATTTTTGTGTCTCATGCGGTTTTCATGTCTTCTTTCTATTGCCTTCTCTGGCCTCTGCTCTTCCTGATGCTCCTTTTTTTTAGATAGCCCTTGTTGTGCTTCTACGCTGTTGTGTATAAAATCCAAGTTGCCTATCTGAGGGCAAACATGGCACCTGCCTTTCTTAGTCTTCCCTGACAATAATTATAGGTCCACCCTTCCTTCTGAACATGGTGGACCTGTGTCCTCAGAGGTTGATTCCTGTTGTGGCCACAGTGCTTCGTGCACAACAAGGAAAATGCATGAGTATTCTGTCCTTCACCATTGGTTACCCATGGGCTGATGTGGTTTCCATTGATTTCTTTTAGATAGATATTTTTCTATTTGTGAAAAAGGTCCAAGTGCCCATGGCTTTTCTTCTGCTGTGGCTGACATGAGCACATTAACACTATGGTTCTGCTGTCTTAAGTATATATCTTTACATTTGCTTTTGTTACTGTCATCTTATTTGCTCTGTTGTACACACATACAAGCATATGCATACATATGCATAAATACACACATACACGAACACCACATTCATACAGAGACGCATAGTCACACACATATACACCAAAGTACACATGCTCATATACACATAGAAACAAATACTTATATGTACATTTACATACACAAATATATACACATGTACAGAAACATAAGCACACCCCCCCAAACACACGCACTGCCTATGATATAATTATTCCATGCCCCTATGTAGATTCACACATTGTCTGATTTTCATTAGAAAATGTCATGGAATTGAATCACACACATTCCTGGTTTGAAAGTTATGTAAAGATATGTGCAGGTAAATTCTAGGAAATGGGACTGCTAAGCCAAAGTCTCTTAAGATTTTCTACTCCTGGGGGGTGGTAATGTCGTATCCTTTTCCTGTAGCTATTTCCTGTGGGATTGGCCATCTTGGTCCTTGCTACTTCAACCAAAATTGGATCATCTTATTCAAGGGAATAAGAATTTCCCTATCATTGTGTCAAAATACACAAGGGAAACAAGCTAATGCATTAAATGTTGGTTTTAGGCCATGACTTAGAAGTCTCTATTCACAATGTTGGGTAGGGCATGGCTTATCAGCTCATATCTTGGTATCCAGGAAAGAAGACAGAGCCATTTACAGGGAGAGGCCAGGGCAAAATATAACTCCAATGACAAAGACCAATCGACTGCTACCTTTTGATTGTTTGTTTGCTTGTTTTTTTCTTTCTTTTGTAATTTTCAAAAACTTATCTTCCATGTCAGCCTAAGGATCAACAGTCTTAAATCCTCAAAATATCCGTCAGCTTTTTGTTATTGTTGTCGGTTCCATTGTGGCAGGATCTCATGTAGCTCAAGCTACAATCTGCAGCCAAGGCTGGCCTTGCATGTCTGATCTTCCTGCTTTTGTCTCCCAATGGTTGAGGTTACTGGTGTGTGCTTCTGTGCCAGGCTTGGTGGCTTTCTGTTACACTGGCTGTAAAGTCTTCAATTTTGAGTCTCTCATGCGGGTTTGGTTGTCTCCTCCTGTGCTCAGTGCTTTTCTAATTGTCAACTGTGTTAGAAAGTTCATCCAAGGAGATGTTGCTTATTTCCTCTCAAACTTATTTTTTATTTTATATTTGGAGTTTAGGTGAGGAAATTGCCCCTGTGGAAACTGACTACCTTGCTCCATTGACTTATTCTGTACCATGATGTATTTTTATTCTGGCTTCAACTGGATCTTTCTTATCCATTAAACTATAACACTGTAGGTTAATGAGTTATCTTTTCCAAATGTTGTCTCTCTTTCTCTGGTACCTGATTGCCTCGTTCTTGTTACACAAATTTGACAAGTGAGGAAAATTGTATTCATGTCATGATTTCTTATCCAAATATATCTGTGTTCCATTGCAAGATTACTGTAAATACTAAATAGAAACTGAGTAAATATACCTGAATGCACATTAAAAGCAGAATCACTTAATAATAACTGAAGCTTATTCCACATACAAATAGAGTTGATTTTCAGGACATATATTGGTTTAATCTATAGCATTAAAAGATCTAAATAAAACACTTTCTGCTCATCTCCATACATGTTGACAGGCATTTGGAAACATTCAACAACCATTCATGATTTTAGAAAAATTAATAAACCAAGAACAGATGGGCATGTCCTAATTGATACAATATGGCCATTTCTGTCTGAAGTAAGACTATACGAAACAGTGAGTGCAAGCAGCCTCAGTGAACCCTCAGGCTCCCTTGAGGCGGCCTTCACCAGGCCTTTGTCTATGCAGGGCCAGTCTTCTTTATTAAGTATGCTATTGGGACTTTTCATATTTCAATCTAGTCTTTTATAAGTCAAAAAGAATGGACCAAAGTGACCACAGCACATGATTCTTCATGCAGCACCTGACCCCTTTAATCTCACCAGAAGCCCATCTCTGTCATGCTTACCACCACTTCATGTTTTAATATTTTCTGGTCGGATGGTTTACCAAAATGACTACTTTTTTGGTCTGATATGAAAATTATATGAATAGATTTTATGTTCTTATTCTAGTTTGTGTGTAATTTGGCTCTTTGTATTTTTAATCTCTGTAGAAACCTCTTGGTTTATGCTCAAGGAATCTTTGCGAATCATTTTAATTTGATTACTTTTAGTACACTGAAAATATGTTTGGATAGGTTTTGTGTTATTGTTATTTAATATGTATTCTGTTTTCATAGGAACTAATAGCCTTCCTGTTCAGTTTTCTTCTCGTGTCTTTATATTTACCTGGTATTTAACAAGTGTTACACTTTGGTGTCCCATTGCTTGCCCTATGATCCTACCTTCAGTCAGCACTTTTAACTCTGAGGCTCTGCCCACCAGCCTTCTCCTGTGATCAATGACTGGGTCTTTTATACCCAGCCCTTTTCCCAGCTTTAACCAATAAGACTATGGTGCATAGCATCATTGTTATGTTAGACGTCTTTACATGTTGTTATGCTGAGGAACAGTCTCTCACTTGTATGTGGAGCTTGTGGATGTGTCTGGTCTAGAGAGCCAGCCAACACTGAAGGCCTCCTGAAGGCTTAGACTATTGGCCAACCAACCTGCCCACCCAATATTTACTTTGGTTCTGGTGACCCAAACCCTCTTCCTTCTTCAGATTGTGCATGGAATGCCTGACTCACTGAGCCATCGCCTCAGGCCTAAGTCTCATAATTTGGATTAAGAAAGTTTTATTAGGTCCATCATCATTTTAATTCTTTGGTTTTGCTGTAAGATTTTTCTTTCTGTGAAAAATTGATATCTAACCATGCTTTGAAACCACAGTGTAGAAATCACAGTTGACTGTTTCAAACTCTTGTGTTCTGTCTAATCCATGCCTATGTTTTACATAGTTATCTAGTCTATCATAAAGAAAACTTTTCTTTCTTCCTTTTCATTTTAGATATGTTTATTGATATGTAGAAAACAGATACCACAACTATAATCCCCCCAAACGCTGTGCACCTCTGATCTCCAGAACCCTTGAATGTGTGCATGGTAAAAGGAACTTAGTAGGTGTTATTAAGAAGAGAGACCTTGAAGCTGGGCCCACAAGGCAGCTCATTGGTCATTCCAATGCTCTGTAGGCTGAGATCATGAGTTTAATGTCAACCTCAGCTAGACAATGACTGTCAGGCAAGCTTCAACTACATAGACCCTGCCTCACAACAAAAATAGCAGAATAATAGGAACCATCAGTAACTGCATTACTCTAGATTATCCACAAAGACCTAATCAAATCATACAGGAGACTGGAAATCAAGAGAATCCTTTAGGTATAGCAATGGTAAGAAAGAGGAGAATGGGCAAGAGTAACATGGGTGATTATTTCTGTCATTGAACAAGGAGAACAGGAGTGGAGGAACTTAGATATCATACCAGCCGTGTGTGAGCAGTCCTTGAAGTGCAGCCAGGGAGAAAATGGGTATTGCAATGCCACAGCTGCATCCTTCAGAGTGAGTGAGTAACAAAGATGTTCCTCCCATGGCTCCCTGGAGAAGCTCTGTGGGAAACCTGATTCTGCTCAGTGGACCTGTGTAACACTCTGAGCCACAGAAACCAATAGTGGGTTGCTTTAAGTTCCTGGGCCTGCCTCTGTCAACAGTAACAAGAAGAAATATAGATGATGAACAGTAGGGCTGAGGAAGGCACCTGCTTGATGGGCATATTAGGTGAAAACTTCAGCCTACACTTGGGTGTGGTGCTAGCATGGGCTCCCTGTGAGGCAGACATCCTTGGGTGCACTCACCTCTCTTCCATTGCTAAGTTACTGACTGTTGAATTCTTGTCCGTGTTTTCCCTCCGTTTGTATTAACTGTTGTATTAACTATTGTATTAACATAGAGGACTACACTGATGACTTTGCAAGTATTGAGTGGCTTGCGTCCTTTAATCCAGTATAATTTTATATATTGTTTATGTTGATTTGATTGGTTTGCTCATGTTTTGTTAAGCATTCAGTGCATTTATTCATGGGGATTATCTGTCTATTATTAGTACCTCTGTGTAGTTTTGATGCCTTTGTGATGCTGAATTCTCTTGTTTGTCTTGTATTCTGGAAGCTTCCCCCAAAGCTTCTTCATCAAAACCCTGACAAAACTTTCCAGTGAGACGCCTGGAACCAGAGGTTTCCTTGTAGACAATTTTGAAGTAAAGGTGAACTTTTACCTTTTTCTCCCTGTTTCCTGTCTCTGTTCTCTCTCTCTCTCTCTCTCTCTCTCTCTGTATCACTTCCTCTCTCTATCTCTGTGTTTATACACAGTGGGTACAAAAGCATTCTTTTGAAGTAAGTTCTCCTGTGAAAGAATGAGGATAGGAAAGTGAGAAAGGTGAAGGTCTGTCCTGCCGACAGACCACTGACCACAGGGACCTGAGAGGGTACACCTTAGAAGGCGTTCTAACTCCTGAGTAAGTGCAGAGAAGAGGTAGAACTAAAATTTTTATATATTTAATAGAATTATACTATTGATATAATTCACTTTCCCTGCATTGAGACCTGCTAGTTTATTTGAGCCTAGAAGCTTATCCAAGTAACTCACATACAGTTCAGGTACATGTTCAGTGTTAACTCTTGGTGGCCTTGAGAAGCCCTCAGTCATTTCTGACTTAGTCAGACTAACATTGGCTTTATCTTTTCTCTGAATTAGGCTGATTTAAGATTCATTATTTTTCTTACTCTTCATATGATAATCTACTTTGATTCCAGTGATTTTTCTTTTTACATTCATTTACTGCATTTATTTCTATTGATTTGCAATACTATATGTTGTTTTCTTTAATTAATGTTCTTCCCATTTAATTTAAATGTAATTGTTGTCATCTAATTTTTAATGAAAGAATTTTACCAATTTACTTGTAGTCCTTTAATATTTTAATATAAATCCTTATTGCCATAAATTTTCCCCAAAGCACTACTTTATTTACTTTCCATCAAGTTTTATACTATTGTTTTACATTTTAATTCAATTAAGAATAAATTTAAATATCTGATGACATTGAGGGATTTTTGCACTTAATTAAAAAGTGAATTGTTTGTGTTTTTTTTTTAAATTCTGGAGCACTGTGTGCTTGCTATACAGTGATGTCTAATTTAATTTGTCATCATTTTTAGAATACATATGCACAGTTGCAACTGCTTTAGTGTTTTTGCCATTTACGGAATTTTAGATCTATAGCAACTCTGCCATTGCTATGTTTTGAGCGAGCCATCCTTCCCACTAGCTAAAAATGACAGTGTTATAACATACACCAATCTCATATCTTCTTGGACAATATAAACTCTAACAAATTACAATGTTTAATGAAACTCTGCACAGAATATATTTAATTTCCTCCTTAACCTTTTCTTATGAACTATACTCCAAAGGAAATCCACTTCGGGCACAAAACCATGAGAAATTCCTGAGGCAAATTTATTTTTCAAAATCCTTTTGAATAAAACTGAAAGATCTTTCATAGATTTCATCATATCCTTCTAAATAATTATTTTTTTTGCCAAGTTCCCTTGTCGTACATACTTTTAGATATTCTGGGTTCTTTCATACCATATGAATTCAAAACATTTGAGATAGCTAAAGGCGCCTATTGTTTTTGATCTTGGCTTGACTTGCAGAATTATGAATGTAAGATCAAGCAGATACCATTGATTTAAGAGTGCACATGTTGTACTCAGAAAAACCATTCAAGTAAAACTTTAAGATCCAAGGACAAAGGTGAGCATTTTTTCAAAAATTATTAATCATTTATTTTTTAAAGCGCTTGACAGAGGTAGTCAGTGGTATACAAGAAACGGCATAATACTTCTACCCGCCCCAGGGGACAATGAGACAGGGTAGACATGCGAATCAGACAGCAAGTGACACCAGCAACTGGCACACCTCTGCACGTCTCCATCTGCCTCTGCTCTGTATCTCTCTCTATTTCCACACAAAGAGTACAAAGCAACCTCCTGAAATGCCTTCTCCCTGTGAAAGGGTGAGAATAAAAAGAATGAGGAAAAGCTTTCAGACAAACTGCTTTCAGATTCACAGTTACTCAGGGGGCCTTGGAGGATCCTACCTTAAGAGCAATCTAAGCTCCTGCCAGAGTGCAGGGGAAGAGGTGGGAGCTGGAAATGAGCGCATTGTCGGTGCAAATGTTTTTGCTACAGAGCAGATGAGGGGAGGGAAGAATGGTTTGAAGAGAGAGTGCCTGCTCACAGCTTCTAATAAAGAGCACACTCATGGAAGTGAGTAGCTGAGATGTGAGTCCCAGCAGGATACGAATTGGTGCAAGTCTTTTCCTGGTAACAGACCTCTGAGCAATTGTTTTTAAGGAATATTTTCTGCAGCGTTTCCTAACATTCACATGTATTTTTGAATATGTAAATATATTAGACATACACCTAGCTCTGTGTACATCTTATTACTGTTTTTTTTTTTAATTCAGAAAACGACCCTGCCTAGAGATGACATTCCAGATTGACAGTGCCTTCCAGAATACTCGCTCACTGGTGACCAGGGTCCTGTATTTATGGGAGAAATATTTGCTTTGCATTCCCCCAAGGCTTGAGTATCTAGCATCTTTGCAAACTGCCCAGGGCAGAGTATTCTGGCGCTATCTGCTAATACCAGAAGGTTCTACATTACATATTTTATGTTAAGATGCAAAGCAGTGTCACCTAGGGGCCTCAGATCTCTGAGGAGAAATGGTATTTTTGTAATGAGTGTGTCCTTTCCCTCCATCAACTCACTTTTCCAAGCACGAAGACATGTTAATTTTTTGACCCTCTCTCCCCAATGATATTAAGAAAAAAATTTTCCGTAAAGGAGTTACTGAGTGTAGTTAAAGTGAAATACACAAATAGACTAAATGTTAAAAATCTACAAAGCCTTAGCTGTGAGTTTCTATGTAATTAGCATCATACTGTCTCTCACGTAGAATGAACAGTCAACCCTTTGCATCTATTAATTTCCCTCAGTGCTTCTGAATAGTCTCCTGTCCGGGCATACTATTCACAGTCCAGGAACAAACAGCAGGCCCATTTCGACACAGCACTGCATCTACTCACCAATAGTCTGAGTTTCATACTTTGACCTAAATATAATATTGCCTGTGGAGTTAATATATATCATATATTAATATATGTGTGTATGTATATGTATTATTATGTTGGGGGATGTAGGGAAGCCACAAATGACAGTTAGTTCCGACTGTCAATCTGCACATTTAATGAGGAACTCTGCCCAATTTAATGAATCCAGGATCTTCACCCAGGCATCATTTTAAACAGAAATTGCATCTATTCCTCTACGTGTCAGCTTTGGCCTCTCCCCATGGCACTGAATGTGTCCCTAACAGAAGGCGTTTCCTTGCAAACTATTGAGCATATATAAGCAATCACTATTAATTTACTCAGGCAGAGAGGGCAAAGAAGTGTGTGTGTGTGTGTGTGTGTGTGTGTGTGTGTGTGTGTGCGTGTGTGTGTGCGTGTGTGTCTGTGTACGCACAGGAACTCCAAAAAAGGGGAAATAGAATGAGCAAATGACTGGGCTGTCAAAATAGTGCAAGGTTTAATCAGGATGGGATGTCCTGTGTGCATTAGCACAGGAGTAAAACCATGAGAAAGAAAGAGAGCCATTTTATGTCACAATCACAACAGTGCCTAATTGGGCCTGGCTGATGGTAAGCTGGCAGCCCTCGCCCTAGGCTGCTCACATCTCTCCCTTTGCACAGGTGAAGATGAGGTTAGCCTGGCACACTCTCCCGATAATATCTGTAGTGCCACCGCCCGTCTGTCTCAGGCTCAGCGCCTGGGAACTGGACCATGCTTTCCCCTCACTTTGTTACAGTGAAGCCATGAATCCTGGAGATTCCTTCCTATGATGTATGAGGGGACTCCCAGCTGCTTAGTGTAGAGGTGGACACTGTGGGCAGATCACCAAGGGACATTCTTCCCTCACTATATGGGGTATACCTGATTCTCAACATTAAGGTTCTTTAAAAGAAAATGATGCGTTTACTGCTTATTGTGTCTCCTGATCTTTCCCTTTCACCCCACTCTGCCGTGCTGTTTGTTGCTGTTGTTGTCAGCAGTAGTCGGCTGTTGTTTTGTCTAGTTGTCTTGTTTCTATTAATGTATTTGTTCATTCACTTCACATCACAGTCACAGCCCCAATCTGTCCTCTCCTTCCAGTCCCACCCCATGAGCACTATCATTGTTTTCCTGTGTGGTCTCAAGACCTCTGTCTGGCAAATTCAAGGTGAAGGAATTCAGGCTGAGTCAGGCAGTCAAAAGGGCAGATTGGCCCTATTTCAGACAAGTCAGCTCCGAGGACCAGTGAGGCTAATTACTAGATTTGGTCACAGGCAGACAATGGAACCCTAGAGGAAGTGACAATGAATTCACAATTGGTCTAAATCCCTGACATCCCTATGGGACGCACTCTCAGAGAAGCCCAGCTGCAGGCCTTGACAATGCTGCCACCTGCTGCTACAGGCAGCTTGGAAGCAGGGGCTTTGCATCCTCTGCAGAGCCAGCTGCGGAGTGAGTCTTTGTTCCGGGTACCTGAGGGCTCCCAGGGTGCCAGCGTCTCCTGCAGAAAGAGCTTAGCTCCTCCCTGCTTGCCCCAGCTGCATTACTTCAGGTGACAACCAGCCGGGCACATATAAGGAGCCGTGCTCCTTGCTCTGCATGCTCAGCCATACTGTGCTTCCAAAGGTGTCTCAAGTTCAGCCTCGAGTCTCATAAGCAGGTCACACATGTCCAGTGCTCCGCCCAACATCACACCGCCACCCTCCATCACTGAAAATTACCAGGGCGGGGAGAAACAAAAGGATGAGATGGCCCTGCCCTCATCTGCAGTCAATGGGAAGAAAAACTTGAACAGGCCTTGCTCTCCCTGTCTGGCTATGAGGCAAAATGGCCATAAATAATGATTTCGTATGACTGTGTCACCTGTCAGAGTGCATCTGATAGATGTGTGTGTAGGCCTGGGTGGAATTTAAGCCATCCTCCTGACAGATAATTTACTGCAACAGGCTCTAAACCAGCCTGGCCTTGAGAACAGCTATTCCCGTTCCCGTAGCACCTCTGGGTTCAGCATTCTGCCCTACTGTTGCGGTCTGTTGGGTTTGAAAGGTTGGTGTTTGCTATTAACAGGGCCAAGGGCTCTTGACAGTTGACCCCTTGCAGAACCATGTTTGGAAAGATGGTTTGCTCTCTCCTGCCCGCCCAACTGTAATTAGGTATGTGACAGTGTCATTAGCTTGCACAGAAAAACTAAAGAGTATGTTGTATAGGATGGTAGAATGCCCTACTTTTGAAGTGTCCATGCCTGCTTCTCTATCAACAGAGAGGGTGATGATGAGGATATGCAGGGTCATGCAGGCTCAGCCTTGGGTGGAGGAAGGAGACTATCTCAAAACAGTGTGGCCAGAAGAGGTAAATAAAAGGTATCAATCACAGAAAGGTTTGTCTAACATCAGACTGGGTGTCTGTAATTACATTAAAACGTTGAGAACAAGAAAATGAACCTGTTTCCTAGGGAAAATCAACTGCTGATACACTGGCCTCCACACCCTGGAAAGTCAGATAGAAAAACAGAAAAAAACACCTTCCATAAAGCCACTTTCTGAAAACATTGTGACATGTGAAGTTCATTCTGATTTATGATAAAACGTGACCCAGAAATGGGTTGTTTAATGGAATATGTCTCCCATTAAAGAGAACATTTTATACTAATTAGGGGAGTTTTCACATTTGTTATGTTTCTTCTAGGCCAAAGGTTTAAATAGTCCTTAAAAATAACATAAGGAGTTCATTGATTCCCTGTGTGGAAGCCTTTTGCTTTCTGTCTCTGTTGCTCTGCTTCAGTTATAGGTTTTCATTTTGGTGGGAGCAACAGATTATCAAAACTCCCTGAATTATTGCTATATGTGATATTCCCTGGTTAGGGTGCGGACTCTCAAATATCGGTCCTTTCAATTTACATCACCCATTCGTACACTTCTAACCAGCCACTTAAGGTTCATAGAATGGAGTAGGGTCACAGTTCTTCTCAGAGCATGGACTTGGTAGACACTGAGACAGCCGCAGTGCATCATGAAGTAGAATTTCCTAATAGTTATTATGGCTCTGTCACTAGGACTGTCCAAGTTAGAAGCAGTGGATACCTGACCAGCAAAAAACAGTCTGCACCCAAAACCCTAACCCTGAGCTAGCTGACAGAAAAGGATCAGAAGAAAAAACACAGGTTAACAGCTCTTTGGAATCTGGCTGAGAGGACCCACAGCAGCAGTCCTAACCTCCATCCACTGTGGGTGCTGTTGACTTGACACTGCACCTCCATGGTTCATCCGGCCCTTGTCCTTCTTTCCCTGATGCAAGCAGATAGTGGCCACAACTGGTGTTACCTTTATCTGCAGGGATCAGAGTGTTAAATAGTTATGCTGGAAAATAGAGCACGTGGCCAAATACAGGGAAGGGAAAATGATAGTGGCCCACAGAGACCAGCAAACTGCAGGCTCAGAGTCCCTCAATCTGTCTTATTCATGAAGGTCATGGCCACCATTATATCATTCACCTTCCAGCATGTTCTAGGATTCACACAGGGCACGTGTCTACTGCTTTGGGCAACCTTAATGTGCAGTGTTCATTTTAACTTAAGCCATGCTTCCTAACAGCCTGTCTCTGATCTTCCCAGTGATGTCACTACTTTGTAAACCGTGTTACAGAGCCAGATGTTTTATTGAAACAAATGCTGTCTTTTCCCATCTTTTCATATTGTCTCCTGAGCTATCATATTGACAGAGGTTTGGCTTCTCATACTTTTCCGGGTCTCCTTTATTCCCCGACTCTTCCTGCCAGCATCTCTAATTAGTATCTCCCCAAAATACTGCCAAGACAGACAAAAAATCAGCTGAGCATTATCTAAGGTGCTTTTTATTCTTTCACAAAAAATCGCACCTTTATCACCTTTGCTTCTTTTATTTGAGCTTTGGGGTTTGTTGACATCAATTTGATAATGAAGTTTGGCAATTGGATTTGTGCCTAGCTATCTTGGATAGATGGTACACACACACAGAGAGAAAGAGAGAAAGGCATGCTCACACACCCCATTCTGGCAGCCCAATCAATTTAAAGGCCTGTCTTGTTTTAACTCTCAGTGTAGACAGAGGGCCCCTGCGCCTCAGCCTGATGCCAGAGGGCTTACACATAAACCCTGCTTGACTTGGAAATCAAACAGGGGTGAGAAGAGTTCAGCCTGTCTCATGCTGAGGGCTGAGGCTTGCCACAAGACAAGCCTGGACTAATAAGGTCTGGGACTGGCTTTATCCAGTTAATAGCAGCCTTTGACACAAGGAGAGGACATGCTATTATGCCGCATTTGTGTCCTTAAGTAGCGCCACGTTGAAAGCAAACACTGGAGAGCTTCATCTGTGTGCTAATGGGTCTAATAAATGTGGAGTTGAAAAAAGCCATCCCATCCACAGATTCAGTGCCACTGCAGGGGATGGAACTGGTCACACATGATGATAGGCCTCTTGTGGGTGACTATTTGGCAAAGATGCCATCTCTGTTTATATTTGACTTCTGATATGCATCTGAAGTCAAGAATCACCCTTTAAAGTCTGTCTTCTCTTCCTAAAATATGGTGCTTCCCCGGTGCTCTGTGTTGCGTTACTAGCTTGCTCAAGGCATCTCAGAATATTCAGACAACTCCCCATGAGCTTGGCTGTTTCTCTCTAATATATGACACTTGGAGGGAAAGAGAACTTGAATGTGAATTTAAACTGATCATTGCAGATGGTCCAGAATTCTCATTAACATCAAACCTGCAAAACATGGCTCTCCTTAAATTCTACTCACAAAATAAACAAGGAATTACAATGTCTTGCAATAAATGCCAACTGAATTTCATTTGGCTGGTGTTTATCTGCTGCCCACTGTGCGAGATGCATTGAACCAGAAAGTGTAAGATGTGGTTATGTGTAGTTCGTGAGCTGAGTAATCTTGCTTTCGTACAGAAGAAAAGAACATACGAAGCCACAAACAGCAATTGCAAAACGGACAGCAGATGAGAAAGTGATTACAAAGTTGTTCTTCAAGAAGACACTAAACAATCTTTCCAGGATGGAGAAGTGGCTGAGCAGTTACGAATGTTTGCTGCTGCTGAGAAGAACCTGAGTTTGGCTTCTAGCACCTACATCAGGTGGCTCACAACAGATGAAAACTCCAGCCCCAGGGAACCCAACGCCCTCCTCTGGCGTTATCTGTGTGTATGTGTATGTTTGTGTGTGTGTGTATGTATGCTCACATGCCTACATGTGCACTTGTACACACACACATAATAAAGAAAACTTTAAAATATTTTTAAACTTGTACCCATTTTTATATATGCTACTCATCTGTATCTGTTCTATATTTATGGGACTTTTATATGGAAGACTATCTGGGATTGTTAGGGTTAGAGACACATGAACAACATGTACATACTTATGTCCACACAATACACACATGACACGACAGGTGCCCACTCACAGACATGACAGAGAGCTATATTAGAGTCTGAGGTCTAATTATCAAGACAGCATGTCTGCTTCCAATGTCAGCTAACAACCTGAGAGAAGTGTGAACGTGGACTATTGCTTACGCCTTCTACCTTGTTCCCTGTGCAACAAAGGCCTGGCATGAGACTCTCACACATCAGTCCTCTGCTTTTGCTCTTAACCAGAAAACTTCAGTGCTTAACCACTTATTTATGAAATCATGAACACCTTCTTCTTGTCTCTCTTTTTAATCCAGTCTGTTGTCTTCTTTCTTTCCCTGGTTACATCCTTTTAGAAACTGGTGCTGGATATAACCTAGATAACCTAGAACCCCTGCTCAGATGTAGCCCATGGCAGCTCAGTATCCAAGTGGGTTCCCTAGTTATGGGAACAGGGACTGTCTCTGACATGAACTCAGTGGCTTGCTCTTTGATTACCTCCCTGTGAGTTTGGGGGAGGGGGGTGGCTTGCCAGGCCACAGATGAGGACAATGGAGCCAGTCCAGATGAGACCTGATAGGCTATGGTCAGATGGAAGGGGAGGAGGACCTCCCCTATCAGTGGACTGGGGGAGGGGCAATGGTGGAGAAGAGGGAGGGAGGGCAGGATTGGGAGGGAATGACTGAGTGGGCTACAGCTGGGATACAAAGTGAATAAACTGTAATTAATATAAAAAAATAAAATTTAATTAAAAAAGAAACTGCTGCAGAGCTGAGGAGACAATCCACTCCTTCTCCCTAACCTGTCCCTCCCTTCTTCTTGTGAGTGAGTGCAGTTACTCTCCTCCCACCTCAGGGCTATATACCAAACATTCAATTTGCTTTCTTTTTTACATTCCAGTTCAGTGATCACTGAACTTCCTATTGGCAAACCTGTGTGCGCACGTGCACAAACACTTAAACACACACACACAGACCGACATAGAGACAGACAACAGGCAAAAGACAAAATGGTCACTTTGCTACACTTCAGTCTTCTTAAAGTTGCTTTCATGCAATGTTCAGCTAGCCATGGACTTTTCACATGATTGTCAAATCAAATTTTAACAGTGAATAATATTTATGATACCTCTGTGTTCCATCAAAAAGTGCCTTGGAGACCTAGAGAGATGGCTTGGTGGTTTAGAGCACATACTACTCTTGTAGAGGATTAAAGTCTGGTTCCCAGTGCAGTCAGGCAGCTCATAGCCTCCTGTAACTCTAGCTTCAGGGAACTCAGCGCCCTCTTCTGGCTTTTGTGGGCACCCACACTCATTTGCATTTATTTCCCACACACACACAAAAACTAAATATAAAATATAAAAGAAAGCTTTCTTTTAAGTGGCCCAATGCTTCATTTTAGTTTACATATTAAAAAACACATTAAATAAATGTGCCAGTGACTACAGGCATTTATTCCTAAAACCCCTGAAGTCTCCTAAGTTCAGGAGGCAGCAAAAGTGTCCAAGGGCAGCACAGAGCTTCCATACTTCCCTCTCTTTGACAGGGTTTCCGAAGCACATGCTTGAAGCCCAGCAAGGCTGTGACTGCCACTGTGCAGGCTGTGTCCATCCTCTAGGGCACCTAAAGATGATCTGTCTTCCCAGCATCCCTCGAATCACACATAGACATGCTCAGTGATTCCCAAGAAATCTTCCACACTTGCCTGTGCCTGGGTCGTATGGACAATGCCAATCCTTTGAGCACAGTCAGCTTGAAGTCTATCTAACTCAATGTCTTCGATTTGGGAAGATTATAGATCATCTCACCACCTCTAACAGCTATCTTGGGAAACTAAGGTCTGGTGTTGTCTCAGAAACTTATCAATTGGTTATCTGTGGGATGATTCATTTAAAATATGTGTTGGTCCCTAAGTGCCAAACAATGTTTTAGTAAGATATAAAAAATAGCCTGGTATCTATTATCTGAAGACTCAAAAAATTTCTTTTCTCTGTAAGAAAGTATTAAATCCTATCTAGGTTAATCTCCATCACTTCCATAATTTGAACACATTTCTGTAAAACTGTCATCACTTTTCATGAGCATTTAACAGATTTTTATGGTGTAACACTAAAATTTTTAAACATCAAATTTGTTCTCCGGTTAAAGGTTAAGAAAGCCTCAGAGATTTTCTGTGTGCTGCTGCTTGAGAGGCAAAAGTTAATTCTCCTGAAAGCAGAGTACTCCCGTGGGATGATCTTACTGCACAAACTTGTACAGAACTCCCACCCCAGAGTCACTCATGGCTGCTCTGCCGTGTGCCCCACCATCTTCTTCCCAGCCAGTCCATCAACACTGACTGTTCCAGAGTCCGGGTGTCAGAGCAATGTCCACTGAAAGTGCCAGAGGCATAACCTCCTAGCTAAAACAACAGCCATAAATCACATTCCCCCAAAATAAAAAAGCTAAATGGAGAGGATTTCCAATGCCTCGGTCTCTGTCGTCTTGGTCATGATACCATGAGGTGTCTGTCGGCATGGGGATCCCTGGTACCTTCTTGCATCCTCTAGAATCTATGCGAGGGCTATGTGGCCAATTCCATGTTCTCATCAGAGAGTTCTGAATCCAAACACTGTGCACAGAGCAAACCTTCATTAACACCATTTTCAGTGCCTTCTATGTAGCAGTGGATTTTGGAGCAAAACTGTCAAGAAGAAGAGGATGAGGAGGAAGAGCCCCACCCTTCCCGAGAGGAGTGCGTTTGGACAGAGGCAGGCCAGGCCATAATGAGGAGAAAGGACTGACATTTACAATGGCTCCTGCCACCTCACCCTGTGCCCTGGGGTGGAAAGGTGTAATTAGGGATCCCTCTGTGCTCTTAACAAAGGCCCTGTCACCATGAAGCAAAGTCCAGGCTAGGTGAAAAACCCAGTCCTCACATCTCACTGCCAGAGAAGAGAAAATAGAAGAAAACAGGTATGGTGTGATTTTTTTCCTACTGGTGGAATGAAAGGTCACAGAGAATAAGGATGCCATTCTGGCCCTAGAGAACAACTCAGTGCCCACCTGGCCCTTCCCCCTGCCTCCTCAAATTCTTCAAGACTTGAAGGACCCTTCCATCCATCAATTAGCTTGTTTTACATGCTGGGATAAAAGGGGGTGAAAATCCTTCTGCCAACCTGTTCGCCATGACTCCAAATTCCTAGACAAGCAGAGATGGTGGGGAGTCACACAGTACACACTTGCAAACCAGACTCACTTTGCTTGCTTTGGTAAAGAACAGCAAACTTCTTAGCCAAAAATCTATATATTTGTTCTTTGTATTTGTTCATTTTGTGTCTGTTAGAACCTTGAAGGCAAAACAACATGGAAATTTTACTATGAGGTTGCATATTTAGATTTTTCACCTTGGCAAATTTAATTTTTAAAAATTATGAACTTTTCTAGGTCAAGGGAAAACATTGCTAATTGTATGTCCCGTGAGTCTAAAACCACCTTTAACCAGCCTTGGGTAGGTGTGAGTTTATCATTGCTTTGAATGGCATGGACTTCTAATTCTTCCTGTGGCCAAGCTCATCTCTCCCCTTCAACCCAGGTTACTATGATCAAAAGATAAACGAGAAATACAGAACATTATTCAAAACAGTGTTCTTTGGAGACGTGTCTCCTGATGCTTCACAGTGTCCCAGATGAGAAACGATGACAAAGGCCTCCAAAGGCAGTTGGGGCACAAAGAACCTGTACATCACCATGAAGTTCTTACCCAGTTAGCGTTTTCCATGTCCCTAGTCCTAAAATAGGAAATTTAGAATTCACAGCACACCACTCTCATTTAGCTTTAAGGTCATGGATTATTATAAAATGGATGAAAAAATATATAGTTATACGGTAACGGCTGCGACTTATGCACTTCAGTAATGGAGTATTTCTTTTTGAATCTTGGCACACATGCTTAGCCTGTTCGTACTATGCATGTGTAAATTTCTTTGCCAATACCCCTAGGTGGCAGGATAATGTTACAGTACTTTAATTGTGAAGATGAGAGAGAGAGACATCTAAAACAAATTTCTACAATCCTTATTCTTACATTTTGACATCTCCAAAAATAGATGACATAGAAAATTGGTAGGTAGCTGGCACAAGCAGGTCTCACCACCAATAAAGAGCTGAGGAAATTGCCTGAGCATCCCATAACCTGCAGCAGTCACAGTGAGGTTTTCTTTTGCATCAAGGAGCTGGGAGCGCACGAGGGCACAAAGCCAATTTTCTTCCCGTGTAGATAAAAGGTCATTTGTTGGATGATAATTTCTTTCCAATATAGTCCATATCGTTTATTAAGAGTGGTGGGACAAGATCCAATAGAGTGGCAGGCAGGGCACGGGCTAGGATCCATGGCGGAACTGCTTTAATTTGCTAAGATGAAAGTTGAGCGGACACTGTGAAACATTTCCCACTGCAGCAAGAGACACAGGTCCTCGCAGACATGGCCCTTAATACTGCAGAAAGAACACGGGAAAACAATGTGGACCCAGAAGCCAGGAAACTCAGAGTGATGGCAACACGCGCCCAGTGGCTCCCCTTTATAAAGTGATCCCACTAAAACGAAATTAAATGTAATTAAATGCTAAATTAAATATTATAGCAACTCATGTAACCACCTTTAAGCCTTTGGATTAGAGTATTTTAATGAGAAAAAACATGCATTTGTGCAATAAAATAGTATGTGTGAACACTGAAATTCTGTTGATAAATAATACATAAAAAAGTGGAACCTACAATATGTGGAGAAAACTCAGCATGAAGACTGAAAAAGTGCCAACTGTACAAAGAGTAAAAGCAAAAACAGCATGAACTGCGGAAAAATGTGTTCGGTGTTGCTCTTGATAACAGAATTCTGTTTATCTTTCTTAAGATGTTTTGTATTTAGTTTTCTCCAATGAGTTCAAATTGGGTCTATGATCATAAAATATGTTCATTGTTGTCATTCTTTTGTCTGACAACAACGTACATAGAGATCAATACTGAAAACACAGATGTTGAGCATGTGTTAGAGCTGCTGGGTGACTCCCTGCCCACATTCAGCTGTGTGTATTGGTGTTTGTTCATTCTCTTTATTCCTTGAGAACCCCATTCATCTGTGGTGATGTTTAGAGAGCTCGTGACTCCAATTTTGGATGTGTTTTGGGTAGGGTGACTTGGTCAGATCCACGTGGCACAGGCACCGAGCAGGGTTTGGTTTTAGGGAGAGGGCACAGAGGTTGGTTTCCAGCATCTTAAGGAGAGGAAGCTCAAGTCATAGAACACTCAGAGGCAGGAGTGATACGGAACACACCCAAGGGACACCCGCATCAGTGGGACATGAAGAGTCATGGGGAGAAGCCGCAGGTTTGTAACTGAGCTGGGGCATGTGAAAATCAGCAGGGGAAAAGGGGCAGATCATGTGCAGTAGAGAGGAATGGCTACTGGTGCTGGGTGCCGCAGAATACTGAGGAACCGAGGGGTAAGAAGTCCACAGCGTCAGAGATGGAGCCATCAGGGCAACATTTATAAACTCGCTTCAAGTATAAGTGCAGTCCACATGTGTGACCTTAACCTGTGTCTCTGTGGCATGGGTGAGAGCTGTGTGACCCTCTTTGGCCTGTGTCCATACATGTGGATCGGGACCCAGCCCTGGCACAGGGACCTCAGGCTTTGTCAGTCAGAATAAAGGTTCAGCTGTTGCTTCTGTCTCTCATTTTCATTTTCCTGCTTCCTCTCTAGAGTCAAAATTATCCCTAAGCTGGAGCCTGAAGGGCTTCTTAGCCTGAATCAGAGTCTCCCCTGGCTCCACTCAGGCTTTTATTCTCATCCTCCTGTGGCTTCTCAGAAGTTCAAAATGCATTTTAATATGGACTATGTTTAAATATTTTTATCAATTACTTGAAAATTTAAAACACTGTACTTTAGTCATATTCATCTACCTGTCCCAGGTCCTCCCAGACCTACTACCACTTCCTTACCCACTCTAACCTGTACACACACACATACAAAGACACCCCCCCCACCACTGGATGTGTGACCATTCACTGACCATGGTCAGTCTACTAGGGGAACTCTTAAAGAACTAACCCACCCTCTCCCAGAAGCTGTCAATCACCAATAGCTCTTCAGCTAGGGCTGGGACTTCCTGTCCACATCTTCCTCCAGGCTGCTAAGTCTAATTGCTTGACCTGTACAGGTCCTGTGGATGCTATCACAACTGCTGTGAGCTCACATGCTCAAGTGCACTGCTGTGTGCAGAAGACAGTTTTCTTGTGTTCATCCACCACCTCTGAGTCTTCCAATATGTCTGCTTCTCCTTTCATAATAACCTCACAAGTGTTTCAGGGAGGGATTGTGGTATGGATGTCCTGGTTAGGACTGAACATTGTGCAGTCTGTTCTCTACACTGTGAGTTGTTGTGAGTCTCTGTGATAATACCGTACACTGCAGAAAGAAACGAGAAGGACCTGTAATCTATGGCTGTATTGATAAGCCAGGAGGCAGTTTAATGGTGTGTCATTTTGGCAGAATAATTGCAGCTGGGAACTGACCACCTTCACCACCAGCTTTTGACCCTGATTCACTGGGCCAGGTATTTTTAATCACAGTTCCTATGGCTTTTAAAGAAGCAGACACATAAGTACATATTGACAAAAGGCCTAGGCACAAATACAGAGCAGAGCAAAGAGCATGAAAGTGGTTCATTCTTCCCGGTGAAGGCCAGCCAAGTCAGCAGTATAACGGGCAGTAGCTGCCAAGATCACCTCTTCCTTTTCCTGTCTGTAGGACTCGCCTTTCCATCAGTTGGTGGAAATGGGAAATCCATTGAGATCATTTGCGGTCTTGTATGGACCAGGCTTGGAGACGGTGGGTATGGTTTTCCCTACCTTCATGAAGAGTCCAGGACCAGGTAGCTGGCCAGGCAGGACAGCCTGGGCACACAGACAGGAAGACCTGGGATGGCAGGAGCTGCTCAACCTTCCAAGGAGAGCTCCCTTGGCATGGTTGCTGCAGCATCTTGGTGGCTGCCTGCCAGGATAATATCAAATTTCAGACTTGGAGAAGATCTGTGGAAAATTTATTTTCATCACAGGATTCCTGAAGGCCCCTTTCTCTTGCTCGACTGGAGCTATGTCACTGAAGTCCCCTCTTCACAGACTGACATGCAGCCCAGCCCCACATGCAGGAGTTCTGGGAACTGTAGGCCTCAGGCTCCTGTTACAGCAGCTTGCCTGGCTTCTAGCTCCACTTCCGAAGCCTAGTGACTTACTGGTCTCCTTGCCTCAGGTTGTAATTTGCTAATAGGAGACAATGGGCTTACAGCTTTGTTACACAGGAGAATCAAAACGTGAGGTTTTGCAGGAGTCCAGGCTAAATGTATTAGAATTTTCTCGTATTAAGTTTCAGGACTTAGCAAAGACATAATCAAAGCGTACATGGTGATGAGGTCTATAGACAAAGGAAAGGCAGAGGGCACGGCGGCCCTGGAGTTGGCAAGACAGAAGGAACTTCCACTAAATGAAAGGAAACCCCACGTGACCAGCAGGCAACAGGGAGATGAAACATTACTCTTACCCAGAGGTGCTCAAAGCTTCAACCCTCAGTTCAGAGCACTCAGTGATCTGCCCCATTAATTCATAAGAGATGGATTAAACATGGAATATTCTTCCAAGAAGGAAGTCTCAGTCTCTGGGCCCTGCGTTTAGTTTCTCAGCCTCATGCCTGGGCAAGTCCACAGTAGCTGTGATCTAGGCTGGAAGGTGAAAGGCTTCACAGCTGCCCCGTTGGCTGTAGATACATATGTGTGTACCCCATGTTTCTGTGTGTTGTTTTACCAAATAAGTTTTAAACATGTGCTGCATATTCAGGTATGTAAAGTCTGTACTGAAAGGGAAGCTGTTTCCTGTATGGAGAGATACATCCCTTTGAACCTCAACAATCCACAGCTTACTTTACAAATTCAAGGATTTTTAAACAAAAATGCCACCAGGGTTTAAAAGACAGAGCAAAGTGTTTCTACAACATAACCGAAGAAGAAAGATATAATGAGAACAAGAATGATGAATGGTAGCATGAGAGGGATCACATGGCTCATGAGAAAGCAGCAACACACAGGTTAAGTCTATCCACCAAAACAGCAAGACAGGAAATGGGTGCTGAGGACAAGACTGGGGTGCTGAAGTGGCTCCTGATGCATACAGACCCACTACTGAACGGAAACTTTCCCCCAGCTTCTTGTCTTTTTAAAAATAATATGCTAAGTCCAGTTAGTGTTGCCCACATGCGTCTGAGTGTGGAGCCGTCCACAGGAATGGAGGAATCCTACCCATGGCCACATCCTCAAAAAAGAGTCATTTTTCCTGCCCCTGCCAATAGCTCCCTAGTAAGAGGCAGGGCCTGGAGATCATCTCACACATCCACGCTGAAATTTTTGGTGGGTTGACCTGGTACAGATGGACGCCGGGCTGTGTGTTTTATTCAAGCACTAGCGGTGTCATGTTCACAGAAGGGCATTTCCCTGCACTGATCCCTAGTCTGCGGTTCTCACATGCTTTCTACCTTCTCTTCTTCAGTGTCCCGTGATCCTTGGTGGTGGTAGGGTTAACACAGAAGTCCCATCTAGGGTTGGTGACTCAGCTTCCTATTCTCAGCACATTCTCCAGTGATGAATTTCTCCACTGACTGCTGCAAAGTACAAAGAAGTTTCCCTGGCCAAGGCTGAGAGCAGCTCAGCAAGTCTTAGGACATAAGGCAGGAAGGTTGAGAAGTAAATAGCATTTGGCCTTCTTCATTCTTTTCATAGGAAAAAATGAAAACATGAGATATAATTTGTGTTTAAAACTTTGTTTTCTATTTTGTAGTGAGCAACAATAAAATTTTCATTGCAGACATATAACTCACTGTTTATTGAAATAATGAATATGTGTGCTCTTGGAGAAGTGGTTGCTTACAATGATTTGGATTTATCTCCTTCTACAATATGGTGATAAGTATAGAATAAAAATGCATTTACTTGTGACAAAAGGAGTTAGAGCAAAGGAAAAAGTCTTTCCCAAGTGACAAACATTATTGGGTGGTCCCTAAGTTATTCTTAAAACATGACACACAAAACCCTGTATACCAAGAAAGTTAACAGGAAGATAAAGAAACCATATCTCATGCACAAAAATCAAGACTAACATTTGTGCCACGAATCCAACTTCACAGATAATTAAATAAAGGTGTATTCAAGGTGATAAATGCGATTCTCGGAGCATTATCCAGGTTCCAAACAGAAGCAAAGACAGCAGTATAATTTGCACAACAGTATCTGATACCAATATGTAAGTGCTGAAGATATCTGTATGTAAATCTTGTATTGGAATAGGGAAATGACCAAGGTGGCATGTGTTGATGAAGCATATATTTAGACATACAAAAATCTAAGACTAGATATTTGATCTCTGTGAACCTATTCTCAGCAAATGTGCACAAGTGATTTTATAAAAACATTGATTAAAATGTGAATAATTGTAAGCACAAATGTGCAACAATGAAGGACTTGTCACTAAATTAAATTAGGTAATGATCACATAACATCTTTCTATATGGTCACTAACATGGAGTGGCTATTTTCTTTTATGACAAAAACATAAAAAGATATATGCAATCCATACATAAATGTATGCTAAACTAGCATAGGCAAGTGTGTCTTCTTGAATGATCTGTGTGCATTGATCACACATGTGACTATTGGAAGTTGGTCTGACACAAGTTACTGGTTCTCAAGATCTGGTTACACCTATCCTTGTTTTGTAAACCTGCCTCAGACATACCTGATTGGTTGATTAAACAGCCTACACCTGGGCAGGACAGAATGGGTAGGCGGGGCTAAGGTTCTCCGGCTTTGAAGGACAGGGAATAGGATGGCATTGGCTGGGAGATGGATGGTGAGGTTATTGAGCCAGCATAGATGAAATATCTGCCCTGCCTCAGGTACATAAGGCAATTATAAAATCTAACAGGTGTTTGTGTCTCATTATTTGTAACAGTGGGTTAAGTAATGGCACTGTGATAATCTTAGGGCTAATAATAAACATGATATAGCCCAACACTTTTTTATTTACTACAACAGGTGACTGTACAAACATACATAGTAAGAATACTTTCATGTTCTTCTACACTCTGCTCATACTCACAAATACACTTTTACTCTGAACCAGGAAACAGACATTTTTAAAAACTAGAAAAATCACTTTTTTGGAGGGTGGAGGAATAAAAAGAAGGAAAAATTATCCAATTATCCCCTTCCATCCTCTTGTGTATTAGCCCTATGCTGATACACAAGAGACCAGGAGAGAAGGTGTCTGTGTGGGACTTCCTGTTCCTGGCTGCTGATCAGCTCATTTGGGCTGAAGTGAGGGTTAGCAGACTCATTGACTGGGGCTTCTGTCCTTAAAAAAGGCAGAAGTCTCCTGTGATGAAAGAACAAAACCTCCCAATACAAAATTCATGTTACTTTGTTCAGGCTTTTGAACGGAATTGCTCTAATCTGGGGCAAAAAAGCCACGAGCTGTTTGAGGAAGAGCTTGTCATACAATCATGAGGTAGACCTCCTAGAGGGAAACTGTCCCCACATTTCTCACAGGACCCCAAGATGTCCTCAAGGAACTAATGTTGGGTTTTGGGGCCCTAACCTGAGAATCCCGATGTCAGGGGAAAGCTATACAGGAAAGATCAGGAAGATAGATACAGAGAGAGATTCTACAAGGACCATCCACAGCCCTGGAGCTCCCAACGCACTGCTCTGACTGCTATCAAGAGTGGGTGTCACCACTGTTTGTGAAGAGGAGGTACAGCTACTCGGTGTCCAGCAAACTAGACATGCTTTGTAGACCTGTCTGTGAAAATTGTATCAAGGGGCACACACAGGCATTGAGCAAAACAAGGACACTGAGGAAGGAGCATCCCTCAGGATGACCTTCAGCTTAGGTTTCTGCGTAAGACTCTCAGTGTACACTTCCAACACAGTGCACAGGTATACTTCAATAACATAACAGTCTCCAGAGAGGACATGCCCCAGGGATCCAAATTTCAGAGCAAGTGATGTGTTTGAAAGTGAGTCGGCAACCCAGTTTCTGAAAGGAAAGCAGCTGTCCAAGTCTCCACGTGTTCTCTCACTATCTGTCTCATGTAAAAGCTATCCAAAGGCCAGTTTATGGTGAAGTGAGAAGCACTCTCCTGGGAGTGATGTGCGAGAGAGTCCCCAGTAGCCCAACATAAGGACACGACAACACATGGCTGGCCTTACAGACATGCAGTAGTATGATTATCAGATGGGTGGCAAGATTGCTCTGTGAACACAGGGGTTTGCTGCACAAGCCTGGTCACCTGAGTTCAATCCCTTGGACCCACAAGAAGATGAAAAGAGAGAGCCAACTCTACAAAATCTGTTGTTCTCTGCTCTCCGTGTGAATGCCGTAGCATACAAACCCACATCCACACAACAAGCCTGCATGTGTGTGTAACTCACATGGTAAAAGAAAAAACTTCCTGTTATAATGAACATGTTTTCATTAGTTAGTTTGTTTTGTTTATTGCGGTGTGTTGTGTACTATAGCTGCAATCTGTGATGTACCAAAATTTAGCCAAGCATTGAGGAAGAGGAACATAAACTGAATAATCAAACCCACCTACCCCTGTGAGCTTTATACAACAAACGAGCAAGTGGCAGCTGGGCCCCTAGTGCTACAGTGTACTGGATCTGGTCCCCCCCCCCCAGGGTCTTTGAGCATCTGAAAGCCTGAGGTAAAGCACGTGGTGGTGGCAGTAACTAAGCACTCTGCTCAGCAGTGACTCACTGCTGTCACTTCCCCTCACAACCCACCGAGATGGCCGCAACCTCACCTGGCTGTGAGGACATGCCGCCAGCCCATGTGTCCGTCCACTCTGACCCCATAGCCAGAATCTCTCCTGTCACAGTGCCCCTCAGAATGCCATTGTGTTTCCTCAGACCACAGCTTGCCTCACACTGTGGACCGAGCAATCAGAGCACAGCACTTCACTACCTTGTCAGAGTTTAAGTCAAGCACAGTTTGGGGAGGCTGAGGATAGTGAAGAGCTTCACTTTGTACACAGCATTGCTCTTCAGAGGCTGGCGCTGGAGTGCTCTGGGTTTCCCTCCCTAACATCTGGAGGGTAGGCCTGTGGCTCAGGCACATGGGTAGCTATGGGGACCCAGAAAGGTGGAGGCTGTCTAATCCTCTCAACCCCTCAGCTTTGCTCAACAGCTCACAAACAAGTAGAAATTTCACACCTTGTTTTGAGGTGAACGGTAAACAAACCACTTCTCCAGCCCCAGTTCTTCCCCTGGAGCCTAATGCGGTGTGATAGGGACTCAGGCCAGGGCTGGGTGGCTCCTTGTTGCCAGTGACCTTGAAAACACGGAGGGAAAGCTGGACAGAAAAGCAATTTCATCTCTGAAATTACACACCATGGTTCTCATTCATCTTGATAAGCACTTTTAAGGAGTAAAAGGGGGTGGAAATATTGCTGCTAGAACTGTGGAGGCCTCCTTTGCCGAGTCAGTTTAAAGTAAATTTAGATGTTCAAAGATGCATTTGGTTTCTATTGTGAGCTAAATTGGCCGCTTCAGAAGGGTGAAAACAGAAGAACAAGAAGGCAGCCAAAGAGAAACGGGCAACGAAAATTTACTTAAGAACAAAATTATTTCGTATTCAATTTTTAAAACACAGGCTTGTTCTGAGTATAGTGTTATTTATGGGATGATATGACCATGAGCTTTCCTCTTCTGTTTGCATTTGGGCTAAGTCACGTGCGTGTGAGTGTGTGTATGTGTGTCCTTTGCTTTGGTAAGAAACAACAACAAAAACAAAACCCTCCACTGGTAACTAGGGTTATTATGACCTCCTAGAATCCACACAGCTTAGGACTTCTCAAGTACCAAAAAGCAGAACTCCCCAATTTCCCTGTGATAGGAAGAGGGTGTGCTTGTTCAGAATCCAACCTTTTTGTCTGGACTGATCCTCAGAAAAACAGCTAACAGCCTCACTTTAAGGGCAGCCAGCAAAAGCAGCCAGGGCTAAACACAGTGAAAATCTGTATTCAGGAGTCCTCCCTCCCATCAAGGACAGACCATGAGATCTATGTGGGGAAGATCCACAAGGTAGCAAGACAGATACCGGGTTCAGCATTACCTTTTCTTCCCCTGAAGGGCTCTTGGGGATCTACTGGCAGGAAGTGTGTGAATTTGGGGGAGGGTACTGTCAGTCAACCATTCAGGATAAGCTCAGGACACTGTTCACCTCTCTTTAGAACATCTTGTCTTACAGGGAGCATTCTGAGAACCAAAGCCTCACTCATACAAGGCTCCAGCATCCCATCCACAAACAGTGGAAGACAGGGCAGGCCTCTTCCTCAGGTATCCCAGACACGTCCAGGCTGGCCAAAGGAGCCAGCCCTTCAGTGTGCATATGGAACATCAGAGAGGAGAAAGAGGCTACTTGAACTTATGGGATGAGATTAATCATTCCTTGTATTCAGTTTATCCTGCTCAAGCCAAGAGTTTAGATTTTCACTGAGAAGAATGTGGCTTGTCGGTAACACCAAGAGGACTGAAATCCTTTAGAAATAACATTGGATACAACCAAGAGCATAGTCTTGAGATCATGGCTGGGGAACAAGGCACCCCGAATTGGCCACTCTCCAGGCCATTCTTGGAAGTCCTAGCTATCTGGGATCTGTGTTGTCAGATCCAGGTTTCAAAACAAAGTTCACTCAGGAAAGACTCCAAGATTCAAGCTGCTTATTACTCTTAGCTGACGGTTACCAATGCCATTGCTGGGAGAGAATCCATGGCCTCTGTAAATGCTACAATGTTTTGGAAGATAAGGAGCTGAGCTACCGTCTCCTTTAAAAACACTGAACACCCCCCCCACCCGCCATGATCTCTAGATTTGAGTATTTGCAGCAGATATCCATTTAATCACCACCCACTTCTCTAATAAAAGCCTCAGAGATGCAAAGTACATTCCTTCATAGAATCCCAGAGCTGGCAGGACCAGCTCCTCATTGGTTGAATAAGGGGATAACACAAAGATAGAATTTAAGAGATTAAGGGGGAAAATGCTGGCTTCTTAGATTATACGATGTTAATTTAATGTTACCAGATCATATTTAAGACCTAAAGAGATATTTTTAGAAGTAACTTCAAAATTAAATTTTCCACTTAAATTACCCACGCTGTAATTCATCCTTGTTGAGTGATTGGAGTAAAGTGGTTTTGAGAGCTTGGTGTCCTTTGACACTGAGTAAGCACACAGCATGTGAGGCAGGCTTTGTACTAAGGGTTTGATGTCTGTGGTATGATTCTGGTGACAACAGGAAAACAGGGCACAATGCACAGTCCTGGATCCATAGTGATGTGTGGCGAAGGAAGCCGACAGAACAGCAGAGTCTTGGCCATTGGAGGAATCTGATGAAACCTCAGTATGGATACCTAGGCCATAGCAGAGCTCCTCCATGGAGAAAAGAGACGGTTGGAGGACAGCTACAGAGCCATGGGAACACACAAAAACTTCTCAGTTCTTCCAGGATATCGGTCAAAATGGAGAAACCCCTGAGATAAATGGCTAAATGCTCTTTCTCCATTGGATCAAATAGCAAGTCAGCCAATCTCTTCTGTCTACAGCGTGGGAATGAGTGGCTAGTGGTTCCCATTACACCCACTTAGGTGATTATTCTGAGCCTCTATAGAAAGCAGATCTGGAGAATGACTGACCCCTGCTAGATCAGCTTCATGCTCAAACATAGCTCAGGCCTGCTCTCAGACAGAGCCTGTCTGCTAGGGTGATACCTAGGTTCTTAAGCACATAGCATATGTGACCAACACATGTTCATTTTGTATCTCAGTCAAAAAAAATAGGAGAGTGGTTTCTTGTGTTATTTACAATGGCGCACATTGAAATTTTTGCCCTGGGTTGTATCCTTTCTACCTTCTGTACCAGTAGAGTCAAAATGATATTGATCACATTGAACCTAATTGATTGCATTGCTGTTATTAGAGATAGTGACAATGGGAATATCACTGTGGACCATGAAGCAAGTCTGAGTCTAGAGTTACAGTGCAGGAGGATGCTGGGGTTGAGAGGAATCCCTCTCAATGTAGCAGAAACCCAGGAAAATTATCCAAAAAGATGGGTCTGTTTCCTGCCAGCCCCTGCTTGTCACCCTTCCCACATTCACAGACTAAACCCAACTCTGTCTGGTCCATGTTCCCCACAGCTTGAAAACTGCTGGATGCAGAGAGAAGCTCTGAACACCTCAACCTACAACATAAAGTCCAGGGCCTGAAGGAAGGTTTTGTGACCTTGTCTGCCTGTTAGGGGATTTGCATAAATCTTCCAAAGATTTCAAAGTAGTCTAAAAACAACCAGTAAAGCCAACCACTGTTGTGTGTTGCAGGCATAACTGTCCCTGTGTTTTGTAGGTGTAACCAAGGCTGTGTTGCAGGTGTAACCACTTCTGTGTGTTGTATGTGTAGCCACTGCTCTGTGTTGTAGGTGAAAGCAGGTCCCACCTTCTCAGTGCAAGCATGGCCAGGATGATTCTTCAAGATCTGGAGAAAGTGAGGGAGGACTTATAGGAGAACCGTCAGAAATCTCAGCATACCCAAGTCGCTGGGAGTGAACCTACCCTACTCTCTAGCTTCTAGGCATGACTTGCATGGTGCTTCACAAGAGCAACAGCACACCTCATTTATTATTTATTTCATATTTTATTAAATTTTTAAATTCACATGCAAAGTAAAAGATTCCTTTATATCGCTTTCATACATAATAATGTCATTATTATATGTTCATTTGATTTCCCTGCTGCTCTCCCCCACCCATCTGGTGCTGGCTTGCTAGTCCCCACATCTGCCTTCATTTCAGCTTTGGTTTGTGGAGTAGCCATCCGCACAGAGCAGCTGTCAGAATCCTGTCCATCTCTCAAGTCTGCAAAGCCATCTTCTACCTGTGCCTGTCTCACTGTGTGTAGGTCCTCAGGTCATGGCCAGCTCTCAGTGTGCAGTGTTATTTTTGGGAGACTTCCAGCCTTTATTTAACTCTGAGTTGTATCTGGATATTGCAAGGCAATGATGTGAATTCCCCTGTGCTATGGGAGGGTAGAAGTTGGCTTATAGCCTGTCAGCATAGCTTATTGAATAGCTCAAGAACTCTGTTTTCTAATGTTAGAGTTAGCTCTCCAGATTATCACAATTCCTATATATTCAACCCTGTGACAGGCACCATCAGCTTCTACAGAAAACAATGCAAGTGGAAATTGAAGCCTGGAGCAAAACTCATGATTTGCCCTCATAGTATCTTCTAAATTAAAAGTGCTCATTGAATTGCATTCCAATTTCTCTTTCTTTTATTCTGAAAGTTTCTTGCCAGTTAAGATTTTCTTGCAGCCTTCTCCTGCATATAGCATACAGAGCACATCCACATGATACCATCCAGGACTGAAATTGCAGCCTTCAGAGAAACTCAGCACACTGGGGAGCCAAGCCAGGAGGTGAGAGCCCCAGAAGCACGTACACGTAGGCTAGGCATGCTGCTGCTGCAATCTAGCTAAAAGACACCTCTGCTGTCAATGGATGCGAGGAGCTCAGGGCAGAAGGGCAAGGCAGCCAGGCTTCCTGATGAGTGAGGAGTATGGCCTGTCTCAGTTGAGTTCATATCATCACCCAGGCTGAAGCCACAGGTCCTTGAGGTTAGCTCATGCTCCCAAGAATGTCTATGGTGCTTGCCCTAAACCCGGGACTGGATCTGGACTGGAGAACACACTATGATGCTCATGCGTCTATAGCACTCTCTATTAGAGGCCACAACCAATGGAATTCCTTGTCATTGTTTCTGGGGTAGAAAGCCCAGCTCAAGCCAACAAACTGTGTCCCAGTTTTAGAAAACTTAATGAGGATGGAATGGGGTAGGAGGGAGTGATAGTAGCTCTCTACAAAAAGAGTGTTGCTGTCACAGTAGAAGGTATCCAGGAGACACAAATCATGAGCAATCCCTCCATGAAGGCCTGTGTTTGCCTTCCAGTGAGGAAGTATATGTTGAAGTTAACAGAAGGTTCTGTAAGCATCTGTTTCTTATCTATGTTGGGGAGAGCTAGAGGCCCCAGCCCACTCTTAACAGATTACAATGACCTATGCCTAAACAGGTCTTATTCATCAGCCCTGGATTCTGACAAGTTGATTTCAGAGTAGAAGTTGGACAACAGTTGCTTTTTTTCCCCCTAGAGGAACCTGATCCCTCTGATTTTCTTGCAAACAAGGGAGCTGTGGTCAGAAGAGCCTGTCCCAGACAGGAAGAATGTTCACCTGGGAAAACAAACTGACAAAGAAAACATTTACATATTGCTGGTGACCTGGTGCTCTAGGAAGAAGCCCCACAAGGCCTTTCAGGCAATGGGGCATTTAAAGAGATACTTTTGATTAATGCCTAATCTGTCTGTTTCCCGCCCCAGTTTCTTTAAGCCTGGGTTATCCTAAGACCCTAGAGTAGAGCAAGCCTTCCTTCCAGCCTTCAAGCTCATAGCTTCCTTCACTGCTTTCCTTGCTTTCTCCAAAGAGAAAAGATGATTTTATTATTGTCAAACTTGAGAAATAAAATAGAACAAAGAGGACAAAGATGTGTGATAAGGTTTCCTTATAGAAAGGGCTCATATATTCAGTCATTCTCGGTAAAGCAGTGTGTTCTAGCTGTGCTTATTCCACTGGGTCAGTCTTTGATGACTTCTCCTCCTACACATGTATTCTGAAACCCAGGCAGCAAGGTACCAAATTACCTTTACATACCGAATATTAAGGTTTGAATGAAACATCCCCAAGTCTCATTTGTTTATATACTGGGTCCTCAGCTAGTGGTGTTGTTTGGGAAGTATGCAAAACTTTTAAGACACCTGGTCAACCTGTAATGTAGGTCAGGGTTCCAGACTGGCTCTGGCTCTGGACTATCTGCTCTTTGTTCTTTCAAATCTGCAGGTTCTCTCAATCACTGTGAACTCTGCTGTGAATTACCTACCACAATGGATTGAAGCTCTGAAACCATAAATCAAAGTAAATCCCTCATGCCTGAAGTTCTTTACTGCTAGGTGTTTTGTTACAGCAACTAACACAACAAACAACTGGCATGTTGGGTTTTCGGCTGTTGGGAGTTCAGAATGAGTTGGTACAGAGTGGGTCAGGACATCCACATCTGGGTGCAGAAGGTCCTGCTTTATCAACATCTGAGACAGATGGAAAAGGAGGGCACCTGCTCACCACGGCATCTTCCTCCCTCTGAATCAGAACTCCAAGTATCTCGGCTTAATGTAGCCATGGCTGTGTAGCAGGGAGACTGTGGTTCCTCCTTAACTATCTGACTTTTCTAAGAAGGGTCCTTGAGGCTTTCCTGTCCCACCAGAGAAAGGGGTTCAAGAAGTTGGCCAGGCCTCCATAATATAAAATAAAAACGTTGGTGGACTGAGTTACCATTAGTCCACAATAACTCTGTGGTGCTGCATGCAGCAGGAGCAGAGGGGGCCTTGTGTTTTCCCCGGTTTCCCTGCCTCTTCTCAGTGGCACTTAAACTGCCCTGCACCACTGTACATACAGCCGTCTGTCTTCCTCAACATAGGATCTGGTAGGAAGCTTTGAAAGCTCCCTTCAAATGTGCAGGCTCTAAAACTTCCATCTTATACCATTGCTCTTTGGTGCTGACCTGTAGAAAATATTTCCCCACTATTAAGCAGATAGATCCTCCCATATGCATGAACCAGAAGCATTCTTGATAGGCTTTGAATCATTAGCACCTCTGGTGAGTGCCAGGAGAGTCCCTGGAGCTCTCTGTTTCTTGCCTCTGCATGTTGGAGGCCCATGTTTCCTTACACCCTCCAGTGTCTTTCCTGCCCCCCGCCATACTAACATGTCTAATTTATTGAAATGAACAAAGCCCCTATGTTAACAGGGTCAGGCCCAACACGAGTGTGTACAATGAAACACATCTGATGTTTTCAAATGAACGCTCTGTCTTAAATCGCAGGCGATTGGATTACTGTGACAGGCTGACAAAACAAACCGTCACTCAGCGGCTGTCACATCCGTCTCCAAGCATCTTTCTGGGGTCTGGCCTCAGAGAGGTGTGGGGGAAGGCTCTGGGGACAGACAGACAGCCATGTGGACAGTCAACACTGAGCCTTTGTTGTTTCACCTTTAACAACAAAGGTTTAAAGCAAACCTTGCCTGTATACAAAAAAACCTGCTGAAAACACACATGGTATTTTAAATCTATACTTGGCCATTAAGGAGTGTTTGTTCTCGCTATCTCCCTCCCTCCTTATCTTGAACCCCAAACCTTGACCGTTTGCCAAAACATAAGGCCTAACATTTAGGTCATATCCCCCACCCTTTTTGTTTTGTTTAATAGAAAGATAATTGAATTATCAAAAAACATTTAAGGGCTTAACTCCTAAATATTGACCTCAACAGGTGTTTGGGTATTTTTGTTGTTGTTTGTTTGTTTTTTTCCACTTTCTCTCAAGATAGGTAAAAGCTAGATATAAGCAGGAAAGGATGCAGGCTGGGCCTAAGCCCTGTGGTTTAATCTTAGCTTTGTGAGCAACAGACAGGTCATAAGATTGCAGAACAGCTCTGGGATCCCGAGGAATCCTCATTCAAACCAGCTATAAGCTGAAATGGACACAGGGGAGTCACAAGCTTTAAAAAGATGGCCATGTTTTAAAGTCACCAGTCACAGGAGAGGGGAACGGATGACTTGCCGAGATTGCCTGAGGATTTCGGACCTGTCCTCTCTAGAGAGAGCTATCCGCTGGGATGAGGAGATGGGCACATGTTCCTCAGGCAGTAATGAGCACAGAGGGCTACTCAGAATCCTCTTCATGAATGAAAGAAAAGGCACAGCTGTGGTGGGTGATGAGAGCGTACGGAATGAGAGGAGAGTCAGAGATGTAGACTCTGGACAGAGGCTGACTGTTGCCCTCAGGGTTGGGGGCTGCAGTGTCTGGAATGGGGTCTCCCAGTCTCTGGCCCAGGAGGACACTGGGGAACTGAGGAACCTTGTGGGGCCAAACTGACTGACAAGCAGGAAGGCTGAACTGCCGGAGGCTGGGGGGCAGCAGCTGCACGAATAGCCTATCTTTCCAGTGCCAAGGGTATTTACAGATGTCCTGAGGAGTCAACAGGCATGAAACAGTCCTGAAGCATCCTGATGAACAGACTGGCCATGACTGCACCAGCACTACAAATCAGGAAAGGTCTGTCTGCATGTCCCAGTTATTGCTGGCAAGGTAACATATGTAGCTTTTGGTGAGTTAAAATTAAGGCATTTAAGTAACTACAATGAGCATATTGGATAGTCAGATCTGGCTACAATTTTCAGAAGAGAACAAAAGGAACAGATTACTTCAGTAAATTGTAATCAAGTAGAGGCACCTTTGGAGACTTCTGATTTGCCTTGCTTCACCCCCATGAGCCTTTAAGTTAAAAATAAGCTATGGAGTTGAGATAACAGCCTAAAACCTGAAAGCTCAGTAGGCTTGCTCATGGGTTTCCTTTCATTTCTGTCTTCTCCTGTATTTCTTGTTAGTCTCCTGAGCAGTCTTCAGAGTGAGTACCTGGATGGAACTGGTCACTCTCCTGAGCTGACTTCAGAATGAGTATCTGGACAGACTGGTTGCTGGCCCCATGATGCTGTTGGTGACTTTGTGCCTATTCTTCCAACAATGTCTGTGTTGCACCTGTGTCCAGCTTCTACTCTGCATGTGACTAGGAACCCTGCTGGAAAACAAACTCCATGAAAAATAAACAGCCTGTTTTGGGGAAGGGTCAGGGCACAGGAGTGGAAATGCTGCATTTCTATTTGGGGAGTTTCTGTGCTCTGTCTCCTGCACCAGCTTCAGACTGGCTCTTTCCCCACAGCTGCCTCCCTTCCACCAAAGCCTGGGGTCACTGCTTCTGCTCCAGAACACACTTCTGCCTGCGTGTGTGCTTGTTATCTGCCTTTCTCCCGCTTTTTGTCAGCTCTGCTTCTAGAATCCAAGCCCCCAGCAAAGGGACCTTGGCAGCATTAGATTCTTTGGGGAGGCTGTTGCTGATAGTTAATAAATATTTAAGGGCCACAAGAATAACACAGAAACCTTGAATCAGATCTTGCACCTGAGCTAATAGTCTCTCCTAACTTCCTGGCAGGAAAAGACAAGGAACAATTCCTCTCCCAATAGTGTATTAAGGGAGTGGTTTTCCCCCATAGGAGGAGAGGAAGGAAGAAAGAGGAAAGATGGGGAAGAAGAAGGGAGGGTCAAGAAAAGAGGAGAAAAAGGAGAAGAAAGAAGAAAAGAAGGGGTAGAGATAGAAAACGAAGGAGAAAGAACTGATTCTTCCCTCTGGTATGGGTTAGTCATTTCTGCATTAAACCCCATATTTAATCTCAGAGCTCTTTCAGAGACCATCTGATGTTGAGCACTCCTCTCTGCTTGTCTGAACAATGGAGTTGCTAAGCCATCAGTTCTCAGACAAGGTGGTACCCGTCGACTCCTGGAGTCTCTGCTGTGTTGTTTAGTGTGTAGGTTTAGTTACACAGGTTTTAAATAGATATTCATCCTCAAACTCTGCCATTTGTACTGAGAAAAGTAATTCTGGAAAGGTGGTAGCATCACAGAGACTGCTTCTCAGGGTCTGAACAGAGAAGGCCTGGAGATGGAGCTGGAAACAGGACAGCACTCTGCTAAATACCACAGAGTTCCTGGGCAGATCCCCTTGTCCTTTTGTTATGGCAAGCTTGTGCTGTTTGGTATTGCTGCTGGAATCCCTCCTGGAAAGCTGCAGGACTCACTGAGAACACATACTGGACATTCATCATCCAGAAAATGGGCATAGACATGAATGACCCAGGCTGTCGGAATGGTATCCCCTTCAGCAGCACAATGTCCGAATGACAGAGTGTCCAGTCAGCTCCTCCCATGTTCGCCCCCAGAATCACTCAGCACAGACCTGGGTAAATGGTCACAGCTTCTCAGGAAGCTGTGCTGGGATTGTGGAGGAAGGGCAAGAGTCTGCGTGCCCAAGTAATGAGCTGGGCAGGGAGAGCTGTGCCTTTGTACAGACTGGTCTACCGTGAAGCCCAAGCTGCTGTATCTCTATGAAGGGCAAGGAGACACAGGGCACTGGTCTCTGAGATCGCGCCACACAAGCAGCTCTGGATGCCTTCCAGGAGTGAGGGGAAGGCAGGACAGTTGCTAAGAGAAAACTGCCCAATGGTGCGTCAGCAAATACAGTAAACACAGTTAGCTACTGCTCTGGTAAATAGCTTGCTGAGAAATGGAGAGTGAATGTGGGGACTTTATCATGGTTTATCGTGTAACCACATAATTAAGCCTATAATTAATTAGCAAAGGTGAACAGTCCCAGCAAAGGAATGTGCAAGGTCCTAGAACAATTCTGGCAATGCATGTCAATATAACACTTAATTGGGAGTCCAAAATGTCTTTGAAATAAAATGACACTGGAAATGAAGGCTCAGGGTTCTTATTTCTTGAGATGTTTGGAATTAGCGGGAGTCATGATGCTGTGGGCCACTGTGGTCAGAGGAATTTGTGGGATGAAGAGCCCCAGAGTAGGGGTGCCATAGTGCTGAGATAGATTCTCAAGGCTGACAAGGGGATTTGGGTCAGTTCCCAAGTACAATAGGAAGTCAATCAAGGCATCAGACAGTGGTTCCATGGGCCCCTGTTGAGTGGACCACAGCTAGTAGGCTACAATGTAGAGGGTAAACAGAAAGAACACAGGTGCTGGAAAGTTCTGCCTGAGCTTTGGAGGTGTTTGCTTAGAGACAGAACAATGGTAGCTGCCAAATGAGATGAAGTATCAGAAGGAAGGCCTGGAAGACATGGTGAAGATATGACTTGGAAGTTGGAGGCAAGATCCTATCACCCACAGAGGGCAACAGGGCTCCCCTCATGAAGGTAGGACACCCAGGAGCTACAGCCATTAATGGTGTGCTGGCCAGAGAAAGTGGAGACTCCATCTCACATCACCACAGCTGGAATGTGTCTTACATGGCATGCTGAGTCACAAGGGAGAATTCTGAAGGAATAAATAGCTGGAATTTCCTCTTAAACAGCACATACTAATGTCTTACTCTTTCTGACATCACGAACACTTGCAACTGGATATAGTTTGGGCATAAAAATGATTAATAATTAGGAGAATATGGTCTTCTTATAATCCTCACCTCCTGAGAAGAACTCAGTCTTAGTCCTTCACATTTAGTCCTTCATGCTGAGATCAGGCAGCGTACCTGGCTCCTGGCACTGAAGAGAAGGAATGACTAGAAGAGAGGCAGAGAAATGATAAGGTTGGAGGGAACTCGAAACAGAGACAACGGAAAAGCTCTTGGCTAAAGCTGGTGAGATTTTATGCCTCATCGTAGGACATTGGAAGCTGTATTAGAGCACTTGACTGGTGCCTAACAATGGTCGATGGCAGCATCCCACTGGCATGGCCTGCTGGGGGCTCACCTCTTATTTGCCACCTAACAGTCAAGGAGCTCTTCTGGACTGTTCTCAGTACAGGTCGCAACTCCCACAGGATACCTCAAACCACTTCAGTGGCCGGGTGTGAAAGGAGACTGAGGCGAGCACTGGACCTCAGTGATGTAGACTGCATCATACAGACAGTCTCTGTTCCCTGCTTGGAGGCCTCTGCCAGCTGTGGACTGTGTGTTATGGGAGAGCAGAGAGTCCCTCCAGGAGTGACGGGGATGTGGTGACAGGATGCTAGCACACAACTTTGTGCATTTCTGAGTCATGTGGGCATTACATGTTAGATGTGAATCACGTCCATGGGGCCGGAGACTCACACCTGCACTTGTGCCTGTAGAGTTCAGAAGTACCATGATGTCCTTCCTCAGGTGCTGTAAATGGCTTTCAGACAAACTCCCTCACAGCCCTGGATTCATGCCAGCTGGCCAATGAACTTCAGGTGGATCTGCCTGTCTCAGCCTCCCCAGCTATGAGCTTGCAAGTGGTTGCCAGCACAGCTGGCTGAGCCCTCTCCCCAGCCTGCTGATTCACTTCTTTAGCTTGCCTGGCTGTGGTGGCGCCCTCCTTCCCCACCTTCAGAGTCCACCCTCTACCAAGCTCCATTCCCTACATTGCAGGAGGCCATGCGCCATCTTCTCAGCCAAATGTCAATTCCGAAACCCACTCTTCCTCTTCAACACATCTTCAGTCCCTCTCAATACTCTTCAGAGTTACTGTTGATGGAATGCTATCCCCTTCAGCAGCACAATGTCCGAGTGGCAGAGAGTCCAGTCTGAGCTCCTCCCGTGTTCGCCCCCAGAATCACTCAGCACAGATCTGGTAAATGGTCACAGCTCCATACTATAATAAAAATAATAGCTTGTCTATACTATAATAATAATAATTTATTTTCATCACAAGTAATAATCATTAATTAAATATCAATTAATTTAATATTACTAGTTAGTGATGATTGATAATTAATTAGATGATAATTAAATAGTAATTATTATAAAACATAATTCATTTGTGAGGAACTTTAATCACATACAAGTTAGTTGTGATTTAATATGACTGTCACATGCATAAACTTTTTTTAATGTTTTGGTGGGGGAGGAACTCATATGTCATATGTCATAGATATGGAGGTCAAAGGACAACTTTCAGGAACTGCTTCTCTTCTTCCACCACATGGGTCCTGGGGGATCAAAGTCAAGTCATCAGGCTTGTCTGCAAGTGCCTTTGCCTACTCACACCGTCACTGAGCCATCTCTGGACCTGAGACATCCCGGCATGCCTACAGTTTCTCAGAAAGGAGCCGCCTGTCTTTCAGGGTTCTCACACCGAAGTTCTTGAAGGTGAGGAACAAAAATGTAAGTGATCCACTCACAAACTTAACCAGATGCTGGCACAGCATTCTGGGCCACTGGAGTCCTATGTTCCACCTCTTTCCATCCAGAAACCCAGACATCCTTCACAGGGGCACAGAGCGATGTGTCGTTCCAGCAGACACTGCAGAAGCACCTCACAGGGGCACGCAAAGATGCTTCAGGCCTGGTCCTCTCACACCTTTCTCTTCCCCTGCAACACTCCTCAGTGGTGTGAACAAAAGCAGCTGACAATCCCGACCAAGATGATCACTAACTATACTGTGGAAAGGGCTGAGAAACTCCAGGTTCCCGTTAATGGAGGCACTGTGCAAATGAGGGCCTTTCACTGTGCTATGAACCGTGACTTTGATTCTGACAGCCTGGAAGATTGGTGGGGTTCCTTACAGCACAGCACCACTCCAGTTCTGTGGGGAGCATGGTCAAAAGCTTATTCAGATATAGCTGTATTCCTCAGTTTCCCCTTATGTAAACTAGACACCAAATATGCTCTGCTGGCCACATGCCTGTGAAGATGAAGCTGACTGGGTCGTGTGCACAACATGCCTTGTGTGTATTTGGTGAGCATCTAGAGCTCAGTTCTCACTTTTGGCAATAATCTCACTTTTTGATGGGCATCTTAGAGAAGCTGTGCCAATTTTTGAGTATTTGAAAACGAATTTCTAGGGTGTTGTTCTAGTTGGTATAGTTCACTAGCAGACACAGCTCTAGAGATGTTGCAGGAGTATTCTCCCACAGAGTCAGACAACCATGGATGGATGCGATTGTCACAGGAAGAGACAGTGTACTCCCTGGCAATGCCACATAGTCTCCCCAGCAGTGGTTAGTTTGAAAGTAAGATGCACAGTAACCTGATAGATGCCTGAAGGTAAATGAGAGAAATGCATGCAGATACATTAACATGAGAGATATGCACACAGCTATATTGAAATGAGTACTGTTTGCTTGTATAGATTACAGTGAGAGTTGTGCATGCAGAAATACTAACATGATTTACTTTTCTCGAGTCCTCTGGGCTTCCCTCACAGCAGAGGCCAAAGAAACATCTTTCTGGTCCCTGTTTGCAGGTTTGATGGGCGCAGAAATCTAAGGATAGCTGCAAGAGCAGGACTGTAGCCCGGCCCCTTCCACCATAGGCTCTGTTCAGATGCAGCTGGAGAAAGTGGCCCCAGCAGAAAATCTCACTTACCAGCACACATCCCCATTAGACAACTGTCTAACTTAACAGTGTTTTTACTTTCTGAATGTGAGAAGTTATATACACAGTATCAGTTATTTTGTTGTTGTTGCTATGACAAAAGTCTGGCAAGAACAATCTAAAAGAAAAGGGATATATTTTGGGTTGAGATTTCAAAGTATAGTACATTACATTGTTTCAGGGAAGTCCTGGTAGAAGGGGCATGGAAATCTGGTCCCACTGTGTCTCCATCACAAATACCTGCTAACACCTGTGCTCAGCTCACTCTCTTTATTTGGCCTGGGACCTCAGCCCCTGGAGTTGGGCCACCATAGCCAGGGGGAGCCTCATGTCGATCAGTGTAGTCTAGAAACTCCCTCCCACACATTACACATGTGTGACCAGAGGCTTGTCTTGTAGGGGCTTCTCAAGTCCTACTGACAGGGTGTAGTAACCATTATACATGCTCAGTAGCATCTGTACTTCTCACTTGGAATTTATGCATTTTCTGAGGCAAGTGGTACCCAGGAAAGCCCTTTCCTATGACACTGATAGTATCCACAAGATTTCTCTGCAGTTCCCTTCTGAGTGACATTCCAGCAGCCTCCCTTGGGCCCTCCTTGGTACTTATCTTCTTTGGGTCTGTGCATTGTAGCATGGTTATCCTGTACTATATGTCTAATATCTGCTTATAAGTGAGTACATTCTATGTGTGTCTTTCTGGTTCAGGGTTACCTCACTCAGGATGATCTTTTCTAGTTCCATCCATTTGCCTGCAAATTGCATGATTTATTTGTTTTTAATAGCTGAGCAGTATTCCATTGTTTAAATGTACCACGATTTCTGTACCCATTCTTTAGTTGAGGAACATCTTGGTTGTTTTGAGTTTCTGGCTATTACGAATAAAGATGCTATGAACATAGTTAAGCAAATGTCCTTGTTGTATGGTGGAGCATCTTTTAGGTATATACCCAGGAATGGTATAGTTGGGTTTTAAGGTAGAACTATTCCCAATTTTCTGAGAAAGCACCAGATTGATTTCCAGAGAAGCTGTACAAGTTTGCACTCCTACCAGCAATGAAGGAGTATTCTCTTTTCTCCACATCCTCACCAGCGAAGTGATGTCACTTGAATTTTTGATCTTAGCCATTTTGCCTGGTATAAGATAGAATCTTGAAGTCATTTTAATTTGCATTTATCTGATGGCTCAGGACATTGAGTATTTTTTAAGTGTTTCTCAGCCATTCAAGATTCCTCTGTTGTGAACTCTTAGTTTAGCTCTGTTGTCCATTTTATAATTGGATTATTTGATTTACTGATGTTTAATTTCTTAAGTTCTTTGAATATTTTGGATGTTAGCCTTCTGTCTGATGTATGGTTGGTGAAGACCTTTTCCAAGTCTGTAGGCTGTTATTTTGTTCTGTTGACCGTGTCCTTTGACTTACAGAAGCTTTTCAGTTTCATGAGATCCCACTTATTAACTGACGATCTCAGAACCTGTGCTGTTGGTGTTTTGTTCGGGAAGTTGTCTGCTGGGCCAGTGAGCTCCAGACTTTTCCTCACTCTGTCTTCTAGTAGATTTAGAGTCTCTGGCTTTACATCAATGTCTTTGACCCATTGGACTTGATAACAGGGATGGGAGGAGAACTGGGAACAAGGGAAGCTGAGGAAGGCATCTCTTTGTCAAGCTGGAGATTGCAACAGGGTAGGCTTTGGGGAGGGGACAGGCATGACTCTTGCTGAGACTCTTAATGGCAGGATATGAAGACTGAAGTGACCACCTCCTAGCCAGGCAAGACGAGTGGAGGGAGGGAACACAGCCCACGGACAAAACCTGTGATCCACAAATTACCCCGCTGACAAGAAGTGCAGGGATAAAGAGCGAACAAAGATTGAGGAAATGTCCAACCAATGATTGGCCCAATCTGAGACCATTAATCATGTTTGCTATGCTTGCAGACAGGAGGCTAAGTTGGCTGTCATCTGGGAGGCTTTAGCCAGCAGAGAATAGAGACAAATGCTGGAACTTGCAGCTAAGAATGGGGCAGCGCTTGGGGGTCCTGTAGAAGTGTTAGGGGAATGATGGAAGGACCTGGAGGGGACAGGAACCTCACAAGAAGACCAACAGAGACAACTAGCCTAGTCCCATAGGAGCTTTCAGAGACCAAGACATCAACCAAAGAGCATGCATAGTCTAGACTTAGGTTCCACATATGTAACCAATGGGTGGCTTGGTCTTCATGTGAAGCATTGGGGTGGCAGACATTGGAGCTGAGGAGGATCAATTGCTTCTGAAGACAGAAAGACAGAACTGCGGTGGAACAATGGCAAGAGCTGTGAAGCCCGGGAAGAGAGAGACCATGGCATTGTGAGCATTCATGTCCTGCAGGTGTGGCTCAGCCTTCTGCCAGACCTTTGCAGCAGTAAAACAGGAGGGCTTCTTTTTCTAAAGTTTTCCCTAGTTATCCCTGTGAGATGGGGCAAGCAGGAGAAGAATGTGCAGGAGCTTCTCAGTGACAAATGGTCTGTAGCCCTAGAGGAGCCAGTCACCCATCAGCTCAGAGTTGCCAAGGCCAGCTGTGTAGGCCTCTGTTTGTGAGCCCACCAAGCTGGCAGGATCCACCCAAGGCTGCTAGGAAGGATTCTCAGTGGAACTCAGGTCGTCACTGTTATGATCACAGAGCCTTCCTAACCTATACTGACCATGCCCACGGTGATCTCATGACCTTTCAGTGCGCCTCAGCAGAGTAGAAGGCAGACAGGAAGGCTGTCTTCAGCTCACTAATATCAGCCTTTGGTTACAACTTTGCTGCTGCCAACAAAACTAAGGCAATATCAACACAGAAAAGGTGTCTCCCAGGAAGTTGTGGATATATCTAAATCGCATTACGTGCCCACCTGAAAACCGCCATACTGAAACCCATTATTTTGTGTAATTAATGTATGGTGATAAAACATTTATATAAGTAACGGTACAGAATCACTCTGTGGGTAAACAGAGGCAAGGAGGGCAATAGAAGGCAGGCTCTGACTTCTATGGATAATTGCGGTGAGCCGAGACATGCGCTCAGACCATGCTCTGGAACCAGCAAAGCCTGCTCAGGATGGGGACTGAGCAGGGCTGAAGCAGCCAGGAGACCTAGCAGTGGTCTTCCAGAGCAACAATCCCAGCAGTGCCGCTTCTTTGAAATGTGGATGTGAGGAATGTCTTTCACTCTGACTTGAGAGAAGACCTCATTTAAAAACACATCTTAATTCTGAAACCTGCCTGGAATAAAAAAATATATATATATTTAAAAAAAGTGTCTTGGAAACACAAAGGGCAAGTTTTACATCAAACAAAAATGTGCATGGCTGGCACTCTCCCTGAAACTGCCCAAACTGTGGAGTGAGTGAGCCCACTGCATGCTCTCAGGAGCTGCACTTCCCAAGTCAGCTGTTCCAGAAAACTGGAGACATCGGACTTCTCAGCTTCCCAGCAACACTCACCAAGGTCTGAGGGAGGCAGTGAACCCCAAGATGCTCTCTCTGCAAGGCTTTTAAAGGCCAGGGTTTGCACTGCAATGCCCCTGGGCACCTCGGAGACCACAACATTCCTTTCTCCCCTTCTTCTTTGCGAATGGTAAGATGAAAAGGGACGTGAGCCTGTCCCACCTTTCCCTGGAGATGGCTCTGGAGGTCAGATGCCTCCTGCTGACCCAAGGGGCTCAAAGGCTCAAAGCCAATATTCTAACATATATGGGGATAGTGTGTTCTCAATTCCACAGTGTTTGCCATTTTGGAAAAAAAAAGTCTCCTCTGTGTTCCCAAATTGTCCGTTATTTCAATGCAAGTTCAGATCAAATTGGCACAAATTTATGGACATTATTATTTCAAGAATACTGACCATGAAGAAAGTTTTGTGACTAAAGCAGCTCGAAAGCACTGGAAAGGGTTCGGCAGCACAGGACAGTTGCCTAGAACATTCTCTTCTCTTTAAAGGGGGGAAGAGGAGAAAAAATGGTGAAGACAGGAGGAGACAATATCAGTTCTGAGGATCTGAAGATAAAGAACGGCAGGACACGATGTAATGCAAAGGCGTAGCTGATGGTAAAAGGACAAAGGGGTTAAAAAGGGGAAAAAATGTCCACAAGTGTTAACTGACAATTTTCCCTATTCTAAGCACCATCTCGGTTTCCTCTGATGGGATAGATTCCTATCTGGGGCTTTAATTCCATCCCCCCACCACCACCCCTATCAACATAAACAGCATTTAGCGGTTCCTTGTGGCTCCTGTGGTTTGCACATCGCACCTCATCTTCTGTGATCCTTCAGACAATGCCTTCTGGAGAGGTGGATTTTATTGTTTGCATGGAGGAGGAAACTGAGGAGCAAGAAAGCAAATGACACATGTGTGATCTTCCAGGAAGCATGGGCTTATCAGGGAGGGGAGTAGCAGGCATCCTCAGCTAACAGTCACACAACTGAACTTTGCACATCCTCTTCCCAGGTCACAGGTTACAGGAGAGAGTTTTGGTCACCAGGTGAGCTACAGCAGGAGCACAGCTCTAAGCTGCTCTAAGACAATTCACCAATGGAGCATCAGGCTTTTTTTTCCTCACATTTTCTCAAGTGGAGTTGCTTTTGACTTTGGTTTGCTTTCCCTACACTGAACCCACTTTTCTCTTAGGGTCTTCCCAGAAATTCCAGATAAAATTAAGATTTCTCACTGGTGGCACATTTTGAGGACAATCATCCCATCCCATATTAATTTCTGAAGAGACAAAACCACCCCAAACACTGTGTTTCTAACACAGGTGTGACTGTCCACGTTAGCAGTTCAGTCCATGAAGTGAGCTTGGAAAAGCTACAGTGCAAGTAAGGTGTGATTGCTAAGGAGAGCTACCAGGTCCTCTCCCATCAGGCTCCCAACCTGCCATGAAAGGCTAAATAGCTTTGCATTTAGCAGCTGCTGTTGTGCACAGCCTTTCAATTACCACATTAGCCAGCCATGGGCATTACGGGCCTGCCAGCGACTGGACAATGGCATTCCCATTTCAGAGTACAGACCTCCTCTCTCTCTTCCCAATTAGCACTGTCCACAGGCTGGCCACGGGTGAGCCTCAGAGCTCTGTCTGACTTCACTGTGAATTTAGTGCTTGGTGCCAGGAATACCTAGAAAATTATCTACTAATTATCTAGCATTATCTGTGTCCGTTCATGTCTACAGAGCAGCTCATGTAATTACAAGCCCCCTTGCTATTTACCTCTAAAGAGTGGGCTTAGCTGAGAATTTCTCCAAAAGGGTTTGCAGGAAAGGCTGGTAATTATGTACTTTGCATTCTTCAAGGGAGCTCTCCCAGGTATCAACAACAAATACAGTCCCTGAACAAGCGGCTCAGAGGTGCTTCCCAGCAGGTGAGCCGAGAGCAATAATCACATCTTGGTGTTTCCAGGCTTTTTCTTGTACCGGACAATTAGTAGACGGCTCGCCAACTCATCCCAGTTTCACAGGAGAACACTCAGCTCCCCCCACAAAGCCCTCCAAAGATTCTCTGGAGAGACAGGCTGCAGCACCTGGTGATCTGATGCACCAGGTGGGGAAGAAAGGAGAGCTGGTTTACAGGCGGCTGCTGTCAAATCCTGGACAGTGTTTACTTTATTGAGAACATGGGGAATCGTAAAAATGGAAGTGAAAGAATGGCATATTTATGATCAAATCAATGTGATTGCTTTATCCATTTCAAATGAACAACTGAAAATACCACTTCCTTATACCCGGTGTGGAACATTCTAGAAAGGCAGCTAAGAACGTAGAAGTCTTTAAGTTCCGGGGTGGGGGGAGGTTTATTACCTTCCCCATTTAATTTTTAAACAAATATGGACTTCAAAAATATTAGAAGTATGATTAAAGCTATGTATTTTTTTCTCTTTTGATGGGAAATTCCTTAACTGTTGCCTCTTCACATCTGAATTC
>CM053743.1:77275827-77361258 GCA_028658305.1 Pachyuromys duprasi | reverse complement strand
CTGTTGCTTGTTTTCTCCTCCACTCAATGTCCATCCCATTTGTTCATCCAAACAAGCATTGATCATACCAACCTGGGTCCTCCTTCCTGTATATCCTCTCTAGGTGTGGAGATTTCAGCTCTCATTATATATTTTTGTAATTCTACCATTACTTCTGCTTCAACACCAGGGTTACTTGAGTACCTCAGTTACTTTTTAAAACTCACCTAACACTCCATTTTTTCTTATTATTACTGATTTTAGGACTTAGAAGCACAGTGAAGAGACTCATTATTTACAAGTGATTGCTTACCTTTTGTTCCATAATTCATGGTCTGCTTGAAAATATACTGTCTGTTTTGTTTACTGAACATAATATGACACATTTTTATTAGAGCTATGAACTGTGTTGTTTATAACTTTTTTGTATATTTCTTACTTTTTTCCTTTTAATGTTACTGACAGATCTTTGAAGATTCACTTTCTCTTCATTCTCTCATCTTTCTTTTCAGCTTAAAGAATCAACGTTATGCACCTAAGTGGACGTGTATCTAGAGACCTTACACCTTCTGCTCAGCTGTTGTCCAGAATGCAGCCCTGTGTGCATCATGTGTGATGCTCCACAATACTCAAAGTGCTGACCTCAAGACCATGGGCAGCAAAACAAGGCAGCTACCACAAAAGGGAGAGATAAACCACTGTCCTCCAGTTCTCTTCAGTCATGCAGCTTATTGTTGATTGACAGTCAAGCAGCAAAGTTTCTGGGGAACTTTTCTGTTTGTAGTGGGCCCGAGTTGCTTGACCCCACCATGCTTTCTCAGTCTGTCACTGAGATATATGCCCAGATTCTATTTATTTTGAGATTCAACTTCCTCAGGGCAAAAAAAAAGAGAGAATTATTGAAAGATACTCATGAACACCCACATATATGGGCATGCATAGGTATGTGCAAATATGTGTGGTCTATACACAGACATGTACATACATCCTGTCAGACAGAAAAAGATATTTTAAACCACCACATTAATCCCTTAAGACAGTAATCATTCATGTGAACACAGATATAATGCAGACCGTGTTGCAGGAACTCAAGCAGTTCATGGTAGTGCTGGACACAAAAGAAAGGGAAGTCAAAACTGGGGCCTATGGTCCTCAGACCAAGGCTTGATCAAAGGAAAAACAAGAATCAGAAAGCATTAAAGGGCTGGCCTGGCAACTAAAATAACACTGGAGCTGAAGATATGTCAAAGGGCTAAAGATTTTAAAAATAATCAAGAAAGCTATCAAAAGATTGGGAAGAGCAGGGGGATTGTCAGGGCGGGCTCAGCACAGGCAGCCTTCAGCTCTTCTCCTCCTCTGATTGAGCCTTTCCCTCGATGAAAAACAGAACCATGGAACACACTTAATACTCTGTACCTGTATGAGCATGCAAGCGCACACACACACACATACACACACACTCATGCAGGCACACGCACATGCACTCATGCAGGCACATACACTTTCTCAAGATAATTAAGAACACAGGCTTATATGAGTGCCATTTTGACTCAAAACAATAATCTAAATAAAGCCCGTAGTGCCTTTAAAATTGTTCAACATGTGGAACAAAATTCAACTCACACAAGGAAAGAACATTAAATTGCTGTCTGAGTCTAGACAGCAAAGGTGAAAATGAGAAGGAAGCATACAAACAAAGACTATTTATCAGAGAAAAATGTACAGGCACCCAAGGCAATATTATTTTGGTATAAAAATGAGGGAGATAACATTATCAGGGGATAGTCATAACACAATTTTAGTTTAAAGCACAAGGAAAGTTACACAATAGCATATTTATTACATTTTTATATAAATACAGGGTTAAAAACAATACACACATTTGCTTTTCTCTGCAAAATGAAACAGTGAAACATAGGCTTACTACAAACAGAAATGGCTGTTTGTAAACAGAGCAACATGCAAGTAGGGAAAGATGCTGTTGCTCTTTGCCTTATGTTATTATGTTTTATGTTATTTTAATAGTATGCATGCAAGTGTGCCCGTGAGTGGGTATATGCACAGGCACAGTGCCCACTGAGGCCAGAAGAAGGTGTCAGAGCCCCTCAAACTGCAGCAAGGAGCCCAAACTCTGCAAGATCATTACCTTTGAGCTATCTCTCCAGGGCCCAGTAGCAGCTCAAGTTAATTGCAGTACATTTGAACCATTTCCATATTTTAGGTTACCAAATGAGAGGACATTTTAAAAAGAAGCATTATATGACAGGGTTAGTAGAACTCTGCACAGTGAGACAATGTCTCAAGAAATCAGAAACGGCGGCTCAATCACTATATGCAGTGAAAATAACCTTAATTACATATTGGATGGCTACCACAACCACTAGAGCAGTGAATTCCCCTTGTTGCTGTGACCAAAGTCCCAACAAAGCCATTTAAGAAAGGAAGGGTTTATTTCTGCACTCAGTTCAAAGGAGACACAGACCACGATAGAAGAGAAAGTGTGGAGGCCGGAGCGTGGCCATCATGGTCAGGATGCAGGAAATTAATTCCAAGTAGAGCCAGGTAGCAGAAAATCAGGCCCCAGGGACCTGCTCCTTCTAGTGAGTGCTCCCCAAGCTCCTTCTGGTCAGTGCTCCCCAGTCTTCGGAAACAGCATCAACATCTGGAGGCCAGGTGCTGAGATCAACCACAGGAGCCCATGGTACATGCCACACAATTCAAATCACCGTGACACAAAGATAAGGGATAATGTTATTTTAAACACGTAATTCTGATTGTCTGGGCTCAGTGAGTTGAATTTCAGAGAACAGAGTTACTACTGACAAGTCCTCAATTTCACTAAGTGGCTCTCTCTTCTCTCCTTATTTGTCTTGTTTGCTTTTGTTTTGGGAACAAAGCCTCAGGTAGGTTAGGCTGGCATCTGAGGCTGACCTTGAACTGATCCTCAGCCCTCAGCGTCCAACGTGCTGGGATTACAAACATGTGCCACCAGGATAGTTCAGTGAGGCTGCTCGGAAAGTGACTCTCATCTGCCTGCTATTCAAGGGGAAATACGTAAATGCTAATCACCTAATAAATAAGAGGTCCCATGTTAGAGAAACCAGATAATAAAAATATCCGCTAATGCCAAGCTTTATTTGGAAGGACGGTTTGATGACATACTTTTAAAACCTGTGTAGCAGCCTCAGCTCATTTTGGTAAAGGAGTGTGCAGCAGGTACACCTTGCAACCCTTAGGGATCTGCAGCCTCCCTCAGCTTACAGTGGCCTAGGCAGGGCCCGTGCTACTTCAGACTAAGTCAAAGTCCAGGTGGGAAGTTGGGTTAGTCAAAGCTGTGAGGATGATAAACGGATGCAAGTGTGTGCCTTGGGGTTGGGAGGTATGTGCATTAAGCAAGAAGACATTCCTGTAGAATAGAAATGACAGGCACAGTTACACATGGTGTGACTGAGAACTGAAAATGCAGAGCAGTGGTCCTCTGTGTAAAGGAGAGGATCAGTCAATCAAAGAGCACATCACTGATCCCTCAGCTCCCACTCTTGAGTCTCTTCCTTCCTAAAAGCGCTGTGTGGTTGGGGTCGGAGAGACAGCTCAGCTGTTCCGAGCAATGGTTGCTCTTGCAGGGAACCCAGGTTCAGTTCTCAGCTCGCAGGGTGGCTCACAAGTACCTGTGACTCCAGTTCCAGTATCTGATGCCCTCTTCTGACTCCAGACATCCACACACACACTATGTACACTCACACTCTCATACACCTCACACATACAAACACACACTGACACTCTCTGACACCCACTATCTCACACATAACTACACACTCTCACACACACACACATACACATACTCAGGAACACACATGTTTCACACACTCAAAGTGTTTAATTAAAAATGTAGATAATTCAGTTGACAAAGTGAAGCTGTTCTTTCCAAAAGGATCCAATTCATGAGCACAGAAGTGAGGCTTGAAATTCAAAATAATTTAGTAACTTTTTAGTGAACATGTTCATTAAGACAGTGCATTACATGACTGGAAACATAAAGGTAGAAATAGGTGAGACAAGAGTGGCTGGGTTGCTATCTCACAATCCAACCCTTCCATAAGTCCTGCTTTAAATGAGTTCTGGCTTGCTTCCTTACAGGAGAGAGTAAATGTCCTACACACTTCACAAAGGCTAGGCAGAAGTGTGTCACAGCTTGGGCACAATAAAGGAATGTTGAAAATTTAGTATTGGGAAGTTTGCAAACTTCAAATCTACATTCTACACCCACATATAAAAATCTCACACTTCCTCCTCATTAACACATACAAACTCCATAGTATATGTGAATTTAAGTTGTTTATCAAACTATTTTGAAATAATGTGCAATATCATGACCAGTTTTTCTCTGTTGTCATCAGACTCCTCAATCTGTATGTACACGGAGCTGTGGTCCAGGATTCTGGAAAGTTCCACAGGAAGGAAGACCTGTCTGCTGTTTTTCTTGTGTATTTTGTCCAGAGAGGCACATTTCCAACCAGACAGGTAGATACATAATATGTTTCCTCAAACTGCTTGTGAATGTAGAAGGAAAAAAGCTAAGAAGTGACTATGGTTTCATAATGTAGTGCTGTTCCCTATGTCTCTTTCACTCCTTCTGAATCTATTAATAATCAATTGTAAAGAATTAGAAAATGATGTGTGAAGTTTTAAGTGGCAATTCTCATGCTATTGTGTCTTATGCAGCCTACTTAAAAATCCTGCCTTTTGTATCATGGAATAGACATCTCAGCTCTTGCAGTGATCCATGATATTGGCTCCATATTAAAAGTGATATCACCATCATCCAGGATCACTTGGAGGACAGCCTGGCCTACAAAGCCAGTTTAAGACAGCAAAGGCTGCACAGAGAAACCCTGTCTCACAAAAACCAAGAAAGAAGATTTTTAAAGAAAATAACTGTCATTTTCATGGGTACCTTATATGTCTCTCTCTCTCTTTCTCTCTCTCTCTCTCTGTGTTTGTGTGTGCCAGCCAAACAGAGGACATAATTGTGGTTCTTTATACTGCTATTTTTGTCCTGGACATGTGTTTATACATCACAATAAAGATTGTGTTGTAACCCTCCCTCCCCCCCCCCCCAAAAAAGACAGTGCATTACCTGTGGATGTGAAACAGCAAAGACTGAAAAGCTGTCACCATCTCAATCAAGAGACTCAATGCAGATACACTGAGAGCAGGGCCACCTGTCTGCCAAGCCAAGTGTTAGGTCCCTGACATCACACTGCAGTGAATGGGGCCTGGAGCTCATAGAAACGCCAGAGGAACACGTACAAGGATATTACAGGAAAGATCCTGTATGTGGGTGCTAGACAGATCCGGAATGTGGGTGGCCTCTCCACAGCCAGCGTCATGAGAAAACAGAACAATTAAGAAGACTCCAGGGAGGAAGGGGCCCTTCCAAATCACAGAAAACACAGACAAAAACCAGGCCTGCACCCAGAAAGAAACCCAAGTTTTGTAAAAGCCAGTGATAAAATCTTTTAGAAAAACTAAGCACCACTACAGAAACCATGGAAAGTGGTGGTAGAAAATATGTTTCAATTTAATTTTAATTATTTAAAAATACTTGACAATGATACCCTTGGGCACATATGAGTATTATATGTGTGTTAGCACGTGTGTGCCAATCACCTGTCTTTTTTCTTTCTTCTACTTATCTGATGATATTTACACACCTAAACATAGAGATAGGTAAAGATAGTGAAAGATAAATAAAATTAACACTAAAACCATTGACAAAAACATGCTGCTGAGTTTAGGCAATATATTATTTTTTTTAAATCTCTGTAAATGTTTGTAAGATTACTTAAGGTACTTGTATGTATAGTATAGGTCTATTATAGTTGTAAAAAGGTTTGGTTTTTACTCAGATCTTTTGGGGCTTTAAGTTTGTTCAGATATAAAATACAATTACATTAAAATTATTCATGATCCCAAGTTAAGATAACAGCAACCATTCTGATTGTGTTACAAACTTATTTTGCATGTCAAATAATAAGTTTCTATGACTGATATATGAGCATCATTGTTGAGTTTCCATCCTTAACTCTAGAAGGCAATGAGTGGTCTGCCTTAGGAATTACCACTCCTGAATTCAGATTTCCCATCATTTTTGGACCAACTGTTCATTCCTCGAAGGAGCTTTTTCTTTTTTAATAATATGGACACAGAAGTGTTGAAGCCCATTGCTTATTTAATTACACTGAACTCCTAGAATAAAAAATTGTGTGAGTGAGTGAATGTGTTTGTGTGAGTGTGTGTCTGCCTGTGCATGTCATCTGTGTGTCTGAGTGTGTATGTATGTGTGTGTGTTTGTGTGTGTGTGTATGTGTGTATGTGTGTGTGTGTGTGTGTGTGTTTTCCTGAGGGTGCCTGCATGCAGGTAACGCTTCTGACATCTGAGTGAATATATTTTCAGGCTCATGGTGGTGAATGACACTGTGTGCTCTCAGGCTGGCCTATCCACAGCACGAAGCCCTGTGTTTGCTTCTCATCTCCTTGGGGTCTCTAGTTATGGTCATGTAATCAGAAACACTTACATTGTGTAGGTGAAGGCAGCTGAGATCCCCTGGAATAATGGAAGTGACATTAATAACATTAAATGTCATAACTCTTGACAAGCCTATGCAAATGAGTAGCTCACTAAGCAAGCAAGGGAAGGAAAATCCCTGAATATATTTTTTCTTTAAAGGGTGTGCAGTATTCTAAAGAAAGAAAGATGGAAGGAAAGGGAGAGAGAGGAAGGAAGGAAGGAAGGAAGACAGAAAGAAAGAAAGAAAGAAAGAAAGAAAGAAAGAAAGAAAGAAAGAAAGAAAGAAAGAAAGAAAGAACAAAGGGCAGACAGACCTGTTTGGCCAAGACGGAAGCCAGGAATGCAGGTGAGTCGGCCTGAGTCATACCGCTCCAGTCAGTCAGCTCTCCCAGCTGCAAGCATCTCACTTCTAGAGAGAAAATGTTTGATATTTGGAGTATGCAAATGTTTCTTTTATTTGTACCTCTCTCTTCAGATTTCACCTCCACTTTCCCTTAATCTTGTTCCCCCCCTCAAGCTAGTGTGATTGACAGGCAGAAGGGACAGGCTAAACACTCACAGGCCTCTGCCCTCCTTCTTTCTCTCAGAAACAAGGTGCGTTCAACCCTAAATGAAGCAGGTCCTAGCCTCCCCCCTCTGTTGTCACAACAGATTTTGCAGCTCCTTCTGATGTGGCTCCCGGCTCTCTCATCTCCCTGGCCTTGTCAGGAGTTGCCATCATGTAGAAAGGTACACAATATTTTGAAAGGATTAGAGGATAAAACACAACTCAATCTGTATGAGAGAGAGGCAGGACTGAGAGGAGGGGCAGCTGAGGAAGTGTGGCTCATACAGAGAGAACAGTAAACTCCTGTGCTGGTGAAGCAGAAGGGTGAGAATTACAGCTGACAAACACCTCCCCAGAGGAGATGGGGTGAACGCAGAGGAGGGAAATTCAGCGGATGCTTGCAACCTAGCTCTTTAGAAATTATGGATGCAGGAGAAAAAGAAACCAATAGTGTCACTGTCTTCAAAGGGAAGGATTATAAACAAACAAACAAACAAACAAACAAATAAAGCAGAGCTGAGCAAGCTAAGTCCTGGGACCCTGGGGAGAAATTCTATACTCCCCCTCTTCCCCTCCCCATAGCTGATCTCCAAAAGTCAGGGAACACAGGTCCCACAGGATCTGTGTGGCCCAGCCTTTCGTTTCAGAGGGAGGAATTACTATCCCCCTCACTTCCCTGCTTCCCTGCACAGCCAGCAGGAGAAGGCCCCATGATGCACAGCCATGTCTGTAACTGCATCTTTGGCAGAAAAGCAGTCTCTGGCCTTTGCTCACTATACACTCGTGCAATACCACTGAGCAGAGAATGCATTCTTTGCAGACTAAGGATAGATGAAGTGAGCTGTGCACAAGTCCATACAAATAACACAGCAGGAGACATTCACAGACCTCTGGGTGAGTTCCATGAGCAGAGAGTTACTGAGAGCAGAGATGGCTGATGATCCCCAGACAGCACTTTTGATCATTACATTATGTCAGCTGACCATCTATAAATACCAGGTCAGGAAGGAAAACCTGAGGGCTGAAAATACCTGGTTAAACATTAGAAATAAGTTTGGGTTTGCAAAGAAAGAGACCACCACTCCAACTGAGGTTCCCAGACAAGACAAAGTGTAGTGGAAATTTTATATAGATATATTTTTCTTGTAATTCCACGTGTGGTGTTTGAGAAAGATTTATCCATAGCTGATAACAGTCTTGTGAGAGGCCTGTATCTTTGCTAGATGATAAGAGCCTTGTGAGAGGGCACATGATCTTTGTAAGCTGGAAACTGCCTGATGCAGGGGTAGGGGTTTTTACAAGCTGAAAAACGTCCTGGTGCAGACTCTGAGGAGGTATAACTAAGAAGAGGAGCAGAGAGAAAGGCAGGGGTAAGGAAAAACATGGAGTTGAGCTGCTCCTGGAGAGAAACGCTTCAGAGAATGCTTAAAGGAGTTTGTGGTGCTGGTCCTTGCCGCAACATTTACTTTTCCTGGATTGCTGGTTTGCTAAAGAGGTCTACATCCCCTGTTCCTACTGACTTTCTTTCTCTTCTACCTAGGAATGAGGAGGTGCAAGAGAGGTAAAGGCTTAAGGAACCACACATAAAGTAGAGTTAAAAAATCAAAGCCTACATCAAACTTTATTCTTGATTAAGAACGTATGCTCAGAAGAGCAAAAGGCACAGGCAGTAAGCATAACTCAGGGGGCGACTGTGTCTTTTCCCCCTTGGCTGGGGAGTAACCTCACTGTCTATTTATTCTATTCTGAAAATAACTGGCACACAGGAAATGAAGGGGGAAGAAGTCAGCCACTTCCATCAGAGAATGTGTCAGGGTTTTGTGTACGCAGAGGTTTTCTGGGTAGGAGAATTAAAACTTTAGAATAAAAGTCTTATAAATCAGATATATAAAAAGATTTGAATTCTCTGTCTTAAACACAGGCTTATAGAATTCTATAGAAAAGACTCATATTTAATGTTTCTTATATGAAGTCTGTGGAAACGGTGGTAGGGTACGGGGGTTGGAGGTGCTACCAGGGCAGCATCTTCCACAGAACTCAAGAACGCCAACACTGAACAAGTCATTTGTACAATCGAGAACTTCAAAGTAACCTAACAGTGATGCTCTTGCCATCTGATGGCTGCTTTCAAGGTTCATAAGGGACAAATGGAAAATGTATTCAGTTGCTTGTTCAAGGTTGCTAGTGGGGTGGTATGTGCATGCCATAATTAAGGGGAGAAACCACATGAGAGGATAGGGGCCCATGCCAACCTGGACTGCCACAGTCTGAAATGCCTGGCTACTGTTTGCAGCCCTGAGTGTGAACTCACATGCAGGCTCTGCAGACAGATGAGGTGCTGCACGCTCAGTGACTACACAGCAGCACACCAGCACCCAGATCCTGTTGTCTAAGTAGCACTGTAATAAAAAGGCTTGAGGGTGAAGCCAGAGGATAATGCAAGGGATGAGGCCGAAATGAGTGTAGAGTGCCTTCCCAAAATTGATGGAACGGTGAAAAGACTCGAAGGAGTACCATGGCCCAGCCTGGTACAGGCTAAAGTTGTCAGGGATTGCCATGCACGTGATGATCTTCCCTAATTAGTCTTCTGGAATGAACAAATTCATGCCCCGCTCCACTGTGAGACCCAGAGGTGAGACCCTCAGGACACCGGTACCAACTGCCTGGGGGAAGGAGCCCTCCTGAGGCAGAGAAGAACTGGGCACCATGCAGAGTGGAGAGAGCACAGTGATCAAGAGGCTGTTAGAGAGCAGACAATGGCAAGGGCTCAGAAGATTGCTCTCTGAATTTACATAGAAACCTTCTGGTAAAAATGCAACTCTTTTCTCACTGACTTAGGCACTCCACATTGTATGGTGATCAGGACAAGTACCAAGCAACACTTCCAAGCCTAGTTCACCCTGGGATAAGCCATCCTGCAAAGCCAGTCTGTCTACATGGGCTAGTCCTGAAGGAGAATGTGCACTGAAGACAGAACAATTATGAGGTCAGCGATGCAAAGGATATGTGTGCACGCAGGCAAACATACATAGTTACAGTCTAAAATATGAGGGACTTTCCCTGCGAATCTGAATGAATAAAGACTCACAGATCTACACAAGAGCTTGTGTGACCATGTGGTCACTCGGTGGTTTTCAAGGGCGTCTACACGTGGGACCCACGGTGTGAGTGGTTGCTCCACTCTGCCTCTCCAGGGGCTGTCCTTACTCTTCTGTGATCTCCTTACGTGGCATCAGGTGTTTGTATTTTCATGAAGAAGAAAAAAAACCGTCACGAATGAGTTACTGAGGTACCTCTAAAAACAAGGAGAGTCCTTGGGAACCCTGATGCCCTGCTGATTTCTATCAGCCATGCTATCGTAAAACTGAACAGGGCATATGGCATGAATGAGAGAGTGCCACCCTGTATTAATGCCCAGAGTCATATTCCTTTTTCAAAAGATGAGCGCATTATACACACAACAGACTTACACAAAGTTTAGATTTATACAACCTTAGTTAATGATCAGAGCAGGAACATCTGACTTAAGCCTAGACCTGTGCATCACAAGGTTATAAATCATAATTGATGCTTTTCTATTGTGTTTATAGATGTGTGGTCTCTTGGTGCTAGTACAAGGGAGCATCCTATCCAAGGGGGTGACAAAATTCAGGAGCAGTGAAGTTATCTTGTTTCCAGACTATCTCTCTAATGCTCCCTCAAAGTTTCAACAGGACAGTTCCAATAACAGAGCTTAAAACAGCAGAAACTGCAAATCAAGTACATTCTGCTGCTGCAAAGGAGGTTGACCCATATTGAGTATTTTAAGCTACTTCCTTCCCAGCCCATCTATTGTCATAGGAATCAAGGGCTCAGCCATGGACACTTCAGTCAGAAGCATGGTTTGTCTGACCCAGGAGCAGAGTTCAAACTTTGGAAACTACATAACGGTCCATTTTCTCTGTGTTCACTGAGCAACCAAGGAATGTCTTTTCCAACAGAAAACAAAACAGAGAAAATGCCCCTTCTCGCAATTGTGCCATATTCCAAAGGGTAGAGAGAAAGTTGCATGTATGATTTAGGAAAAAACCAACAAAACAAACAAACAAAACTCTTGGGTTTAGGCAAATGTGAGTCTATGATTGAGAAGAGAGAGTTACCTCCTGGTAGTTGTGTGAATTCTGCTTTCTCTCTTCCTGGAGATGGGGTAAGCAACTGGAATAGGTCTTGGAGTAAATGATGCGATTCTTTCTTTAAACCTTGTGGGAGTGTGTGAGGGCAGGAATCACAGAACATCATACCCAGGGAGTAAAGAGTTACCTAAGCAACTGGATTTTACATGATGGAGGATTTAGAGCCAAGATAGCTAGCCTGGGGACACGGCTGGGGAGTTGTTAAAATCAGCTCAGAGGTGAGCAGGAGGATTCTAAAGAGGCCACATTGTCCAAAAGAGGGCTGAAGGCAGGTGGGTTTACAATGTGCCTGGTGGCAGCAATTACAGAATGGCAGCCTAGAGCAAGCCAGGGGCATCCGTCATAGCCACAGCCACTCACTTCCCGAAACAAGTTGTAATGTCTGTTTATCATAGGGTTTAATTCCCCAATGGAGGGAACAAAGGCAAGTATCAAAACAGAGCAAATTTTTTTGACACTAGGAAGTGAAGCAAGGGACTAACCTCTCTCAATCCAGTCTTTGTTAAAATAAACTCTCGCCTTAGCAGCTCATTCAAGATGTCAGTCAAAGCCCACACATTAGCACGAGGCAGGGCAGGGCAAGCCACTGAAGCTGCAAAGGAAACGGAGCAGAACATGAAAGGGGAAGTGATTCCAGGTGACTTTCCTCCTGGGGCAGAGGCAGATGTAGGGGACACATGGGCAGAAGAAGGGCCAGCGGTGTCCGGTTGTGCCTGGTTTGGTTTGGCGGGCTTTCATCAGTAGGTGCGTGGGTATGAGTGCATGTGAGTGAAGCTGGGAGCTTGTGGAAAGGGAGAGGGCTACATCCCCATGGAGGCAGGAAGCCCCCTGTATGTTCACATTAACAACCAAAGTTTTCCTCACTTGGAGAATGTACCTGTAGCCATGTTCCCTTTTTACAAACTTCTACCTGTTTTGGATCTATGGCCGTGGTATTAAAACTAAGGACAAGTTCAACCTGGATTATGGAAGATGCTTCCAACTGTCACTGTGCAGGCTGGGTTTTATGCAACTCTGAGGTAAGCATGCCATGGTCACCTAGATATAGGTCCCCGTGGGTGGGGTGGAGATGGAGAGGAGAAGCTGGATTGTGATAGAAATAAGCATAGTTGTCAAGCTTATATGCTGCCATTTTCCTGTTGCCTTTGGGCCACACATGGGTAAAGAACAGTCTACAAAGGTCCAATGTTTGATATCTTATCCCATGGGAGTACATTCTAAGCATTCACACTTGCTGCTGCCTGTGAGGACTCTGAGTCTTTCTCACCTGAGGGAAAACAGTAATAAAGATGTTCCAACAGGACCCCAAACACAGGCCTGGAAGTGCAAAGAACTCAAGCTCATCTCACATTATGAAAACCTGAGCTCACCTCACAATGTAAAGACCCTGATATGTAAAGAGTCCATCTCCCAGTGTGAAGACTCCAAGCTCACCTCACAATGTGAAGACCCTGAGCCCACCTGACAGAGTGAAGATCCTGAGACCACCTCATAGTGTGAAGACTTCAAGCTCACCTCACAATGTGAAGACCCTGAGCCCAGCTGACAGTATGAAGACCCCAAGCCCTCCTCACAGTGTGAATGCCCTAAGTTCATCGCACAGTGTGAAGACACCGAGTTTGTCTGATTTCTGTAGCTATACAAATGTCTTTCATTTTTTTTACTGATTCTCTCTGACTAATCTGATAATCTCTGCACTTCCTCTTCGTCTTCCAAAACCAAGACGACTTTACACTCAGCTCCTCAGCTGCCTTTGACAGTCCTACTGTCCATGTGTGCTAGAATGTGCCATGAATTCACCCAAATCTAAAGGCTCAGAAACTACAGCTTTTATTCTAGTTTCTTTCCAACAAGTGACAGTCAATAAGGGTGCTAGAGAGGCCTTGTATTGAAGTCCACATTATGACCATACTTTACAACCAATGGTATGCACAAGGGACCCGAGAATACTGTCTCCACGCTACTGACTTCCAGCCTCAGAAACATATATCATAGCCAGGAGCACAGGTTTTAGAAGCCACAACCGGGATCCTTGTTTAAAAACACTGTCTGAAGAGCAGGCCAGAAGAGCAGGACACAGGTGCCTGCTGTCAAGCTTGATGACCTGAGGACTCACAGGTAGAAGGGGAGAACTGGCTCCTGCAAGTAGTTCCCTGACCTCCACACAGAGATTGTGCCAGCAAGTCAATGAACACAAGTTTTAAAGACACATTGCCTTGGGCGAATTGTTGACCTCTAAGAGTTGTGAATTCCAGTCGTTTAAAGTTATGAACATTCTAGCACACGAACAGGTACTTGGGCCCACACTTATTGCTGTCAGGTCCCCACCCATTACACCTCAAGTGGAACAATCCAGTCCACACAATGTTCCTCTGTCTTCATTCTCCAAGCTTTCTTTATTAATCCTATTAGCAAACAAAGGAAGTCTACAGAGGTACAATGCTGCTGTGTGGTAGTTCGAAGTACCAGGTAAGCCAGGGACTTTTGCAAAGCAGACTTTGAACCTGGCTCTGACACCTTGGCAGCAAAAGCCAGCATCCAGGCCTTGCAAGCCCCAGGGAAAGGGGGGCGGGGTCAGGCCATCAGAACTCTCTGGAAAAGCAGTAGTGACTATCTCACGACTCCCACCTACGCCAACTAAACATATACAATGTGCTACAAAGACAGTCTTATGTAGTGAAATCACCAGCTTCATTAAGGACTGGGCGGGACCCTGGGGGCCAGTCTGTAACAAGAGGAAGTTTGAGATGTCTGCAAACCCTGAAAATCCTATCTTGAGACCGACAGGAGTAAGGACTGCGCCCTTCCTGTTCCGGGCCTGTATGCCCGGCCCAGGTAGTCTTTCAAACCCCATCTCTGTCACCCCTGACGTTGAATAGCCTGGTGGCCAGGTTTCAGGTTAAAACTTTTTATTTCCTTGTGATAACAAGTCCAGATAGTGCTTAGAATTCCTCTTCATGCAAATGAAGCACCCCCTGAACCTCAACCTTAGCCAATGATGCACACTGACCCAAAAAATCCCCTACCAATTTCCCCATATATCTGCTCCCCATCCTCATCCTGACCCCCCAATCAAGTACAGCCGTTTCACAGAAAGCCATCTCAGATAGGCTGTTTGTTCCACACTCACCACCAACATCCTGCTAATCCACGCACTAGGCTAAGCTCCGTTCCTTCTGGTCCAGCCTGGTACACCACAGTGCCTGGGCAACCTGAAGCCAGAAGCAGAACCTGGCATGGTAAACAAATATGGAGGTCATAAAAAGAATATGGAAACAGCAAAGTAAGCCTGAACATGTAACAATTAAAACTTAATTGAAAAATCAAATGTATAATGAATCAGGTGTCAGCAGAACTCATCTGTCTGTGTTATCTCTAAGGAATTCACGGTGTCTTACTTTCTGAACGCACACCAGCACCTTCCACTGTTCAGGCCCCTGCACCACCTGCCAACAGACACTGACTCCACTAGATTTCAGATCACCTAATGTTACAAACAGCAGCATTTTTACTACGTAAAAAGGTTTCAGATCTTACAGGAACATAATGCCTTCAAATTGAAAAATGCAGACTTGAAACCAAAGTTATCATTAAGTATCACACCACTAAATCTTTCAGTTGTATTACGATAAAATATTTTATTTTAAAAATTACTGTTTGAGTTACTGACTTGAATGTCATTTAAGAAAATGACAGGAGCTGGATGAGATGTCTCAGTGGTAAGCAGCTTGCCTTACAAGCATGAATGCCAAGGCAGACCCTCAGTCCACATTCAGACTGGTGAGCAGAGGAAGGTGGTGAACAGTGAAATAAACTGGTGGGCGATTTCTGAGGAACAACACTGAGATTGCCCTCAGGTACATCTGTGCCTTGCTTCCCGCCACCTGGATTTTGTCTTGGCACTAGGGCAGAACTTCTGTCCATCTCTGAAAAGATCCTAAACATGCTTCTGCCATTTCATACTATGTGCCAATGGAAGTGATGTTCTCAGTACTGGCTTCCGTAAAATCAGTGCTGATCAACTCTGAAAACACTGAAGATTCTTTACCCATTGCTGTATCAAAAATTCAGAACGTGTTTAATTATTGTACAAAAAGAACCCAAGCATTTCTGTTTACCTAAATATAGGAAGTGCCTATTTAGGATGCAAATTAGCTTTTGTCTTTACTAATGGTAAAATTATGTTTATCAGTAAATATTTGAATCATGTGGCTATTTTACATACTTATAGACCCAGGGTTGTTAAAGTTTCACATATGAAAAGGTGTCACGGATAGAAAAAGTCTAAATAGATCTGTCTGTATGTGGAGCTTCAAGGTCACTTGCCTGGTTGGCATCAAGGAGCTGTGCACAGTTTGCACTCATTCTGGTCCTTTGGGTAGAAATCGTTGAGTCATGTCCCAGGAGCACTTCTGGCTCACTACCACACAGACTCCTGAGATACTTCCAAGGACCCCAAAGGAGGGTGTGACTCTTGTCCAGTCCTGGCTATCTGTCAAATTTGCCTGGTTTTTATCTTTAAACTTGCAAGGACACAATACATGAGCCCACAGAACATCAAGCAAAGATGGAAAACACATGATTTCTGGGCCGTGAGGATTCAGAAGAGAATCCAGCAGGGCAGGTATGGGTCTGCTTCAGGGAGAGAAATTCACCATCCTGTACTGTTTCTGATTCACAGGTTTTCCAAGCAGCTCTGGGCAATCCTGCTTTTGTGTGGTATGTATGTGTATGTGTGTGTAAGTGTCTGTCTGTGAGTATGTGTGTGTGTGTGCATGCGTATGTGTGTGTTTGTATGGGTATACATATTGGTGTACAGAAGAGTGCATATGGAGGCCAGAGGTTGACACTGGATATCTTTCTTAATCATTGTCCATCTTAATCTTTGCACATCCATAGCATATCTGTCCAGCTACTCTGACCGTGGGGACCCACCCATCTCTGCCTGTGCAGTGCTGGGGAGTCAGGCATGCACCGTTGAAGCTGGTTTTTATTTGAGTCCTGATATCTGAATTTAGGTCCTTGTATCCGCAGCAGGCACTTTATTGAGTACACTGCCACCCAAAACTCTGGGTTTTTGTTTGCTTGTTTTCTCTGCATCAGGGACAAAACAATGGACACAACTAGAGAGGGGTAGCCTGAACATGGCAAGAGAGGAGGAATACCAAAGGACAAGCACCCTACAGCTCAACTGAGCACAGTCAGCCAGCCCTCTATGTTAGTTCCCAGCAGGACACAAGGCTTTCCTGACCTGCACACTCTTAAGTCAGGCAGCACAGTGGGAAGAAGGGGAGTCGCTTTCCCTAACAACACACTCTCTTAAGGAAAGGAACAGAAATTATACAGATTTGAAGATTTGGAGAAGAAAATGGACTCTGAGATGAGCTTGATGCTTATTCTCTTGAAAGGGGAATTTGAGAGAACACAAGGACAGAAAGAGCAATGGGCTACATGACCACTTATCTGCAGGGGCCAGGACTTTCGGGGAGCACAGGTGGATATAGGGACAGAAGGTGGGTCTAGCGGATGTAGACCTTCCTGGGAAGGCAGGTACTCGAGTGCGTGCACACACACACACACACACTCAGGCCACACTGCATGCATACACACACACACACCACACACACACACTCACACAAGGTACAACTTTTTCTCATACCCACACCCCTCACAGATACTACTTTGAGAACCCTGGCCAACACATCTTAACTCCATCCCAGTCCTTGCCCAGCTCTGGTGTCTCCTCCACCCAAAGTAGGGGCCTGTTAGCCTTTGTTGTAGTCGTCAGTGCCCGGGATTTGCGCCCTCTTCCGGTGGTGTCTGTGTGATGCTCCACTGAAGTTCAACAGGGAACAGAACCAACACCATGAGTGACATTTAAAATCAGCAGAGCCCTGATCGGATGGCAGCAAATAAAAACCATGACTGAGTCAGATGCAATAGCAGGTTCTTGCTAATGATCAAGGTGACCTCTGACCCAGTGATCAAGTGCCAAGAGGACCCCGTTTAAGAGGGGACAGTGAGCCTGTACCTTTGAACAGCACTTGTTCATAAATCACCACATTTTACTAAGCTGACACAACTTTACTTTGCATTAATCCCAAACTGCTTTCTGGATTAGTAGTTAGCTTTCAAACTGTCAAGGCATTACTGTAACTGCGAATGAACTTGATTAAAGGGAAAGCAGCCGCTGGCGATCTGGTTCCGATTTGCTTCTGTGATGAGGAAAGTAGGTGGTGTCAAATCCCAGGGGACCGTCCATCAGCTGAGCAGGCAGGATGCCAGACAGAAAGGAGGGCTGAGAGAATAAACCCCATGCTTTGGAGGCACAGAAGGAACCATCGTGTCCCCAGCAGGAAGCTTTCATTGCAGCCTGCCAGCACAGGGAATGGGTCTTCAGAGAGACTCAGTTTACCCTGAGGAGGGTGACATGTCAGGGTGTAGGTGGTACAGCCGGACATGGGATGTAGTGGTTGGATTCCAGGGAGGATGCTGCGGGATGCTGGTGGAAAGGCATTAGGTAGAAACCTTTTCTCCCCTAGAATAACTATGAGGATTTTGTGTGTTTGTTTGTTTTAATGTGGAGTTATTTACAGAGCATGCTCTCAAGGCGCTTCCTTAAAACTTGTCCTCATGACATTGTTGGTGAGCAGTGTATGTGTGTGCTTGTGTATGTGTGCACACACACACTCACACTCGTGCCTATCACATACACGGGCAGGAAGTATATTTCATACCCTCTTCCATCCCTATCTATTCCTTGCAGGTAAGGTCTCTTCCTGAACACAGGACTCCTGTCTTCACTCAGCCAGAAGAGAGCGAGCCTGTGACCTGTCTACCTACTCACCCCAGTTCCTGGTGTCACTGGCATTTACAAGTACGTCTGGCCTGTTACCTAGGTTCTGGTGTCTGAATTCCACTCCCCATTATTGTGAAACAAATACTTTTTTGCCACTGCCGTCTCTCGAGCTCAGAGCACTTTCTAATTTCTCATGGCTTTCTTGGGACCATCTTTTGGGCAGTGTTTGCTGGCCACTGAATCTCCCTGAGATATGCATCAGGTCAATTCAAAGCTGTTCTGCCTGCTGATTGAACTGCTGGTGACATCCTCTTCTGTGAGGAGGGGTGATTGGAGGCACTGGATGAATGAGCGGTAGAACTGGCTTGGTGCCGAGCTCTTGCTCCAAACTTCACAGTGTGAAGCTCGGACAGGTCTTATAGAAAAGTATAAATTAACTCAGATCCTCAGCCCTTTCTCTTAAATGTTCCCCACTTCGGGATGATCCTGGTAAAGGATCATTTTCATGTGTTTACTTGACTGGGTCAAAGAACCTAGATATTTGGTCAAACATTACAAAAGTTACTATGAACACATTTCTGGATTTCTAAACATTTGAATCCATAGCAAGCAGCAAAGCAGATCAACTTCTCAAATGTAGGCAGATCTTCCAACCAGGGAAAAACTCAGTAGCTAACTGAGGCCCATTTCTGGACTTTTGTCCGAAGTTCCCTGTCCGGTCATTTCTAGATGAGACAGAAGTTCCTTCCATGGCTTTTCAAGCTCACAGGCAGGGACACCTCTGAGTGTGCTGCGACATCTTGGCCTGGCACTGTAAGCATGGCTGATTTGGGCTATAAGCTTAGAGAGGTGGCGATAACTCTGCTTATAAATGAAATGCTGGAACTCAGTAGCTTCCATTCTGCTGCTAAGGCCCGTGGTGGAGACTGTGGCATGGCCCACTCTCAGGCATTGGTCTATTGGCTACTGGTACATAAGGCCACAGTAACTCATGGTTTCCGTTTCTGTGGTCTGTGGATGAAGATCAAATTTGCCACCTCGTACCTCCTGCCCTGTTCCTAACATTATTCCTGTGTATTAATACTTTCTGGTATGAAGTTTGAGTAGTGGCACAGAGGGTCTGTAAGTTCACCAGTTTACACTGGTGGAAAATTTCAACAAGGTTAATTTTTTAAGGTTAAAAAAAAATCTTGATTCCTGTTCCCTTGTGTGTTTGTCCCAGACCCTGGTGTTGTCTTTGCAGTGAGAGTCTGTCTTCTGAAAGCACTTCTCAGGCCTGGCCTGATTTAAGAGGGTGGGGGTGGGGTATGGGCAGCTCACACATTTGCTTCTGAGGACTGTCTCTCCATTATCCTTTCAAGGCTTTTAGTGGGATAATCGCTCCCAGCACATTCTCAAACTGCGGAGGAGCAGCTGATAATGATTTTGAAATTGGGGCCTGTGATGGTCACTTCTACCTGTCAGTTTGGCTGATCTGTATTTTCCAGTTATTGAATCAAACATTTGTCCAGGCGCTGCTGTGAAGGTATGTGTAGATGTGGCTAACATTCACACTCAGCTGACATTACAGAAAGGAAATCATCCCAGACAATCTGGCTGGGCCAGAGTCAATCCTGTGAGAGAGCAGATGAAAGAGATGATGACATTCCATGTGTGTACGTATTCCCCTGCATGCTCAAGGGCGAGCCTGTCTCTCTGGCACACCTGTCTTCCTGCTGGCTAGGTTTCTCTGTGGTGGTTTGAGTAAGAAATGTTCCCTTGACTGAGGGAGCTGGAATCGTCAAGGGCTCCAAAAGTCCAGTAGAGTCAAGTAACCTGGGACCACAGGGGCTTACAGAGACTGAACCACCAACCAAAGAGTTTGTGTGGTCTGGTTCTAGACCTCTCTCACAGATGCAGCAGGCGCTCAGCTTGGTCTTCATGTGGATCCCCCCAAAACTGGAGCAAGGACTGACTCTATCTCTGGTGCATGCCTTTGGATCCCTTTCCCCTATCCAGGCTGTCTTGTCTGGCCTCAGTGAGAGAGGATGCACCTAGTTCTGCAAGGACTTAATGAGGAAGGTCAGGTTGATACCAACAGGGAACTTCCTCCTTTTTTGAGGAGGAGAGAAGAGAATGGGGGGAGGGATGTTGAAGAGGGGACTGGGAGGGGAGGAGGGGGCTGTAATCAGGGTGTAAAGTGAATAAATAAAATCTTAGAAAATAATAAATGTTTCCCCCATAGGCTCATGTATCTGCATACTTGGTCCTCAGTTGGTGGCATTGTTTGAGGAGTATATTAGTTGATTTTCTGTTGCTGTGGGAAAAATAAATGATAAAAGGCAAAGTAAGAGAGTTCACTTTGACTTGCCAGTCCAGAGCAGTGAGAAGTTACCACAACAGGGAGGTTTGCAGCAAGCAGCAGGCTCTGTGGCCTGAGCAGGGAGTGGGATGAGCACACCCTGACTGACAAGCACAACCCAGAGTGAATTCTCCAAGCCCATCTTCAGCAACATACTTCTTCAAGCAAGGCCACACCCCCTAAACCTCCCCAAGCAGTGTCACCAAATGGGGAACCAAAGGTTCAAATATCCACGGAGGACATTCTCCCTCAACCAGCCTTAGGGGGGTTATGGGGTCTTTAGGCCATGATGCCCTGATGGAGAAAGTAGTGGAGGGAGGAGAAAAGGGCTTTGGATCCCAAGCAGCTACTTACAGGCCATTGGGGGCTGCTGCATAGGCCCTGGCAACTGAACCCCAGCATTCTACAAGTGCAGCAAGTGCGTTTACCCCTGAGCCAGCTCTCTAGAGCCATCTTAGCAGCTCCTCTCTATGGTCCTAAGGATTGAAGTAAGGTCACCAAGCTCTCACGGTGAGTATCTTTATCCACCACGGCCTTCAATCCCTATGTATGAACTTTCTACACTTCATACGAAGCTCGGACAGTGAGCTTTACCCACAAAGCCACTGCACCGGGCAGCTCCCACACATAAAACTCTATAGACCTCACACTCATCCGTTTCCAGAGGCAAAAAGAGGAAGTTTGTTTTTTTCCGCAGTCTCCCCAGAGTAACCCACTTTCGTCACCTTGTTGGACGGTGTCTCTCCTTTGTGGACAACCGAGGCTGATGGACGGATCTTTGCGTGAGTGTAAGAGCTTTATGCCCTGTAACTCTCAGTGTTCTTAGAGGTGCAACACCTTTGCTCTGGATGTAGCTCTTCTGCTGCATCCTACCCCGGGAGTTCCTGCCTCTGTCTCAACAAGGAAGGCAGAGGCAGCCAAAGTCTCACCTTCGCTGCTCTTGCTCCCTGCTGACGCTCACCTTCCACCTTCCTGCCTCCTCCTCTTGATCTCAGGCTGTGACACCTCTCCCTTTGTCTACAGCAGTGTCTGGAGCCCTCTGCCTCTTCTTACTTCTCAGGTTGTACACTCTTGAGTAACAAATTCATCTTCTGCTTTAAAGATATGTATAAGTTTCTTAGTTAAAATCTCATGCAGAATATGACTATAAATGCATGTAATTAATATTTAATACTTGAGGTAGCTATTTTTTTTTCTGTGATGGAGCCTGAATCCAGCTAAGCAAGCAACCTCCGTGGCTGGCCACTCCTCGTCCCCTCCACTTTCCCCGCCCTCTTTCTCTAACACTTGTTTTAAGGCAGGGTCTCACTAAGTTGCTCACACTGGTCTTGAATTCAGTTTGTAACCAAGGAATATCTCGGATCTGCAACCTTCCTCTCCACCTCCTGAACTGTTGGATTACAGGTTTATAGGCCAAGTTGTCTGTTTTAGTGATATATTTTTACACATTCACTTCGTATGTGGTTGCCAGTGTGTAATGTTAAGCCTCACCTTCTGCATTCCACACTCCTCTACTTCATACTTTTGCTACGTTGCCATAAACTTATCTGAGCCTTGTACTGCATGAAGCTAAGACCCACCCACCCTCACCTATCCAGAAGAGTTCCCCAAGAGACTCATTCTCGGACTGTGACTCCTAGAACTTCAGAGACTTGGTCCAAATTCTGCTGTCTTCCCTCAGTCTCACTCACTGTCCAAGCCCTTCTCTCTGTGCACTCCATCTCTGAGTTTCTCTGTGTCGGACCTCGCCCTCGCTGCAGTGTTTTATTGAGGCAATGTCAGCTGGCTGCCACCCTGCAGGGCCAGGCAGAGATGGCAGCAGGAACTGTGTTACTCCTTTCTGAGTCTCCACCGCCTGCCCCAGTGCCAAGACTCCTACATGGACTTTGAATGAGAAAGCAACTGACCAGAGAAAACACACACGATGTGATGGGAGACCAGGATAGGACTTTAAAGGAATAACCTACGGGCACAACTGCTTGCCTAGGTGAGCGTGAAATGCTGACTCTTCTGAAAGGAGTTATATTTTCAAAGAAAAGCTACATGCTTCCACAGGATGTTTTGCCCCTTAGACGTCCAGGATAGGTCCATCTGTTTTGTGGAAGCAAACGAAGTCCTCCCCCAGGGCTTGGAAAAAGCTTTTCACAATTCCCTCAAAGCTCAAAAACTTTCTGGATCTTTAAAGGTTGTTCTTGGAAGGAGCAGCGACAGGTGCAGCCCCTGGGGGAGTTCTATTTGAAGCATTCTTACAGCTTAGGGCATGTGACAGGGTGACATTGATGAGGACCCAGAGGCTGTTTTTTATTTAGTTGGAGGCTGCTTGTATGAAAGGTTCTGGTTTCCTCAGGCTTTCCCCATGTTTCCCATTGACTGTGACTTGGTGTTAGCAGCCTGTCATTGACTCATGTAATTAAGACCTGGGAAGTGTCTTTGAGACTGATTATATCTCCCTGGCAGAGAAAACACTCACCAAGGATAATTGGTCTCTGACCAAAATGTTTAGTAAATAATTTAAGTTGAAACAAAGCACCTAATTTAAAAGAAGTTAATATTGTTATGGTAGAATGCGTTTTAACGAGCACACTCTTAACTGATGTGATAATAATTTTTCTTGAAACTTAATCTCTTTAAATAGTTGGAGCATGCCCAAGGACCATCATTAAGTATTAGGAGGTGAGAGAGAGCCATATGGTCACCTCTGAGGGACTGCAATGTCTTGATGGCACTCCATCTGCACAGTAACAATTTACTCATTTCATCAAGGACATAGGAGATTCAGAAGTGGACGCTTCTTGGAGAAAGCTCCCGTCTGAATGGCGTGATGCCACACATACTATTTGCAGCCGCTTACTCATGGCAGCGTGCACTTGGGCTTGGTTAGACTTGCTAAGCTTATCACTAATCACTACAGCAAGTTATACATCTACTCCATCATGTACACCTTCACTTTCTGAAGAGGGACTCTGTGTCTTCAGGATGACATCATCTGTTTTGCAGAACAGATCTTAAGTAAGTGGTTGTTCCTATGTTTGTGAGCAACCCTGTTTTGTGGTCACACACAGGTTATGCAAAGCTTGTCCTTGGATGGTGAAATGAAGAGATCTTCAAAGCTGAACTGGATTTTATTGCCCTTCAAACAAAGTTTACTAATGTCTATAGTCAGAGGCAAAGGAATTATACATCTAGAGTGGATATAAGACGTCAGTTCAGTTGTGTTAGTGCCCCGGTTACTTAAGCCCTAACGGAGCTCAGAGGATCATTGCTCTGAACTGCTGGAATGCCTGTCCAGTTCAGATCTCTAATGAGGCTGGTGGCATGCCTCCACTCTGAGTGTGATAATAGCTACCTGTTAGGAGCTCTGGCTTAGTGTATGTTTAGCTACCTAAGCCTGTAATTTTTCCAACATCAGTGTGTTTACTGCCAAATCGGGTGCAAATTGCCAGTTGTCTATGCATTGTGCATTAAGTATTGTGAGTCAGGGGAGTGACTGGCCTCATAGAACCAGTCAGTGATTGAACACCAATCCAAACCCACATCTTCCAAACTGCAAATGACATCCTTTATGACATCCCTTTATGACATCACTGCAAACATAATGAAGCCAGGAGAGAACATTTCATTGTTCTATTAACATAGGCCCTTTAAAGGCATGCCATTAAGACTGAAATTTTATTAGATCCATGATTATCAATATATATTATGGCAGTAAACTGTCCTGTGCTGTTTGGGATCACTGAGAAGCTGCCCCCCCCAGTGTGATTGCCCCTTTATATTCCAGACCCAAGCATGTTTCTCTGAAATACTCCCTGAGCCATCCCGAAATTCTATGACAGGGAGGGATGGGAACAGGAAGACAGCCCAAGAATGAAGCCATTGTGTCCTTGATTATAGCGTTATGGTCAACTGTTCTCCTCTCTTCCTGTTTCTCACACCTTCACCTTGGTGTGCTATATACTTAATAAACACACTCATTGAAAACAGACAGTCTGGTTATTATATATTAGTCTCTGTATGACATAGAACAAGTCAATACCTTAAAACATATACCTTTTACTTTGAATACCATAAATATATGCTATCTATAAGTAAAAGACGCAGCAAGAGGGGGTAGTAAGCCCTTGTCTCCATCACTCTGCCTTTAGTCACTGTGGAGTGCTGCATGCATTTTAGTTATCCTGCCTCTTGCATATTTTTAGGTAAAAGCATTTTTGCCTGTAACTTGCTTATAACTTTTCCAGAACCCATAAAGCATTAGCTGGGTGTGGTGGTACACAGCTTTAATACTAGCACTCTGGGAGGCTGAGACAGGTGGATCACTGTGAGTTAGAGGCCAGCAGCTCAAAGACAGTCAAGGCTACACAGAGAAACCCTGTCTCAAAAAACAAACAAAAAGGACAATTATTTTTAGTAAATCCTTGAAAATCCACATTATATATTTTGATCATATTCATCCCTGCCCCCCACCACTCAACTTCATGTTCCTTCTTGTTCTCTTTCTTCCTTTTTTGTCCTTTCCTTCTTCCCATTAATTTCAGTTTGTGTTCACCTACTCCTGTTAAAGTAGGGCTTACCCTCAAGTGTGGTCAAAATACTAAGTGCCAAGCCATTAAAAATGACTCCCAGTGTCTTCAAGTGCCAGCATCTCCTCAGCTATGGATGGACTTTGTGCCTACCTCCCCGATGTGTGCTGGGGTTTCGTCTGGCTTGAGCTTGCGCAGGTCTTGTGCTGTCACAGTCACAATTTCTGTCCTTCTGTGTTCAAAGAACACTCTTTCCTTGAGGGCATCCACTGCTTCTGGCCCTTACATTCCTCCTGAGGGAGGGGCATGATACAGATATCCCATTTAGGGATGAAGTCACTGTTCTCTGCACACTGACCATCTGTGGGTCTCTGTTAACTCCTGTCAGCTGCAAAGAGACTTTTAGTAGATGAGCGTTGAGAAATACACTGATCTGGAGTTATGGTTCAGATAGAGACATTCACAATTTTAAACATGGTAAGAAAGTCTAGCTCTCAAAGGCCACTTGATTTTGGGGTGTTTGAACTTGGAAAGTTTCTCAGAGAAGCTTTCAGGAAAGCCTCCTCAGGTGGTCAAGTGTTGTGGAACAGGGCTTTAGATAATGTGCCCTTGATGCAGGACTTCAAAACTTCTCTTTAAGTATTTTTATGTATGAAATCAGTTTACTCAGGAATTGCATTTTTAGTATAATGAAAATCCTTTACTGACTTAAGGAAAAGCTGATACACTCTGATAGGTGTGAATCCAAATGGGCTAGGGACGGAATGAGCATGTGGACTTCTGTTCCTTCCTCAAACTTGGTTATCTTTTTGGGTTTTTTTTATGTTGATTTTTGAGACAAGGGCTCACTATGAAGACCATGCTGGCCCTGAATTTCAATTTTTGTTTGTTGTTTTCCTGCTTCTGCCTCCTTAGTACTTGGATTATAGGCATGTGCCATCACACCCAGACCTGGTGAGATATGTGTAATTATCTATACATAATATATCCATATGTCACAGTCACAGTACATCTCTATATAGTGAAGTGTGTGTAGGATTAATTGAGTCCTCAGAGTCTGCTTGCATTTTGGAGGAAAAGAAAACAATAAAACAAAGATTGAAAGCAAAAGTGCTCAGGACCAGATGGTGGCTCCTCATCCCAGCACCTGGGAGACCCAGTGTTCACAGAGTGTTTGGGGAGTCTGGAGTTTATAAGGAGTTAGCTCTGTTAGGGGAAGGGATTATGAGTTAGCAGAGAACTGATGACAGTCCAATCATGCCATGCCCAGACTCTGCTGAGGGGAGATCAAGTGCCCACTCTGGATGGATTCTCTTCCCAGAAGGACGGGAGTCTGCAGAGCTCCATCCTGATGGTCACTCAAGATCCACTCCATCCAAATAACCAGCCCCAGGAGGATCTTCTTCTCCCTAAACATGGCACCAGAGCCTCTAATGCGCTCACTCACAATTGTTCATAGCACCGTTGCTCTCATCCAGCTTGTGTTAGGTCAGGAGTGTTGTCTTGTACTTTTTATGTCTGCAGTTTCAGTCTTTGCTCAGTTTTCCCAGTGACTGGCTCAAGCCCTCTCCATGTTGTTGGTCCTTGGGGTCATGGAGTCTGTCTGTCCTTCCCCAACCCACCCGTTTCATCTGCCTCTGCTTCCATGCTCATTATGCCCTTACTTCTACTTGTTTGTGTACTTTGCTCATCTTTACTTCTGCAGTGCACAAACTTCTATTTGCCCTGCCTCCTTCTCCATCTAGGCCAGAGGCATGCATGACTATAAGTGTCCCTGAACACTGCATTAGCAATATCATAAGTGTTGCTGTATCGAATTCTTGTCCCACTCCTCACAAAGCGTGTCTTATTTCCTATGCTTTAGTGGGTATCCTAAAAAAATATGAAATGATTGAGATCTGTCTTGAGAATAAGCACCTTTGACAATGGAAAGTGATATGGTATCTGGATTCTGAATTATGTCAGAGACTTAAGAATGGTGACCAAGAGCATCACATAACCCAGTGCCATTTCTCCAGTTCCCAAGAAGCTTGTGGTATCCCAATGCATGCACAGGTGATCCTCTTGTGGGATCTGTGGCCCTGGCCCCATCATCTTACTGTCATTTCTAGGTTCTCTTGGATATGTGGGACTCTACCTGAAGAGTTCATTTTGGCTCAATTTCAAATAATTTTTAGTGGCTATTTTCGAGATTACCTCTGGTTAGAAAGTTGTCTATTACCTGATCTGTTGCTCGTCACAACAGATTTCGGCAGGTGGTCATTGTCCAGGATGCTAGACTGTGACCCTGGTTTCTTTAGTCATGCAAGAATTTCATTTGAGTTCAGAGAACTGTTGCATTCAGTTTACCTCCTGCATGTTTTCTGAGCCCTACATTATCATTATGTGCTTGGTAAAAATAATCTCATTAAAGTTCCTCAATGTGCCATTTCTGGGCATGGTCCTCTTGTAAAATGTCAATGTCTTTGCTCCTTGAGGCTTCTCCCCATTGCCCAGCATGGAAATCCAGTGGGGAGGCCTACACTAACAACCCAGGCATCACCATTGCTTACCAGCATTCCTCCTCAAGCAGTCAGGACAAATTCAGAAAACCTGTACTGGAACAGACAAATGAAGGACAGGATCCAGAAAAACTGTGTGGTAGACCAGTAGGAGGGGGAGCTGACATCTCTCAAGTATGTGTGTCATGCGGAAACAAAGTCGGCAGCCAGCGTGTCCACAGGACCACAGGGTTGGGGTAGCATTGGGACACAGCCCACAGTCATAGTGATGCTCATGGAGCTGAGGCTGAGCAGGTGGAGGGGCAGTCCAGAGACACACCTGCGCACAGCACCAGAGTACAGGGCTGCACTGACGGGCCCAGGAAGCGTCAGGGTAAGCAAAGCTCTGTTGGAGTGCTGTGTCCACAGGGATACTGTCCAGCCCCCAGCTGGGAGTGGGAGAGCCAAGATTCACAGATGGTAGTGGGGGGCATACTGAACTTCCTAGCAGGACATGGGGACCTATGCCCAACTGAAGTAGGCACTAGCTAATAGGCAGCCACAGAGCCAGTCCCAGTACATGCTGCAGGACAGATGGGTTCCCTAAACAGGCCACTAAACGCCCATTAATTAAACCCACCCATAGCCCTGCATAATTACAAATGATCCCCAAACACATAATTATTCATTGCTCATCCTGGGTAATTGCCTGCCGTATTTCAGCACCCAATAATAAGCAAGAGGAAATTACCTGATCTGGACACATTTGAGCAATTTTATGAACTTAGTTTTGCCAAAAGCACACACTTCCTAATCACAAGACTCATAAAATGCCTGCATTAAATGGAACTTAAAAATATTCCTTGATTATGGAATGCAATCCGGCATAAACAGTCAGGCTGTATTAACTGCTGACCTCTGGAGAGTCACTAAACCATCCCTTGAGGTTTTTCAGTCATACTTTCTTAGCCTTGAGGTGAGGTAGCTGCACAGGGAACAGTTAGAAATAATAAAGATCGCCCACTGCTAGTCTCAAATTGTTCCAAAATAACAGGGTATACAAAAGTATGTTGGGGGGGGGGCACTGATACAGGCTCAGGCAAAATGGAGAATGTTTCTATCTGCACAGTGATCTCTCATGGTGTAACCTTCAGATTTGCTCTATTTACTATCTTTGTTCACTGAAAAGGGGTGGGAGGATTTCCTCTGCATGGATAGGAAGGCTTCTTCTTTGTCATGGTCCGTGGTGTGCGTATTCACCCAGAGCCTCACTGGTCAGCTGGTTAGGAACCTCTGAGTGCCTCAAAGTGAAACTCTCAGAAACACTAGTGTGCAGATTTTGAATGTCGACACTTTGTGGTTTGCTTTTTCCCTTTTTTTTTAATTATTAAGCATACTCACGAGCTGCTGCCTAGATTACCAGCCAGATTATAACTTCAGTTCTTTATGTATATATGTGTATATGTGTATAAGTATGTGTGAGTGTATCTGTGTGTGTAACTGTGATCTTGGAGGTCAAAGGACAACCTCTGTTGTTGTGCCTCAGGCACCGTCTACCTTGATTTTGAGACAGAGTCTCTCTGACTAGGCCACAGAGCCAGCTCCAACAATCATCTGATGTCACCTCCCTCGTGCTGGGATTAGAAGCTTGCATGACCATGCTTGGCTCTTCCCTTACGACCTCTCCTCTGAGGTTCCATTGTCGTCATATGAGCAATCTGATCTCTCTGAAGATATAAAGACACACTGTGGTGTTATACAGCGTCTGTGTTCAGCCTATTGATTCCAAAGGGCAAGTCATGACAGCAGTGGGCATTGGTTTCCCTTCTTTTAACTGATTGTGAGGCTGAACATCTTTTCTGTGCCTATCACATGCTTGGATATTTTTCACTGTCGATCATTGACAACCACTTGGGACCTAATAAAACTTTTACTTTTAATATAATACCCAGGGCTCTTCAGTGTAGTTTATGGAATGAGTAGGGAAAATAAACTTTTTCTATCCTCCTGGAAGTTCATTTAATTGTTGCTTTTATGTTACTGGGTTCGTTTTGTTTTTTGACTTGGAATGCCTCATTTTGCATCCCAGGGAAGCCCCAGTTCTCCATCCTTAGGTGCTGGGGTCATAGGCATGCACAGTGACAACCAGCTTGCCATTGCTTTTGTATGTGACCCACGATTGTCAAGCACCTGGTGTGTGCTCCTCTAACAAGTGGCTGAAACAGGACAGAGACTGCAGTCTTAGCATATATCGCCGTGGTTCCTGCTCTTTGCCCAGAGTAACCTGCTGCTGGGAACACAACATGAAAGGTATGTGCAGTGTGTCCCTTGCTGTGGGGTCACAAGGGCATAGAGTGGGCATGAGGAACATGAGGGACTGCGCGATCACGAGGAACATCCTCTTCCCTAAGAGATCCTCTTTACAGGCTCGAAGGTAGGAACGGGTCTTGGGGAAGGCATCAAGGAAAGTGAGACCCATAAGTGAAGCCGTGAGCGCTACAGGATGTCGCTTGGTGCCTAGCAGGAGAGAGGAGGGCTCAGAGCTTTCTACACAGCAAATTAGCCATATATGTGAGGCTTGGTATCAAATTTTATAATTTCCTAAACCTGAGAAATTTTCAGAATACTTAGAAGAAGAAGCAATTATACTAAGGAGATATTTTTTTAAAAGAAGGCAGAAGTAGGAGAAACAGAAATATTTTTTAAATGACTTTATTATTGTGTGCATGTGGCTCTGTCTGCATGGAGGTCTGTGTACCATCTGCAGGCCCGGAGCCAGCAGAGGTGAGAGACGGCATTGCTTCCTCCACTGGTATCACAGACTGGAGCACCATGTGGGTGCTAGGAATCAAACCTAGCTCCTCGGGTCCATCCACTGAGACATCTCTCCAGCCTCTATGAAAATGTTTTCATGAATACTAAGCAAATTATTTTAGGAACTTAATCAGAAGAGAGATTGTGTAAAAGTACAGGGTAGATTTCCTGTCCCAAAGGTCTTAGCTGAACTACACAGATTAGGCATTTGCAGCTCTCTTTGCATCTTGGTGCAGCTGAAGTTTCTATGTTTCCCATGCATGGAAATACATTTTCTCCAGAAGAATATTATTCTCATTTCATGAGACTCAAAGTTTTGGATTTTCAGGCTGACTAGCCACTGATTGAATTTAACATGATCTGGCTGTCATTCTATATCAAGACTGATAGAAAATTTTTGCAGAAAGCTTCTACCAATGGTTTTTTTTTAAGCAGATATCTACTTGATATAAAAATATTGTTGTTATTCTGGCTGTCATGACAGCCGTGTGTTCTTTCAAGCCTCTGTTCCAAACAAATAGACTTAATATTCAAAGTTGTTGTTAAAAACAGCAGGATTGTCAGAGATTTGTCAGTGGAAGAGACAAAAAGAGTTTGGAGAAATCTTTTCTAGCGCTTTCTCTATATGAGTCTAAGTTTTCCATCCCTGAGACAGAGGTGATCTGCAATTAGCTCTGAGTATGTTTCTAATATTCCTGCCCGACTGCAGCCCCCGTTCATCAAATGTCTCCTGAAACACTGGTGGCAGCAGGTAGATCTGAGAGCTCCATGGGAGCCGTCACTGTGAGTGAACCCGGCTAGGGCAAGTCAGACGACAGCCGAGCCAGGAGAGACCTCATATGCTCACTGTAGTATGCCCTCCCTACCCTCTACGTCCTTAGCTACTGAAAACTTTATGGCTTGTTTTTCCTGCCTTAGGTAAAGTACTCTAAGGCCAAAGTTAATGGGACACACTACCGTTAGCTTAACACGTTGGCTTTAAAGCACTGTGGGCTGTATGTGAGGGATGGACCATTGCCAAGCACAGTAAAGGCTGGTGGCTAGTCCACCTTCGTCTTCAAAAGCCATGCCCTCAGTCCCAGTCCCCCTCACTTTCAGGAGAATGAACTTGGCCCTGAGGTGCTACATCTCCTTACTGTGCCCTGGCCTCTAGGGCTGACAAACTCAGTCCTGCTCCCAATGTTTACATTAAGAACATCTCACGGCAGCCATTTTTAAGAGTCCCAGTACCAACGTCAAGTAAAAGGAGATATTTATCCAGTGTGTATCCCGGCCTAACTCAGTGTTTCCTTGGGATAGTTCCATTGCAAGTTAGGGTATGAATGGTGATGGGAATACGGGTTCTCTTTCTCACGATTTCTTATTTCCCCTTCGCTAGCCCTTTAAAGAATACAGACTGATACAAGAGACCCTCCCACCCCTGAGAGTGAAACCTCTTTGTGTAGACCCTCCTGACTGTACAAAACCTCTTTCCCTCTCCACACCCTGCCCACATGTGCAACAGTGTGTGTGCAAATACAACAGAGGTTGGCACTGGGTATCTTCCTCTGTCAAGTTCCTCAGTCCCCATTTCTTTAAGGGAATATGACAGCAGGTGGCTTTGGTTTTAATCCAAATATATGTGAGCATGGCCTGTATCTGGTTGCTCCAAATAACAGACTCCATTGTGGAAATGATGAATATCAAAGCATTTTTAAGTACATGTATGGGAACATCAGGTAGGGAGTTATCTCTCTTACTCCTCTGTTGTTCTGCTGAGGAACCATGATCAAGGTGACTTAGAAAGGGAAGAGTTGATTTGTCTCAGGTTTAGAGGTACAGTAGTAGACACAGACATGCAGCTGAGAAAGCACAGCTTCAGCCGAAAGCATAATGCAGAGAGAGCAAACAGGAAGGACACAAGGCTATAAACCCACCAAGCTCACTCCCGATGTGCCTTCTCCAAGGACTCCCCCTCCCCACACAGCACCACAAACTAGTGGCCAAGCCCATTCACCACAGCACATCACAGGCAAGTGGAGATATCTCCCCTGTTGTTCTAAGACTCTTAGCATTGGTGCTGGTGGATGGGAAGAGTCTACTAGTGAAAACATTACAAAATGTTGAACCTGATAGTCCCAAGTGTCATGTCAGATATGTGTGCTTAGTGAGGAGTCTGAAGGTACTTTAATTCTGGATTTATAGCATTCCAAATCTCCACAATAATGAAGTTATAATTAGTCAACCCAAATTGTAGACTCTTTCATATAGGCATGACTTTTGGCAGGCAGACTTTAGCTCATGATTCTCACATGTGAACACAGGAATGTTTGTATGCCAAAGTGCTTAGGCCTACCTACTACCACATAGCACTGTATAGAAGAGCAAAGTTCTAAAGGTCATTAAGACCAGACCCTTGGGCTAAACTGCATCTGAATTCTGTGTTGCTATTGTTAGGTATTTCTTGAATTATTCTGTCAGGATTGAAAGTACATTCTATAGTTACATCACAAAATGCTTCCAGATACAGTCCTCAACTCATCCAGTAAAATGTATGCTGTGTTTTACAATAAGTTATTTTAAAATAAAATACTAATCAATCTACAACCCTGGTTTGATATGACAAAATCCCGAGGAGCTAGTTCATTCAAAATTGCATTTCTAATAAAAATTTACCTCATTATCCTTAAAATTTATGAAGCATTAAGTATGTATAATAAAGTTTTACCTTGTTATCCTTAAACTTTATGAAGCATTGAGTATGTTTCATGATTTCAATTATATACTAATATTGTTTATAGTTTTAATCTTTAGAGCCTTGTATTATGGAAAATATGAAAAAATAAAATTTGGAATTTACATATACACTTTTGCTTTAGGTAAGTTTAATAGGGTGGTCCCTAAGAGACTTTGAATTACACAGGAAATTATTTTTTCTTTAAAAAGAATTAGATTTATTGATTATACTTTATAATGGGTTTTATTATTACATCTCAAACATGCAACTGTATCTTAGTATATCTCCTTTACTCCACCCACCATGCCAATAATCCCCTTTCAATTGTCCCCTGCAATTGTCATGTCCTTTTCTTCTCTTCCTTTTGTTCATCTCATTTAATAAACAAACAAATAAATAGAATCATTTTTTAGTGACCCAGGGATCTTATTTAGAGCTGCTTACTATAGCACAACTGAGGGATTCAGCTGCGTGAGAGTTATAATGGATTTATCCCATAAGGAATATTAAGTGTCAATTGTCAGTCATCACAGTGTCAACATTTACACCTACAGTTTGTAACTGTTTGGAAAGGCATCATATAGAAGTGCAGGCTAGGAGGGCTGAGGTGCCACAGGGTGGTATAGCGTATGCTTGGCACCTAGGTGGGCTACCCCCAGCACCATTTTAGAAAAGCATTACTTGCATTTCCTGTGTAACAAGGAGCTACAGGCAACCAAAGGATGGGACAGTGGGAGAAATGGTCTTCTCTAGGAAAGAGCATGCCAACTGGATATCTGTAACACATAGTCAGGCCTGAAAACACACGTACAAGTAACACTGTCCAGGCTAATCAAGTTGTTATGTATTTAGAAATAGAAATTTCTATACATATATGTATGCAACAACAATTAATAAAAGCAAGAGGCATGATTTGAAAGTTATCCAGAAGTGGTACATGTGATGATTTGGAGGGAAGAGAGGGAAAAGGGAAGTGGTGCAATATAATTATCTTACAATCCAAAAAATTAAAGAAATAATTAAAATCAAATTGTGGGGGAATGTCTTACTTTTAAATGTCACATTTTAATTTAAAGAGAAATGGGTAGTTTTGTTTTTTAAGTTTTGGAGGCCTGTGTACGAAATACTGGTGGCCAATGTCATAGCACTGCAAACTGAAGTTTTTCCTTTGGAGCCTTCTGCTTGGATCCACAACTTTCTTGATTCTCTGCAGGAAGTTGGAGCTGAAGACCCTTGGGAGTGAAAAATGGCTATGGTGAAAATGGGCTGGCATGCTTGCTGTTTTCCCAGCTCCTTGACAAACAGCATGGCTTCCCTGCTCAAGTCTGTCCTCCAAAGCACCAAATACAGACTCAGCACCACAGATTTCTGGACACACAGCATCACATTATGTGAGTTAGTAGAGCTCAGTGAGTTAGTAGAGGTATGTCTATGATGATATCTAGCTTAGAAAATAAGTCCGTGCACAAACACTAAAAACCATCAGTCCTCAGTGTCTTTGCTGTCTCATTGGCTGTTGTCACTGGGGTTTCCTGCTGTTCGTACCTGGCCATCTTTTTATTCAGTTTTTGCTGTGGAGTTTGGAATGATCCAAACACCCTCTGTCCCTGCCCTGCTGAAGCCATGAGCTAATACTACTCTGTCAAGCCTTGAGAAACCACTCCTGTGGGAAGAGAGACAGTACTGTCAGTAAACTTACCAGGATGCTCAATTTCTGCCTAGTGATCAGAATAACATCTTTAAAACTCTAGTGGGTAAATTGAATACTGTAAGGGGGGATAATATTTGGATGAAAAGTGCTAAGATCAGATCTGCTCAGATCTGAGCAGCCTGAGGAAAAACAGAAAATCTATACATAAGAAATGATGGAATGCAAGGAAGGCTGCTGCATCAAAATTGGAAAGAGACAAGGAGTATGTTACTAGCACATCAAGAGACTACTTGGTAGAAGTCTACTTTTGATGCATTTTGCTCTCAACAACTCCTAGCTATGTTTTCATTCTCAGTTAAAACCCAAAATTCTAAGAGGGAAGATTTATTCACTTTAGTTTAGAATGAGTGTGAGCCAATAATCAGCTATGAATAGTCATGATGCCTCAAATGCAGCAAGCTTTCACATCAGCGGGTGCTACTATGCTCTGGGAGGCCCTCAAAAAAGGGGTCATCTCCTGCTTCTACCACAGATGTCTGTGGATTCACAGATCAGCTCCAGGAAAGAATTGCCTTTTTGCTGTTGTTTGTTTGTTATCATCCCTTTATGGAACTGTGGTTCTTGTACATTTATGGATAGGATTGTCTATTCCAAGGCCTATATGGTGAATTTCTAACTTCTACACTGAACTTGTTGTTTTTGGAGATAGGGTATTCATAGATATCAGTAAGAAAAGGTAATCTCATGGCAGCCCTAATACAAAGCTAGTCTCAGAGGCCAGCATGCAGAGAGGGAAGGCCTTATGAAGAGTCACAGGAAGGAGGTGATCACTTACTTATCTACAGTCCCTAGGAGCTCAAACTTCCCTCATACCTTCAGAGGAAGCCTTGTGGGTGCCTGTACCTAACCTCAGACTTCAGCCTCCAAAGCTGGGATAGAATCCCTGTCTGCTGGCATGTCATCCAGTAGTACCCACTGGATGAAAGCTGTCCTAGAATATAAAAACAGAAGCCTGTGGATAACACTGAGGCACTGACCTCTCCATTCAGGTATCATTTTTCATTTGTTTGTTGTGACTTTTTTTTTGAGCTGGGTCTGGACCTCAGGATAACTTCCGGATTTTTATTTGGCCCAGGATTATGAATCTTTGAATCCTCTGCCTCCACCACCCCAGTGCTATGATGGCAGGGATCCACAACTGTATCCATACATAGCAGAAAATTCACCTACTCTTGTAGGAACCCATTTCTTCTGATTCCCTCTAAGATAGATTGAGTGTTATTGACACCCCACTGTGGTTCCAGAAGCTGCTCCTGATTAGTCAGCCACTGAGAGTACACACAAGGTTGATGCCCCTAACATTTGAAAATCTCATCTTCAGATGCCTAAGTTATTCAACGTAGCAGCAACAATAGTATGTTTTTAAGCATGAATTTACAATGTACCCTAAATAAATAAATCTAATTCTCATAAGAGAAACATGATTCAAATGAGAACATATGCTGTGTCCCTTCAGCCCAAGCTTAGAGCAGTTAGCGGTGGGCATTTCCCGTTTACTTCATTGGAGTACAGCATGTTTTATGATGTCTTCTGAGGGATTTGCCTTCTGACCTTTGTAATGAAGTGCATCGCTCGGCTTCCAGCAATATCTTTAAGTAGGGCATTAAGGAAAAGCATGCATTTGAATCAGGGGTCAAGGCCGGGCCTCTCGACTTCCACTTAAATTAGAAAGAACAGCTCTGAAATTCATCTCCCATGTTGTGACATTTCTCCTAAGATATCCACTACACTTTTCAAAATTACACTTGCCAACACAAACCTGACATATCTCTTCCAAAGTACGCTTGACGTTTGGAATTACACATTGGATACTTAATTCGCTTATTTTATGTTTTGAAGTAAAGCAGTTCATTTGTTAAAAAGCTCAGGAGAGTTGTTCTCCTAACAGCCAGAGAAAACAGGTTAAGAAGGATGGTAACATTAGTGATGGACTAACAGTATTTAAGTAGGCTTGGATTCTGCAGCCTATGAGGTGATGGCAACCATAAGATTTTTGTTTTGAATATTTCTGTTAACATACACCCCGATTTTGTAATTATTGACACAAGTTCCCTTTGATCTGTTTCATCTGACAACTCAGAGTACCTACATATGGCAAGTTTTGTCCTGCCAAAGGCCTATTGGACATGCTAACCAAGCCTGACCAGGCACAATGGTCTCTATTGACTTGGGAGACAATTGGAAAGGATTGAGGGATGATAGACGTCTTGTTTATCTCATCGCAGTCAACAAATGTGCTTCTAATTATTAAATACTACAGACTAATAGTGACAAAAGAACTTCCAGTTCTGCTATGGAAGTACAGAAGTAGGTTGAGATTTGTGTAAGCTTGGAATTTTCCTTTCAAATGACACTTAGGGCTGTTTACTTATGTAGACACTAGGCTACCAAGGTAGTGTGTGGGATTAGTCTATTTATAGACTCATACACATATAGCAGGTAGAAAGCAAAGAGCAATTGCACTGGCTGACTGGTCAGGGTATATATTCATGAGCAAAGAGAATCAAAGATGATGTAGAAAGAGCTGTCAAAAGCAACAATCCAAGAGCCACGGGATTCAGAGAGTGTTGGCAAAAACATGGTTATAAAGATGGGAGATGTCAAATAATGTGGGCCATGATTGCTGGCAGGGGTTGTGGGGAGGAAGGCTCCTCACAGGAAGTTGTGGACAGGGTCACACACTCAAAAAGCTTTCTCTACTGATGACAAGGCAGTGCAAATGATTATCTGTAAAGGGTCTATTAGGTATAAGAGTCTGATATTTTATGATGCTCTCATTATTGATGTCAGTAATAATAAAGAATCATCTGAATAATCACACCCCAAACTTTATACAAGTGTTGAGAAAATGGCCCCAAAGATACCCATAAAGTATAAGAATGCATTACTAACAAAATAGAGAGGCTTTCTAGAAGTGCAGTGTGGTTATCAAGAAATGAGTTGAGAGCAACGGGTGGAGTAAACAGTACAGTTAGCTCAGGAGTTGGAGACAGTGTGAGGGGTTTGATTGATTATACGATTTGAGCTCCTTACCATAGCCTACTTAGAGGACTCTTGAGATTTTAATTGACTTTGATAGATATGAGACAAGTAGAAGAAAGAGAAGGGCCAAGAAACTGAGCAGAGGGACATCCAAGCTAGAGTCGGGTCTATTCATAATGACAAAGAAAACTACAGCTGTAGTGTTCTCTGAATAACCAATGATGCTCTTCAGTTATTTGTTTATAAATATTTAAGATATGCCCTAGTGTATTCCAGGCTGGCTTCTACTTTGCTATGCAGCCATGGATGACCTTGAATTCCTGATCCTCCAACCTCTACCTCCTGCTGTTGGGGTTGCAGGATTACACAATTATGCCTATGTTTATGTAGTTCTGGGGATGAAACAGAAGCCTTTGTGCAGATGAGGCAGGCACTCGGCTCACTGAGCTACATCCCTAGCCCTGTTCTTCAGCTGTTAAGACCCAGTTAGAAGTCTTTATTACTAAGAAGCTTTGTAGTTTGGGAATGGATGCTTTCAAAAGAAGGTAGTAGAAGCCAAAGCCTGTGTGTGCAGTGCAATCTCAATATCACCTTCGCCACTGAGGAGGCACTGTGAATGACAGGCATGCCATGTTCCCAGGAGGCCTTAAAACAGAGAAAGAACAAACATGCAATAAATAACTTTCCAATACACTTAGTTTTGCTTTTTGTCAAATGGGTAACTAAACATTAATTGGAGAAGAAAATTGATGATCTTCTAAAGTGAGGCCAGTGCTGTGCTCTGATGGGCCAAGTTGGAGAACACAGGGCTTCAGCTCCCTAAACTGGTGCTGTGAGAGACTGTGAACACAGAACGGCATTCCCATAAACACCCTCAGTTCACCTACCTGTAAAAGAAGCCAACAGTCCAAGGAGTAGATGAAACCAGACACAAGCTACACCCACAGGAGCAGTACCATGCTCCTGTATGGGTTCTCGCTTGGAAGGATTGTGCACAGCTAAAGACTCCCCAGGCATTCTAGAATGCTCTCCCTCATGATAAAATCCAAGAACATGTAGCTTCAGTGAGGTGACATAGGCGGCAATGGAAAGTTGAAGAAAATAAAATTTCAAGTATCAATTAATTTACTAGATCCAGTTCCAATAAGCAATATTTATATGAAAACCAGCACATTTGGTTATGGGAAAGTCTACTGCAGAGTCAGATGAATAGTGTAAACCTAAACCACCATCGAGGACATCCATGGAGGACAGACTGAAAAAGACTTAAGAGGCCAGGTAAAGACAGACAGCAGCAGCAGGGCTGGGTCGGATCTGCTTCTTGCACAGTAAACAAAGGGAGTTAAATTTAATCCAGGGAGTTCGGCATCACTTTCTGGCCACCGGTGGCTTCCAGTCAGTTCCAGACTAAAGTTGTTAGATTTCTCGGCTCTGCCCCCATGGGATTGCAATCTCTGTCACTCCCAGTTTTTTGGCACTGTTAGAAAAACTTTTACAAGTTAGAGTGTTTCAGGATGAAATGAAAAAACCCCAAATCCTCATGTAAACCAACAAAGGGTAGACACTTTTGTGTGACTGTGTGAAATGTGAAGCGTGTTACTTTAGGTGGAGTTTCAGACTGCGATTTCCCAGATTTTTATCAGTGAACCCAGAATAACTTCAGTGGGATTATTCCCAAAATAGATAGAAACTACCTCCTTGTATTTTTTTAACTTTACCTATAACACCCAATGATTTTAAGTGCTGGTTGCTTTATTAGATCTTTGAGACAGACAAAGAAAATCAATCCAAGAAAAATGGATGAGAACCCTAAGAAGCAGCAAAAGGTCACATGTGTTTATTCTACTACAGAGAGGAGTTCCATTACAGTGCTGACTAGCTCACCAGTACACGTCTTTTTTGTTTATAACAACTTTAAAATCAACGTAAATGACCTCTGCAGGAAACATCTTAGAAATGATTCCAAGTACATAAATATTTATGTTCTCGTGTAATAAAATCTCAATAAGCCGGAAAATCATAACTAAGACAAAAGATCCCCACAACAGGAATGCTAACAAGGGGTCAAGGGAGATAGCTCAGGACATAAGGGCGCTTGCTGCCAAGCCTGATGACCTAAGGTCAATCCCTGGGGCCCACGTGGTGGAAGGAGGGAAGAGAACGTTAACATGGACGTTTATGATGCTACTTAAACAAATTGTAAAGAAAATAACATTGCTTCAAGATAAATGTTACATTAAATGAAATATAAAATACTTAACATTTATATGTAAAATATATGTATAAAAAATAATGAGAACTTAATTTGTAATCGTGGCCAACTCTGGACACAGGGGATTCTACTGTGAGATAAAGAGACATGTTTGGTATCTTTGTACCATGAACAAGCTTTCATTTTGACTCAGTAGACACCTGTTCAGTAGACACCTGTATCATTTGGATGCTCAGATGGTCAGGGTCTCTCACCCTGGTTTATTTCCAGGCGGTGTCTTCTAGCCTCTCATAATGAAGAGTGGACAATGGATGCCTCTAGGATTGCAGTCACAAAGACATTAATTTCACTCCTACGCATAGTGCTTCCATGACCTAATGGTCTCCTAAAAGCATCCTTCCCAAGCAGCTTTCAGAATTGTCTTTCAAAGGGTGTTTTCATTCATCTTCGTAATACACAATCAGGTAGTAACTGTTATGTGCCAGTCAATATTGCAGATGATTTCTGGTCTTGCTTCCTAGAGCCACTGTAGAGAATGACCACATATACATGCTCACTTTGGCAGCACATACTAAAACTGGAAGAGAATAACCACATATAGCATGGCATAAGAAAACATACATTTAGGAGACAATGGCAAAGCATACAACATCAGGAACTTGTCTCTCCCACTTAGACTATAACTATACTCCAGAATTCCTCTGATGCAACTGTTTTCTCTTTTATATAACTCTAGGTTCCATGGAAGACTGACTATCCAGGGAAAGGCTTGGGTGGGGACCATTTCATTTCCTAGTACATTCTGTCGCTGTCTGCCTCCAGCCTCTGGGCAGACATATTCCTGAGTCAACCTGTACACACCTTTCCCAGGGCGAATTTCAGAAAGGACCTTACCCTCTAAGTGTATGATTCACTGACTGTTGTTTCTGAATACAGGCATGCAAATCGACTATTACTTCCATAGCTCTTCACAATTTCTGCAAGCCTCTCCTAACTTGCCTCCAGTCAACCCCAAAGTTTTTAAAGGGTCAGCACCCTGTTTTTCCCCTACATTTTTTACCTCCTGTTTTTCTCCTCTGACACATCAACATTGAACACCCAACAGCAACTGCATACAGGAAGAAAATTACAAGTAGGTCACTATTCAGGCTAAGGGAAAGATGCAGGCTTGGAGAAGTCTTGAGATCTTGAGCAGTCTTAAACCACAGTCTTAAACTCAGGCTAAACCACAATTTAAACAAGCTTGAAATCCCAGAAAAGCTAAGGGAATAGATAGAATCTGATTTCCAGATATACTACATTATTAGATACAAATGTATGTTTTTTAAAGATTATTTTAAAATAACAAAGCTACAAAAAATATATATGAAAGGGTAAGCCAGCCAGGGAAATGGTAAATCAAGAAAACTGTCAATGAGAGCCTTCTTGCAGACCTACTAGCAAAGACTTTTCAACTGCTCTTTAGCTTGAAGGTATAAACAGCATCAGCTGTTTTAGTATGGAAGAAACTCTGGGTTTGATTACTATGCCTAAAATTGCCCCAATGAACAAAACAGAATAAAAAACAAAATGGTTCCCTTGACAATGCTTAAAATACTAAAGGCCACATTAGTAAAGATACAGGAAAATCTAAAAAGAAATTTGGGAGCAGTAAAGTGTAACTGAGACTAAATTCATTAAAACTCATTGTGGGAGTCCCAGAAAAAGAAGAGAAATACTTGTTAGCTTTCTCTCAACTTAATGAACAGAAAAATAAACATCAGGGCAGAGACACAATACACTTTACAATCAAAAGATTGCCCATTTGGAGTTGGATTTTGTGCAAGGTGGCAGATCTGGGTTTAATTTCATCATTCTATTCGAAAGAGAGACTCTTGAAAGATCAAGTGAGAAGTAACTCGCACACATGAAGGAACTCAGTAAGATTATCACCTGACTTCAGTACTATTGTTGCTTGACTTCTCATCAGAGCCTCTAGACACCAGAAAGCAACTGGTTTATAGTATAAGTGATGAAGAAGGAAAAACTTAAGCCAGTGTCTCCCAAAGCACCTCGGGCTATTAGCATTTCCTGTGGCTGACTTCCTAAACTTAAAGGTAAACCCTATTGGTGAAGACATTATATAGTCTGGACATGTGACTTAGAGGGATTAGCTAGACCTAACCTGGCAGCCTCCTCCCTGACAACTGGCCTTTATCCTCTCTAAAGGTGTTATGCAAGCTGTACAGAGAGAGAAAGCAGATATTGGTAGTCCTCCCCACCCAGTAGTAAAGTTTATATAGCACAACAATGAGTGACCTAGGAGATACATCCAAGGATGCAGCAGTTGCACTTTTATATTGGATTTAGCTTAGCTGGATTTAAGACCTGTTGATGGGATGGAACTCATGTTTAGTGCTGTAAATCTAACCAACTCCCTATGGCTGGAGAGGTCATAGAGGAGAACCTACTGCTGCCATTTCCCTAAACTGAAGTAGTTTCTCACTCTGGTCTAAATATAGGTAAAATTAAATTAAATTATAAAAAAACTCCAGGAATCCTTTGGCTATCAAAACAGTGTTTCAAATATCAAGATGGAAGTAACTCATCAGTAAAGGAAAGGCAAAAATGTATTTAAGTATAAGTATAATTAGGCATATAACTAATCCCTATATGCACAGATAAGCACAATTTTCACCAGTTATCAAAGAAGCTTTGTTTGCAAGAGATGGAGATTATTATAGGGATGTACAACTGGACAAAACACAGAGAATAAGTGTTCCTGAGGTGCCCAACCTCAACTGATACATGCACAGTTCAATCCCTGCACCTGAGGTTCAGGGACATTGTGGAAAGACTGTGAGACCCAGAGGATGAGGACATGTGCTGCTTGATAAGGTCCTCTAGACATGAAAATGAAAATGCACACATAAAACTTCAACAATTTGAAAGCATAAATGGGACTGGCATCAAAACCAGATGCTAGAGGAAGATGGATGGAGGAAATTCCATGAGACCATATTCCATGATGAAGAGTAGTCAATGATTGTTGAGTCCTTCATCATTTGGCTTTCCTCTGTATTTCCCCAGAATCCATATTCTTGAAAGGGCACCTGTAAGATTTAACTTTGAAAGTTGATTTATTTGGGCATCCTTCAGCCTTTCCTTCCATCAAACCCTCAACCCTCAACCCTAGGTAGGAGAGAAAAAAAGTAGGGACAGAGGATGTAGACATTGTAAAGTAAGAAAATTTTAACCTGGCCCTAACCATGAATCACTGACACCCCATTAGAAAAGCCCCTTTCCCCTAGACCCCCTCCTGTTTTGCTGTTTTTGCCTTTATAAACTCTGTGATTCTGCTGCTCAGGGCTCTGCACCACCCCCTTGCATGGGAGCTGTGTGCAGAGCCCTGGTGCGCTGGCTACTGAGTAAAACCTCTTGCTGTTGCATCAAGCTCTTGTCTTCGTTGGTTATTGGGGTCTGGCATCTATCCCGAGGAACGGAGGGTCTCCCCACCTCGGCAGTCCTAAAACCTCTTTAGACAGAGTTTTGGGGGGCAATTTTACTCTTCATCTTTGGGATATCCAGCAGTCCAGCAAACCAGCAGACCAGCAATCCAGCAACAGCAAAAGCAGCAACAAGGACCACCACCACCAGTAGCAGCAGCAGCAACCTCCTTGAAGCATTCTCCAAAGCATTCTTTTGTAGGTGAACTTTTTAAAAACTCTTTTATTTACATTTAATTTATCTTTTTATCTCTACTCCACCCCAATCTTTTCCAACACTCCAACACCAGGTAGGAGGGAGAAAGAATTAGTGGGAGAGGATGAACAGTTCTTTTAGCTGCTTCCTGCTGGTTAGAGTTGTCAGGTTATTTGGAGCCAGTCCAATCCTCATTTCAGGAGATCTCCAACTTCTTATCTCACAACAACAACCAGGAGCAGCAAGGGGAAAGCAGTGACAGCGAGGGGGCAGCAGGAGCAGCCTTGCTCTTTCTCTGAGCCCCCCACTCTCTGGATTCTGGCATTTATTCTCTCTCTAGAGTCCTCAGATTCAAACTATCTGCATCTGGCAAAAAGCTGTGCTCAGAGCCCACATGAGGCGAATAGTCTGCTTCTGTGGACCATCTGAATCAGTTCCACATTCCACACCTGGGACCAAAATAAAAACATGTTTATATCTACAACATTCTCCCTAGAAGTATCTCAAAGCAAAGTTTCCTCTTTCTCTCCAGGTTCCTGTTTATACCCTCTCAGAGTCCACACCAGGATGTTTTATCAGCTGGCAAAACCACGCCCCTACATGAGGCAGATTCAACTGACAGGATCATGAGCTCTCTCAGGAGACTGTTTATCAGCTGACAAAGATCACAGGCCTCTCATGAAACTCTTATCAGCTTTGGATAAAGTGTTCCTTAATCCCATACTTGAGATTACAACAAAAACATATCTACATAACATAACCAAAATTTCCACTACAGGCACCTGCCTAGAGATGGACAACAAAGATTCAATTAGAAGACCAGAATTTCCTGTATATTTGGCCATGCTTTCTCCATAACTATCAAAAAATAATAATCAGAAAAAATCAACATCTAATTGAGATAAAACACTTTCTGAACAAATGTGCTATATAATATAACATAATTAATCTAATATTTAGCACATATAGCTACATAAGACAGGTTATTATCTAAATCTAAAGCTTTTAGAAATTGGTGTCCCTAATTAATACTAGCAAAAATGGTCTTGGTAAATAATGCTGTATTCTGACATTCTCAGTAGACACAATGTGATGTTTATGAGGTATAGTCCATCAAATCACACTTCCCATCTATTTGTCTCTTTCATCCTCACAGCAACACATGCAGAAGACTCAGTCCCCTGGATGCTATAGTCTAGGAAGTTCTTTTACTCTTCCCTTTTCCATTCCTTCAGTGATAACATCAAGCCCTGGCTCTATGATTGAATGAATCTCAACCCTGGCTCTATTTTCCTTACATTTTACGTGAGTGAATGTGCGTGTGTGTGTGTGTGTGTGTGTGTGTGTGTGCGCGCGCGCACACGCGCCCATGTTGGCCTCTCAGTGGCTGGACTGACAATGGGTGGCTATCAGCATTCTCACCCAGAGTGTGACACCAGAGGATGTGGCAATGATGGGTAATCACGCCCATGGGTACTGGGTTCACAGCTGTAGCTCAGACATTATAATCATCTGAGAGGCGTGATTATCTGCTGCCATGATTTAATTCTTAATTAAAACAAGAACCAGCACTCAAACAGGATCAGGGACGGGATTACACTCCCCTGGTAAGATGAGGAGCATGCTGGTTCCCTGAGAGTCTGCAGCCAGAGCCCGAGAGGCCCTCTGAAGAGAAGACAAGTGTCACTCAGAAGAAATACTGATGCCCCATAACTGCCGAGACCCTCCAAGATGCAAAGGTCGTGAGGCTGCCTACCTCGTGGCACTGCAGGGTTCCAAACTCACAGAAGCCTGGAATTGTGGGAGGTGACAGTGCTGTACTACAGAGCACTTGCAGCCTCATGCTTCTAACCTTGTAAGCCCCATCCAGAGGGACGAGGTTCTCATTAGCAGGTTCTTGCTGAGGATGGGGGAGGCTGGCACTCACTACAGAAAATTAGAGTAACTGGTCGCACACAACTCAGGAGTCCAAACCTACGATTAAAAAAAATAGTTTGATAGCATGGTGGAGTGTTAATATTGAAAGCATTACAAGGATGGGAATCCAATTAACAAGAGTTGAAGAAAGTCTTGAAGAGATCCAATTTTATGATCTCTCTAAGCAAAAATTAACTTGACTAGAGAGCAGTCTGAGAGGTGACATTGATTAAGAAAAAAGTTCCAAGCTCTGTAACGACAATGGATTTGGACATGACAGCTTCTTGTCCACACAGCCTCTCTGTCTTGAAATTGTATAAGGTTCATATGGCAGTTTTGTAGCGATTGAGACAAAAGTACAGAAGCATGCACTCTTTAAATGGAGGAAAAGAGAAGAGGAAGCAGAGAGGAGGAAGAGAGGAAAATAACCATTTTAGTAACAAATTTATTCCAAAGAAAGAAGTGTGGGTTTTCTAGTCTTTCTTCTTTTTTTTTTTCTTCCTTTTTTTCTGATTGTGGAAAAAAGACATGCAGAGAGGTCAGAGGTCATGCGAAGAGGAGACAGTATTGTGTAGGAGCTGTCACGCATCACCACCTATTTTGACATGCACGGGGCCGTTTGTTGTCTGTCGAACATGCAAATCAAGTGCCTGCTGTCATAGCCAGCCGATATCTGAAAGTGGAAAATGAGGCCACCTGTAACCAGTGAATGGAGTGACGGACAGGCATTCAGGGCTCCTCATCTCCGAGGCCATTCACACCACCTTCGAATTGCATATGACATGTAAAAATCTTTTCTTAATATTCACACCCGGGAAGTTTGGGGAATTATGGAGGCTTCAACTGCTGTCTCTAATGGGTTCTCCACGCAGACAGCTGTGACTGGAAGCTGGCTGGGTAATTAGGTGTCCGGGAAGATTTTATGCTACGAATCAGTTAAAAGGGAGAGAAGAAAAAAAATAATAAAGGCAAGCAAAAGTGGCTGGGATGGAAACTGTGTTAACCCTTGGCTGTCTCTCTGTTCATAAACACCCCATGCTCTTGGATTAGCTTTCCAGATCTCATGTCATTACACTTCTCTGTGTACAGATTTAATTTGTAAACATCCTCCTGGGGACTGGACGTAAATGGCAGCCAGTTCAGGCTGCCATCTGGGCAGTGACGGAAGTGGCCACTCAGCAATGAATGTGATAACACTTTCCGAAATCATGCAGTGATTCCTAACCTGTAACAACTTTTTTTCCAAAATAAAATATTAGAGGTATATTCTACCAAACTGGGGGCAAGAACAGATACAATGATGGTGTCTTCATGCAAATCAAAGTTTTCACCACAGGTCTTCAGTCTCTAGCACTGTCTCTACACCAGATGGTCCAACTTGATCTAACTTGGGGACACCAACAAAGAGCAGAAAGAACCCAAAGATAAAGTTAGACAGAGAATATAGCCCCTCACTCCTTAGAGCAGTACTTCTCAGCCTTCCTAATGCTGTGGCCCTTCAATACCGTTCCTCATGTTGTGGTGACCCATAACGATAAGATTATTTTTGTTGCTACTTCATAACTAATTTTGCTACTGTTATGAATCAGAATGTAAATATTTGATATGGAGGATATCTGATATGTGACCCAGTGAAAGTGTCATTCATCTCCTAAAGGGGCAGAGACCCACAGGTTGGGAACCACTGCCTTAGAGGGATCCAAAGCACTGAGTTTACCTCTGATTGGAGAATGGGGCAGAAGGAGATTGTTCTTGGGCATCCACATTCTCTTTCCTAAAAAATCCACATTCTCTTTGTCTCGTCAAACCTCAATTTCAAAGCCAAGCCTCATTTGTGGAACCCAAAGCAGCATTTCTCCAGTTTGTCTTCTCTTGTGGTAGCCTTCAGGGACAGGAGCCTTGAGAGCAAGGTCAGCTAGGCTAGGAGTAGGTGTCTGAGTCTTAGCTGGGAGGCATCTAGAACTGAGCAGGAGCTGCAAGTCTTTGGGCTCTCCACCACGGATTCTTTCCAAGTAAGGTGTACCAACAGGACCACCACAGTCCCTTCACGGAAGCTCTTACCTGATGGCTCAGACAAATGGAACAGTAGGGACTCTGTGAAGGTGTGGATGCAGGGATTCCACCTTTCCTTTGGGGGCTGAACATAGCAACAGCATCCTCTCCCCCACATCCCCAGCTCTGACAGTGGCTTTTGCTGCATGCTCTGTTTGGGCAGGGCAACTGCCGTCTGTGTTACTTCCAGTATAAGCAAAGTGCTCCTATGTGGCAAGTTCTCTTCCATCTGACAAGTATTTCAGAGGGACACTGTGCACCAGGTCATGGCACCGTTATGCTTGGAAGAGCCCATGGCCCAATCCCTGCTACCCTGACATTGAGATGCTGGTGAAGAGAAACACCAGACTACAGGAGCAGCATGAGTTAAAGGAGACGAAACCACAAGGTCGATGGAAAATAAATACTGTGGAGTAGAAGGGTGAGGGTGATGGGGTGCCTTCCAGGGAGGGTGTGAGCACAATGGGAATCTGAAAAAGGTTTTATTTTGTCATCTGTTTGTAAGGGAGTATTTAATTTTTAATTTAAAAAATTACAATTGCATTCCTAATGACAAACTGCTTTTTTTTTTAAGGCTGTTTTTAATAATACACGAAAGCCATTTTATATCAGTGAGCTGGGTATAACAAATGATCATGATTAATGTGTTAACAATTTTTCTTAATGTAATTAAATACATTATGTTACTGTATGTAAATTATATCTGAGTCACGTGATGCCTCTCCTATCGCTGCCTTCTTGAAGTTTCTGGTTCTCTTGCAGCGGCGAATGACGCTCATAGGATCGAGTCCTGTGCCTGCTCCCATAATCTCACTCAGGCCTGTAGCTTAAAAGTGATCTCGGTGAGAACTTTCACACCATTGACAACGGCGAATCCTTTTAATCTGAGTCTTCTCTCCTGCTAAGAGCTGCTTGTGGTTAAACATTTGCCCAAGATTCCTCCATTTACCCACTCACTTCTTGAAGCTTAGCATGGACCTCTCAGCCATAGGATAATAGGCACACCAAATAAAATTATATGGAACTAGGAGGGTTGGCAGGTAGGGTGGCAAGCACCCATCTTGGAGTACAGACTCTGGCCTCAGTGAGGCTGTCCTTGTGGGACACTCCCTGACTTTGTGGAAACCGCTCCACTCATGGATCCTGCTATGAAGGTGACCTGGGGACCATCAGTCAAATCTCCATCTTCACAGTCAACAAAATGTTTCAGGTCCAACTTGATGATAGAGGCACATTCACAGCAGACCCCTGAACTGGGGCACTTTGAAAGAATGGGAGGGAGGGCGAGCTTGTGGGATTCTGACACAGCATCTGAGATGTCTCTGACAGATTCACCTGCCAAGTACTTGGTTCTGGGACTTTCCACAGGAAACCCGGCAGTGCATCTGCTCTGACTGCGGTGTCTGAAGTGCCTGGAAACAGCTTCCATGCAGCTCCTGGACTCCTCACAGCACTACCAGGCAACATGGAAGGTTCTGCGCTGCTGAGACCCAAGACTGACCTTGGGGCACCTGTGGGGCATAGCAGGGCAGTCCAGACAATGAAAGGAGAAACGAGGCGGAGTCTGCTGAGGGAGCCTGAAGAGACAGCCCCTCCTTCAGATCCACCCTTAGCTTTTCTCCTCCAAAGCTCACTCATGCGAATGCAGTTTAGGAAGAGGCTTATAAACCACTTGGTTCAGTTTGGGGAAAATAATCGCTGTTTGCACAGAAATAAACTAGAGGTATGTTGTACATAACAGGCTCGGTAAACTGCTATCCCTATTCAAGATTGCACCCAAAGACTTAAGATCTTGCTAAGGAGAAAGATTAAGTTTCAGAAAATATAATCCCGTTTCACTCTGGACTGTTCACTTGTTCAGTAACTAAGGGTAATCAATTTTATTGTCAATTCAGAAGAAAAATGTTTTAATTGTCTCTCGTATCCAAAGATATACAGGACCATAAAATCCAACTGTGCTAAAGCTGTATATGCATTCAAGTGTGTGTGTGAGAGAGAGAGGGAGGGAGGGAGGGAGGGAGAGAGAGAGAGAGAGAGAGAGAGAGAGAGAGAGAGAGAGAGAGAGAGGTGTCAGCTGTGCAGCAGTGGGGAGAAATAAACTTTGAGTGTCCTTGTGGCTGCCTGTGTCTTAAGTGATGGACAGGTCTATTTTTAGCATTTATTTTTCTGGCTAACAGGCAAATTTGCTCCCTAGCAATAAATGTATGCAGAGAGACTAGCATTTGGGAAGTTGGAGGGGGTGTGGAGAAGGGAGGGCCCACAAAGTTCCACCGTTCAAACCTTCAGTGTTATTCTAGTCTCTCACAAAGGTGAGGGTCTGTGAGAAAATTCTCCCTTGAGCCTGTTTAGGGTTTTTTTTATCTTGTTCTGTGACTCAGCTGACCTAGAACTCACTATATATATATATAGAGAGAGAGAACTCACTATGTAATATAGAGAGAGTATATATATATATATATATATATATATATATATATATATATATGTCCCGGCATTGAGTTCACAGTACTGCCCCCTCCTCAGCCTCAAAGCATTTGGTTGCAAGCCTGATCCACAATGCCCAGTTTTGTACACAGGTATTATGTTGTTGTTTCTCTTTGTTTATCCTTTACTAAGACAAAACACAGTATCTCCCTGTGTTTACTGTAAGCAGTTGTTAAATCTCTAAAATCTGAAGCGATCCCAGGGAGGAAGGTGCTGCTGTGTTCCTGCAGATTGGCAGGCCTTGCTGTGCCAGCATGCCCACACTGTCAGTGATTGACACTTTGTGTACAGTGTTGTCGATGAACATTGGTACCGGAAGTGAGCATAGCATTCTCCTAAGCGACTGATTTTAAAACTTTGCATCTATCTGCATTAAAAGGAAAATCTAAACAGCACTTACCAAGGGGTCTTAGTTATAAACTACTGACACAGGGCAGACACTTACTTTATACGTTCAGTCCGGATGTCTTAGCTGAACACTCAAGGCTCTTCATGCGAATCCTCAAGGATCTCAGACCCTGAAGGAGAAAGTCTGTTGTCACAGCTCGCAGGCCCCTTCCCATCTTGTTCCTCCTGAGGATGTTTCTGAAATTATTTGATTTTCTCCTGGTGTCTGACTGAAGCCCAACCTCTGTGAGGGCTGCCCTACACCCTGAGAGAACTTGGATTCTTCACATGGACTCACAGCTTTGCAACTCCAGGCCGAGAGTGAGCATATTTTTAATTCATTCAAGATGGAGAATGGTTTAGCATGGGCTTGGGCCTGTGAAATTCATCAAGTAGTGTCTTTTAAATAATCTTTTACAATGTCTTCAGTGAAAACACACCTCTCCTTTGTCAACTAGGGGTGCCTTCTCCAGCCTTGCACACCTGTCAGTGCTGGTTATATCTTCTAGGTTCCACAGAATTCATCCTCTGAAGAAGGCTGGCAAAACTCACTATGCTCAAAACACTTTATTTTTCATGCAACTCTCTGGAAGAGTCCTGGGCTTTGGGGCTGTGCCCTTCTGAGTATGAGCTGGTAAAGTATTTCACTTTGCCTACAAAGGTTCGTGGGTAGACACCCCGAACAGGAGCTTTGAGGCACGAGCCGGTTGCCTTTTCTGTTACCCCTCTTAGAATGGCCGCGTGCGTATTTATGGTAAGAGCTGAGTAAGCTGGAGAATCCTATAAATGTTTAATTACAGCTTGATTCTGGCTGCTGAGACAGATTCAGTGTCTTTTGATGATAGAGTTTATTTCAAATGAGGATTCCCCATGTGGCACAAAGTAAGCAATTCCAGGTTATGTTTTAACTAATGATAGCAAAACCCTAGATAACCCTACACAACCCTAAAATGATGTTTGTTTTCTGTATTATTCATACAACAAAACACCTACTATTTCTAAGAAAATCTTTAAAGCTCCATCCCTCAGTTACATTTAATGGCTTAAAATATCACCATATCTGATTGCACCCAGACCCTAGAACTATTTCCGCCTCTACTTCACATTGGAAGAGGGTCCTCACTTCTTCTTGGGAAGTACTGGCCTTTGTAATCATCAGAACTGGGAAGCTGTGGTTGTCCAGAGCATACAGCACTCAGCTCACACACTGAGACTCCAGCATTCGGGGAGGCTTGGTATTTAACTACACATCGTTTTAAAGAAGAAACAGAGTGGTGTTCAGTGTGGAGAGGCACCAGCAGACCATGCTGGACACACAGGCTGTCTCTTTAAGAACAGCTGGGAAACTTACATCTTTCCTAGATATTAAAGTTTACTTTCTCACTGAACCATTTTAACGTAAAATGCTGCAGTTCAATTCTGAATAGAAAGAGCAACAATTTTGCTAAAACAAACAAACAAACAAACAGGTAAACGCACAAGACAGGAGCCCAACTAATAGTATCTGTGCAGTCAGTGTCGGTAATACTATACACTCTGTAGACATTCAGAGACAGGTCTCAATGAGAGTGAGCTAGCAAGATGCTTGGTACAGTACATCACCGACATGCTGTCCTGCAAATCACTGGCAGAGATTTTAGTGTTTCCAATTTGCTATTATTAGCTACAGTTTTTGTTTAGTTATAAATCCTTTATTCTTTCCACTCAGCTTTTTAAAAAAACAGTTATTATCATTTTTGCTTAACAGAAACTACAGAAGTTCTGTGAAGGAGCTTACATTTAAGTTCACAATTCCTTCATACACAACACTAATTATCAAGAATGACATACAAATGTGTCACTCCCACTTTCTCTTCATATTTCAGTTTTGCTTGAAATCAAAGGTACAGCTCCCCTAAAATATATTTCCAGTTGTAAGATGTACCTTTAAAATTAGTATTATTTCAACATACAATTTTAGAAGCAGCTTCCCCTGTGTTCTTCCATGAGAGGCAGGACCGAGAGGGCTTCTCCTTCCCACAGCCAAGGAAGCACATTCGGGTACTTGTGCGAGCCAGGCTGGGAAACACATGTGTGTTCCATCATACAGCTCACGTAGAAACATGCACACATGCACGCACATTCCACACCAAGCACACTCCACACACTTCACATAGAACTGTTCAGTGATGCCGTCTGGGCAAAATACAGTCTAGAAATAGTCTCTGGGTCAGGTCACAAAGTAGGACACCTCCCCACATCAGTCTATGCCACATATGCTGCTCGGCCAGTTGTCACTAAAGCTTTAATTTTAGGATACTGTGACATGGGTTTAAAATAGGATGGTTGAGTTTATTATATAATTTTTCACTCTATAATTTTTATATTGCAATTCTTTAATTGTTTTAAAAACAGCAACTTTCCCGTTTCTAGCACTTTGTGTACAAGAAAATGTGAAACGGTTTATCCTCTAAATGTCTTGATGAAAACCTGACTTCAACAGCTAATGAAAAATAACTCTAAAGAAAAGAATGAGAAAGAAAACACATTAAGATGAAATACAGTAAAAATGTCCACTTTGTGAAATATGTGATAGAATTAAAGCATGATTTCACTCTTTATCCATTAAACACATGATTTGCTTTCATTTTTATGAAATTAAATGAAATAAATAATAAGTAGATAAGAGCCTGACTCTGTTGTGCCAAGCCTGTGGGGTTGGGGGAACTTCATCATAGAATATACTTTGTGATCCTACTTACTAGTGTGAACCACTATTTTAAAGATAGTCCACGCAAACACTTACAGAGTTGTGGAAGGTGTTGGAAAAATGAATACTAAGGTCATCAAGTCCGCTCTGTGTTTATAGCCCTCCCCTTTTGTAATTTAGCAAGGCTGTTTAGAGCTATTACTCCCCGGAAACTTCTGTACCCTATTTCAAATAGTCTATGCCAAAGACCAAGGAACAAAGCCCAGTATGAATATAAATTATTTGTCAACATATGGTGACGGAGGGTTTGTGAACTCGAAGTCAGCACAAAAAGCAGGCATTGTGTGCCGTGATGAAGTTCTCAAATCGGAGCTCCATGGTGGCGGGGAGAAGTTGCCCGCATGCTTCGGAGCTCTGGTGCTTGGTAAAGTGAGAGGCAGCTGCTCCAAGTCTCCGTAATTAGTCAAGGTCAGGCACTGCAGACGCGGACAGTCACCATTTGTCAGCCCAACAATGGAAGGGGACCCAAGCATTCTTGGCGGGGAATGGCTGTGCAGAGGGGCATTGAATGGGGGTGAAGCCAGCCTGCCCTGTTTTGTGCTGGCTGGAAGGTGGGGGGCAGACATTCAGGACAATCCCAAATTTAGCACTGGCATGGCTAACGAATGTCACAAAACACAATCTTGTTTTAAGTAGCAGAAGCATATGTTCATTGACACGGCACTATGCTAGTGGCACTTGAAGAGGGGGAGAAAGAAATGAGAGAATAAATGCAATTTTACATATGCTGCATTTCCATGTTTGCTTCCTCCATTCAATGGAATAATCTTTTAAGTTACCAATTGATTCAGTGTAATCCTTTAAATAAAGGGATGATTATTTTCAAATGAACAGAAGAGACTCAGAATAGGAAAAGCTGTTCTGGAGAGAACGGAATGCTTTTGTCTTAGTTTTTGTGCATAAGGCTGCTTTATCTCCAATGGGGGGAAAATAAACACAGACTCAAGTGATCTGCTAAAGAGTGAACTTAGACTGAAGCACTGCTCTACTGTCTGATCCACTGACAATGTGTATGAAACTGTGTGTATGAAACTCCGAAAGCTAGAAACTGACCACAGTTTATTAAGCAAAAAGAGACAAGAAAACCTCTGCTAAAATAGTATCCTACGTGTTCATGCCAGAGGCAGCCCCTGCTCCATTTACTCGGGGAACCCACATGGAGACTGAACTGCCAATCGGCTATATCTGAGCAGGGGCTCTAGGACCTCTCCATTCATGGTCCTTGGTTCGTGCTCAGCCACAGAAGAAGAGGATCTCATCAAGTCCTGATGAGACTTGCTAAGCTAGGGGCAGATGGCAGGGGAGGAGAACTCCCATTTCAGTGGACTAGGCGAAGGGGATAGAGCAGAAGAGGGAGGAAGTGTGGGACTGGGAGGAGTTGAGGGAGGGGACTACAATTGGAATATAATATGAGTAAATTGTAAAAAATAAAATAATAAAAAAGGAAAAAAGAAAACAACTCTTACGAAGGTGTAAGAGATGATTACTTTAAATGAAAGCTTGCTATTCTTCTCTGTCTCTGTGCTATGGTTGCCTTTCCCAGTTTGTGCAGTTCTGATGAGCATAGGGGCTGCCCCAGCCTGAAACAGGCACACTGGAGTGCTGGCCTAGTCACAGAGCCTCTTCTGCGGCTGCCAGGTCTGCATCAGTGAACAAGAGCAGGCAGGCACGGGGGGGGGGGGCAAGGTTTCTCACCAGCTCGCTAGCCCTGACTGCAGTTTTCGGGTGACATGCTTTCTTTGGACTCAGATCCTCATTAATGTCTCATTACGACGCCTTCCCACACATCAGGAGGATCTCAGTCCATGCAGGCTGCTGAAGATCTCTTCCCTACAGAGGGAGGAAAGAGGAGGCAAAGGATTACTCTTAGAAGTTACTTGGTGGTTCTCACACACTTACACACTCTGTCCGTCAGAAATCACCACAGAGGGCTTTGCACTTGTAGATGATGCCAGAAGAGCAAGTTTGATGCCCCAAATCAGATTTACCCCCTTTCAGTTACACACCTTAAAACAGGAATTCATTATCACATCATGTATAACGAAATGCACCATTGATCAGCCTTTTATCACAGTTTTATTTGGAAGTAAATAAACAAGACCAAGATGAAGGGGCTCTGGAAAGTAATCTCCATTGCTGCTGGTGAGAGAGGTGATTGTATACTGCACATACATTCCTAAGCTTCCACAAGAAGACACTGCACATGCATACATAAAGTGTTCATAGGCACGGGCAAATATAGGACACATGTTCTTCCTTTATTATAGCTAGAAAAATATACTCAATATTTTCCTCTTAAAAGTCTATCCTATTCTCTGATCTCTCTCTCTCTGAGTAGATGATAAAGGTCAAAAGATAGTAGATGGTAGATATGTAAGTAGATTACAGATAGATTATAGATAGATATAGAAGATAGATGATAGATACAGATTGCTGATAGATGATAGATATAAATAGATGAATAGTGATAGACACAGTTAATGATAAATAGGTGATAGATAATAAAATAGATGAATAAATAATAGATTGATAGATGATGATCAAGACAGACAGGTAGATAGATAGATTGATTTATTATATATATAGATAGATGATAGATAATGGACAAGAGAATGATACATGATAAACTAATAGATAATGTGAAGAAGATGTAAATAGGTAGGTAGGTAGGTAGATAGATAGATAGATAGATAGATAGATAGATAGATAGATAGATAGATAGATAGATGAAAAGTGAACCAGCTCCCAGCTGCAGTCTGTGCCAGGAGAACCTCTCCCACATCCTTCATAGCTTTCCTTTTAATTCTGAGCCTGTCTGAGGAATGATGAAATTGACTGTGTAATTTGGACAATCCCTACACAGCAGTGCAGACTTCCCTCCCAGTGACTTCTTGATTTCTCTGTATCACAGTTTATCCTCGGGCATTAGGAACTGACAATTCCATGTAATCCTGGCAAATTACATCTTTTGACTTCTCATTACAAAATCCATTCATCAATTAAAAATGAAACACTCTGTTATTATTTGACTTCCTCCCAGCATTCCATGCAGACACAGTTTCTTTTTAGAGGACACACTGCTGCTTCTGCACTTCCCTTTTAGAAGTCACCCAGAGATGGTGCAGGTCTTTGAGGAGGCTTTCCTGAAAAAAAGATGCCCTCTTGAGCATGCCTGCTGAGAGGCACCACCTAGTACCTGCCACTTAGTCTACTAACTACCCTGACTAAGTAGTTAATCACGTCAGGAAAATGATCCACAAACCACCAGGATATCTACTGTTGTACTTTAGTCTGCCGGGGGAGTAATAATGGCTAGAATCAGAGTACGACTCAGTGTGTTCATTACAACATCATTATGTCGACTATTTTTATTTCAGCCACTAGCACATGCAATTAACACTGTCTCCGCGGACTTAAAGACAGTCCTATCTTAGTTTTGATGTTAAGTGATGGCTAGAATGGATTGCACTTGTGGGAGAAATATTTATCATCATGTGTCCCCACTCTAAGCCACTTTAAGCCCTTATAGACAGGAGGATTGGCTTTCTAACCACAAGTGCGTCCAGACCGAGCTAACTTAACTCTAACGTGCACCCATGCACTAGTTACCTCCTGGACTTTTAGTTCTGAACAAGGCATTGATCTCACTGATTCGTTTCTCTGAACAGAAGCAAGCATATTCCTAATGAAAGGCAAATGGTATTAACATCTATATCGCATCTTTAACTTCTTTAAGATTGAAAAATTACTTAAAATTTGTAATTACAGCATGTAACATACAGCCACCAGCTCTGTATATCAGCTGATTTAGATTTGGCTATGACATAAAACAAACCCAAAGTGCTACAGACACATGGCCATTTCCTCTTCTTGCATCTGAGTGTGTCTCCACCTCCATCCCTACTGAACTCAGTGACTGCACTTAACGGCCTCAAAGAAAAGGGGCCTCAGTAAAAAACAGTTAAAGTTTGCTTTAATTTTTCAAATTAATTCACATAATTTTCATGTATTAGATAAAAAATTCTGAGAGTCTGGGAATCTGAAAATTAGTTGTATGGTTTAAAATTTTCCTTTTTGTCTCATAAAGTAATTGTTTTCAGCTTTCAAGTATTTTAAAGCTGTAATTATTACCATCAATCTTTTTTTCCATCAATCTTTTTTTAAAGACCAGACTTAACTTACTTCCTGTTAGTGAATTTTAATAACCACCTCTGAGTCCCTGATGGGATCCTAGTGACCTGAGATAATTAATTTGACTCGGAAAGGCGAGTGTGGTTAATCAGGAGCATTCTGGGAAAATCTTGCAGACTGTGTCCCACAGTGAGAGACCCTCAGCAGTCACATTGGGATGTGGGATTTCCACTACCGAAGTTGAACTAAAACTGGACTCTGTGATTTGCTCCTACAATGGTCACTGTGGCCACTTTAGGTAAACGACAGTTTTCTACTGTGTCTTTCTTGTGAAAACCACTTGCTGGCTACATTTCTTCACAGAGGACTTGTTCCTCGTGCTCCATACAGTCACAGTGAGGTTGCATGATAAGAAAGAATAATGTCTGGTCAGCTGGTAATGCGGCTCTTCAGGCTGCAGCCAGCTGAAACGGGCATGCACATGCACCACTAAGCTACGATGGTCTTTTCCAAAGTCTGGTAAATGCAATAAATTCTTGCAACTTCCATTAGATATTAACAAGGAAAAGGTTACTCATTAGCATTAAATTGCCACTGAAATTATGTGATCATATATCTTATTGTCCTCAAGAATGTGAAGAAGGAAAACAGAAAACTAGTTTCACTTCTCTACATCAGACAGCTCCTAAAATGTTTTTAGAACCAATTTCACATCATAATTTAGTGGTAAATAAAACAAGGAAATCACATAATCAACAGTGGTGTCGGGATTTGATGAAAATTACTTCTCCTCTGTTAATGGTTCAGGCCCCTTGGCTTTTAATTCTGCAAAACTATTTCACAGGGAGGTGCTTATTTAACTACTGATGCAGTAACTGTAGGCTTCTCATTTGTAATTATGCCCAATGTCTACCAAATGTAAAAGCATTAAAAAATCCCCTGGAAAAGCATAAGCAAAATTCAGTATTTTAGATGCAAACGTCAGTTGGCAACACTGAACCCAGGAATGGAATACACCAAGACCCTTTTTCTGAAGCAATCCCTCAATGGTCCAACAGCACCCTCTACTTCCTCTGAGTGGGAAATATTAATCATAACAGCATAGCAGAGAGCCGGTGGTGTGTGTGCGGGCTCTGAAAGACAGCCATGTGTTTCCTTGTCTTAAAGAACTTCTAAAACATTCCTGTAAGTGCAAAGCTGGCAGAAACCAGCTAGTACCGTCCCAGGAACGCTGCCCAGGAGAGCCTGCCACAAGCTGCTGACTGGACTAGTGGCCAGAAGCCACAATTAAGGGGGATGTGGCAAGACACTGTTCCTGCAAAAACATCCCGAAGGGGCTGCAGGTTATGCTTTATTAGCAAAATGTGGAAAATAGTAGAATAGCGAGGAACCTTACCTCCACAGACCCTCTGCAAGTGAGTCTGTTTTATCCCTGTTGGCTCCTTTAGATGGCCCTGGCCATGATAGCACAAGCTTGTTTTTTAAAAGTATCATACCACTTCCAAGTGTTTGGATAAGTCAGTCTTTGAGACAAGCTTGTTTCTAAGGAAAATGCCTGTTCCCATGTGACAAAATGTTTTTTTTCTACACATTTATTTTTCTTTTTATTAATTACAGTTTATTCACTTTGTATCCTCCCTTACCTCCCTCTCTTCTCCCCTCTCGGCCCCACCTTACCTCTTCCACCCCTGAGCCCCTCTCTCAGTCCTCTGATAAGGGAGGTCCTCCTCCCCTTCCCTCTGATCCTAGTCTATCAGGTCACATCAGGACTGGCTGCACTGTCTTCTTCTGTGGCATGGCAAGGCTGCTCCCCACTCAGGGGGAGATGATCAAAGAGCAGGCCAATCAGTTCCTGACAGAGACAGTCCCTGTCCCCATTACTATGGAGCCCACTTGGATGCTGAACTGCCATGGGCTGCATCTGTGCAGGGGTTTCAGGCCATCTCCATGAGTGGTCCTTGGCTGGAGTATCAGTTTCAAGCAAGACCCCTATGCCCAGAATTTTTGGATCTGTTGCTGTCCTTGTAGAGCTCCTGTCCTCTCTAGGTCTTACTTTCTCCCACTTCTTTCATAAGATTGCCTGCACTCTGCCCAAAGTTTGGCTATGAGTCTCAGCATCTGCCTCAATATGCTGCAGAGTAGAGCCTTTCAGAGGCTCTCTGTGGTAGCTATTCTCTACAACAACAAAAAATCTTCTGGAGGTATCTCCATACTTGATCTCAAGCTGTACTATAGAGCAACAGTAATAAAAACTGCATGGTACTGGCATAGAAACAGAATGGTGGATAAATGGAATTGGATAGAAGACCCAGAAATAAACCCACACACTTATGGACACTTGATTTTTGACAAAGATGGCAAAACCATACTATGGAAAAATGATAGCATCTTCAACAAATGGTGCTGGTCTAACTGATGTCTACATGTAGAAAAATGCAAATAGATCCATACTTATCACCCTGCACAAAACTAAAGACCTCAAAATAAAACCAGATACACTAAAGCTGTTAGAAGAAAAACTGAAGAGCCTTGAATTCATTGGCACAGGAGTCAACTTCCTGAACAGAACACCAATAGCACAGGCTCTAAGAGCAACAATCAAACATTTTCTTTTTTAACTCCAGGTATGGCCTGGTATATTGATATGTAAAACACAATTTTATTTTAAGGCAAAATACAAAGATACACAGAGACCAGAAAAACTTTTCTCTGTGTTACTAATAATAGACAAAAAAATTTAGCATTCTCCTTATTAAAATGACCATATGGCTTAATATGAATTTCTTTATGTGTAAACATATAACTTAAAGATAACCTTGTCACACTTGCTTAAAACAAACACCACTTATGTTAAATAATTGCATGCCCTAAAGTGATTAAGCACATTCCAATCATGGTTCACTCTGAGAAAATGTTTAAGCATGACATCACTACTGGATAAAACACACCTACGTTTAAATCCTTGTCTACAACCTAGCAATCTACCAATGATCTTTGCTGTGGGTTAGCTGCCATCTTGACAGTTTTGCCTGATGCTAATGGTTTCATTCCCTCCCCCATGCACCCATTCACCTCGCACTTAGGATTTGCTATGCTTTGCATGGGCCCAAGTGCTGTGTCTGAGAGCATAGGAAACAAACAAAATGTCACTTGCACTGGCTGGAAGATAGAGGGGAGACTCGAGAGCTGCTTCCAGACAGTGTCATATCAGAGAGGTGAAAGGTAGACTGAGGCAGAAGCACAGGCTCAGAACTGTGGTTTGATGTCTTCAGTAAAGCCTTAGGGATTGAGTTCGAATATGCATTTACTATAGTCTAATGTCTTCCTGTGTATATTCAGGGAGTATTGCCATTTGAATCCAAGATACATACACTTTTAGTACTCTTTTTTTCATAGTGTAATCCATGTTCCTTTCACCCCATTTGCATTTGCCACACACACACACACACACACACACACACACACACACACACTCAATGTACTATAACATTTATCAAATTAAAACAAAAACAAATTATTTAGGTGTTGTGCACTAGTAACAAAGAAACAGCCATGTAAAATATGAATTTATTAATACCCCATCCTCACAATGTAACTTGATGGAAAATATAATTATATCAGCATCTTTTTAAACCACACATACAGCATAAATTGTCGCTAGGTCTGCAAGTCAGATACAATGCATTGTTTGTGCACACCAGGACAATAATAGTCTTTGAGGGTAAGATCCTGCCTCTTCCTCATCTTCTTCCCCCACTCCTCCTCCTGTTCTTTAATCTACAAAAGATCTCCGGGACCAAGCCCTGAAAAACAGAGGTGCAATTACACATAGCCTTATCCCCGAGATACCACCCAGAAATTATTATCATGTCATTTGACTGAGCCCTGTGCTCATATAAATGAACTCGGAGTTATAAAATATGTAGCTGTCAGACATTGCTAATCCTAATAACGGTATCGGTTCTTCCGGATGGGAGCACTCTCACTCTGAGCAGAGAAAGGGAGCACACCCAGTGCTGACTCTCAGCCTACGCCTCTCTTTAGCAGCAGGTGTTACCTCACTGCTGAATGCTGGGAGAAAAGGCTGCCCTGGGGGTTTAGACAGCTGTGCGGGATCTGGAGCCTGTGGTCTGCTGTATCCACAGATGATGCTCTCATCTCTATCTGTAGACAGAGCTTCTTGACACCTCCTCTTCTTATAAGGACACGCTGGGTTCATCCTCATGCCCATTTCTACACCTAATCCCAAACCCACCTTCCCCAAACCCGCCTTTTAATATCACCACGAACTACATTTTCAACACAAAGCGGTAGACAGCCATTCTGACAATAACAGGAACTGTAAGCTTTGTGAAAGAAACTATTGGGTATCGGCTTTTGATGTTGAATGTTTCTGGAGTCCCAAACTGTCTAAAAGGTGGGGCTAGTTTTAAGGACTCCTTAATCACCTGACAATGTAACGTAATGTATCACAGACCAAGGACAATTCAGCAATACAACATCCTCACCTTTTTGTCAGGACAGTCTGGGATTGTCAGGGGTTAGTAGGCACCTCTCTGAGAGTGAAGGCCAACCAGGGTGACCTTCTGGGCCTGTTCTGAAATGCTGTGGCTACCATCCACCTGAAGCCATCCCCTAACCTGGACCTCAGGACCTCCCTGGGCTTTCTCTTGCACATCTATAGCCACTAAACTGCAGAGGGTTTGTTTGTTTGCTTTTTATCTTGAGTTCAAATTCCATGTTTTGTCTAGACCAGTCACTTTTCTTCTTCTCTAATTGGTTGAGTATCCTCTTCTACCGCACAGGAGCAAATATTCTTAAGGAATGTGCCCTCTGATGGTGCTAGCAATTGTAATACGATCCTCATAAAACACTATCGCAGATATTGCCTCTGTGTAGGAAAATGTGGCATGTGTCACAGTAAAACTATCTCATATGTCCCCTTCTATCCAAAGTACAGGCCAGCACAGCTCTGAGCCAGCAAGCAGACAAAAAGAATAGGGTCCTGATGTTCTTCCCCAGAGGACAATACAGAGGGCTTACAGTCAGTCACTATTTCTCAGACCTCCAGAGACATGGGAGCAACAGGGGGTGATTTCACACTGCCCCGAGACATGGAAACTTCCAGTCTTGTGGAGAGGAATTTTCTTATCATCACTGTTGTCATCATGTTAAAGCTAGTTTTAGTTTAAAAACAAAGAGGTGTGGTCTTTGCATATACAAGGGGGCTTTCCCTATATTGAAGGGGACAGATGTTAGTATAAATGGCAAGTTTGGTAGCTGGCTCAGTTGTAATATATGGACTGATGTAACATAAATGGCAATTTAAAAAAAGACAAATTTCCACAAGGCTATGCTGACTTAAGTTCTATCCCATTCTCCCCAGGAACCAAGAGCAGCTGATGCTCTGAGGATATGTCAGAAGGATTCGTTGAGACTTTGGCCAGGACTGTCAAGGAGCAGACCTAACATCAAAGGATTAGAGTTATGACCAAGGGTTCAATTCTTCTCTGGTCCATTTCCCCTAAAGCAATGAAACTCATCAGGACAGTACTATAGGGGAAATTTTGCATTGCTTTGCTCTTGCTGATGTGACTAATGAAAACTTCTAACCCACCATCATCAAATGACTCATTCTCAATATATGTAATGAAATAAGTCTAGGAATGTGAACCAGAGGGAAACTTCAGTCCTGGTAAAGATCATCTTGCTCTATGCAGGACAGCAAGGTGGCTGGGATGGAGAGCAGTAAACAGAAACAATAGCAAGAGGTACCCTGTAGGTAGACAAGTCTGTGGAAATCTCATCCAGTAGGCTGGGTGGACGTGCCAAGACAGTGCTGAGAAGGCTGGTGGGACTCAGCATCAATCACTCTGAGTGTAAGTAGATCCTGTGAGAAAGCAAGGCTAGAATGTAGATAACATAGATGAGGGCTAACACATGTTATATACACAAAGTAAAATCGTCCACAAAGTAAAGCATATATGTAATCTATATCATATGTAAAGTAAAGCACATCTATTATACATTCTATATACTATCTATATCAACTTTCACGTGATCCAACTTTTATCAAGCCAAAGGACAGACAAAACTAACCCATCGAAGTAAAAGTCAGAGGAACAGTACTTAAGGATGATGGGTTGTGATATGAGTTCTCTGTCGTATTCTGGGTGACAGTTATTCGTAAGCATTCAGTTTTCACAACTCAGAGAGAACACCTATGATATACTTTTTTGCTGATATCACTGTGTAAATTGTACCTGGCCAACAGTAATGATAAGGCCCCTGCTTTGCCTGCTTTTTTTTTTTTTAACTGAAAGTCACCTAATAATGAGTTGGATTAAAAAAAAATAGAATAACAGAGCTAAGTTCTTGGGGCTGGTCTTGGAGGAGGTGGAATCTGGGCTTTCCTCCGAGGGGCTGCTGAGCCTCTGACATGGGAGGTTGTGTTCAGATAAGCAGCAGCGGGGGAGGCTTGTGGGAACGCTCACTTAACCTGGGAGTCACAAGGTTATTTTTGTAGCTGTGTCCTGTCTTCCCTCGTGGAGGTGATTTATGATTCTCAGCCCAGCCTCATCATCATTGTGCTCACCTTTGTTTCCATCATAGTTAATTAAAGGGAAGGTCATTGTCACCTTATGTTTTAAACCTTCTTAACATAATATATCACCCCTGGAACACTTTAATAAGGGGATTTGTGAAGGAATGGTGTAATAGGAAAAAAGTTTACAGCATAATCCATCCTGCTCACAATTACACTTTAGCTGTGCACATAATGAAAGTTAATAAGTAGACAAAATGAAGGGTCTGTCTGGGGACTCATTCAAGTGTTGATTAATTGGCTGTGTGATGTAATGGAACCAGAAGACACTTTGCTTTTGTGAAGTGCAGGCAAACGCAGCCCAAACAAACTCTATCTAAAGGACAACATCGCCTTCCTTTTTCTTTGCAAATTGCCACCCTCAGACAATATGAAATTAATTAAACAACTGTTTACTGAATGCCTCTTGTGTGCCAGGCACAAAGAGAGATCCAGGCCACAAAGGGTGACGGGAAGCCCAGTGCCCTCCTTGGAGGAGACCTGTGGCAAGTGCTGGTACAGAAACAAAGGAAGGACACATTATTTATTCTGAGTGGCGACTCCCAAGGATACCAGAATTAGTTAAGATTCATAAGAATGACTGAAATAATATTAAGCATGCCAAGCACATCTGCCAAGAAAACGCTGAGTCCTTTCACCAAAGCCGTTCACTCCATTTAACCACTAAGAAGTACTTAATAAACATGGGCTGTTCTGAGTGTTTTCCAGAGACCACAAACATAACTGGTAACTGAAGAAACTGAGGCACGGAGAGGCCAAGAACTCCACCAGAGGAGGTATGGCATTTCAGTGGAACGAGCAGAGGGGCCATGTCTGCCATTGTCATCCTCTGGGATTCAGACCTCTAGTCAGAAGACAATGCCGTCCTGTGTTTAGAATTAGGTCTTTCTGGGGCTTCGGGGAAACCACCAGTAAGTGTGTGTTGCAGAAAGATCTCACGGAGTGCTGTATCTGCAACGGTAACCATAATTCTGCTAAACAACAGAAGTCATCCAAGTGGAGATGCCATTTTACCAGCAAATGTGAGCTGCAGAACTAAGGAAGACTTGGGGGGCTGGGAAGCAGAGTTGGGAGGTATACTTGTGGGAATGGAAGTATAACATTTACGAAGCATGTAGTTTTTGAGCACCTGTTGTGCGCTGAGTGTGAAAGGTCCTCAGCAGGATCAAGTGTTTAAAGCCTTAGTCTCTAACTAGTAGCTCTGTACCGAAAGGTTGTAGAATCTTCAGGAGCTGGATCTTCGCTCAAGGAAGGGAGTAATGGGATGGCAGGCCTTACTACTTGAAAGCCTGCTCTTAAGTCCTGCCCACTCTGCATTCTGACCATGAAATCCCCCCTTTAGCCATCTCTTCATCCTGCCACCTTGAGTTTACACACAGTACAACTGTAGGTTCCAACTATAAGTTAAATCCTTTCTCCCTTATGTAACTTCCAGATTGACATTTAGTTACAGCTATGAGGAAAGTAACTGATGCAGAACCTATTGGTTCAAAGGACATAAAACATGGAGTCTGATTGCTGGAAACTTTTAAAAAATTATTGTTGTAACGATTAACTCAGTAGCTATATAAATTAATGGGTTTCACTGGGGGAATTCAATGCATGCATGAGTTAGGCTTTCCTCTAAACCATCTCAATCTCCCATCCTTTTCCTATCCTGACAGGTTCTCTTCTATATTCTACTCATCATTTTATATTGTCCACATATGAGGGGGAAAAAGTGTGTGAGACAGCCATTGATTAGTGGGAAGACAGAAAGGAACATGGAGGAGTGTGTGCTAGGGCTTCTGTCTTGTGCGGCTTGGGTCTCTCCTGTCTCTTTGAGGACGTTTCGCCGTGCTCACTCTCTACTTTGGGCTCTGAATTTCCCACCAGCCAATCCCTCTGTTATTCCACTACCTTTCCCCAGATGTTCCTTTGATTTCTGTCACTTGTCTCTGGCCAGACATGGGTCTCAGAGACTAGAGCCACAAGAGGAGACTTTTCAGCCTCATGCTCCATTGCAAACTTCGCTGAGGCCTGGTGGCTGCAGCTGCCAAAAAGCTAAATAAATACCGGTGCTTCCTCCCTGGAGTTTTGAGGCCCATTAATAAATTAGAACTGAATATAGGTTCTGATCCCAAACCCATGTAACCTGAGCAGTGCTTTCATTCTTTCCGACCTTCAGTCTCCTCAATGTTAACTTTTAAAAAGAGATTTATCACTTTTTACTATATGAATGTTTTACCTCCATGTGGGCACGTACACCATGTGAGTTCCTGGTGCCTGCAGAGGCCAGAAGATGGTGTTTGGTCCCATTGAGTTACAGACACTGATGAGCCGCCATATAGATGTAGGAACCAAACCTGTATCCTCTGCCAGAGCAGCCGGTGCTCTTCGCTATTTAACCACTTCACTGGCACCATCACCACCAACAATGACAATAAATACAGACATGGTGAAGTAAGGGTGTTATGGTTAAATCAGAAAATTCTAAGCTTTGGGCTGGTATATGCTGTGGTTGAGATAGGCTTTTCTTTCCCATTTTTCACCACCATGAACATTTCTCTAATACTGGGTCAGCTTTGTCCCATGTGTGTTTTAGCACAATGATGTCTCAAGATACAAAGAGATGTCAAGCATAGGTGGGAGAGCAAGCAGACACGGCATTCTTTGGGTTGCCATCTCTTGTGCTGTTTTGTCTCACCACCGCCCAAATACATATTCCATATACATAACACATACTACCTGATACGTATACACTAAAAAGCAAGGGTGGTCATGAATTTCACAGGCTGTCATCTAATTTTATCAGCCCTCTCCCCACTTACAAAATCAGGAAAGTTACAAGCACATCCACCCATGCTGCAGCTAACTCTTTGACCTGCTGACCCACAGAGAAGCCTGGATATGCTAGCCAGTCCTAGGTGCATTGTTACAATGGCCTTCCTTGCCACTTCCTTTCTGCATCCAGTCTGCTGCCGCTAGGTAGCTTACCAGAGGTCCTGCCAGAGACCCAACCTGGACTTCCCTAGAGAAAGTGTGAATTTCTAGATATGATTGCTCCACCCTCCTTGCTGAAGACTCCATGGAAGCCAAAGCTGCATTATACCTCTTTTTTTCTTTAATTTCTTCATGTTGAAGTTACTCAAAATACCCAAGAGATGTGGTTTCAGCTGGTAGATTTTTGTCATAGCTAGTACTTTCTTTATTTGTGACAGACAGATGTCATCACTCCCCAAAGGAAGTAGAATCCTTTCCAAAGTGTCTTTGCTCTGCATCCGAGTAAGAGAAGTCTGTGTCGTTACTGGGCCATTTGGAAAGGCCTACAATATTAGGGTTTACCAAATTTCTGATAAGCAAATGCATCTGCATTGACCCTCTGCTTTATGCCAGCTGCCTGGGTTTTGAGCATCTGTTGGCTGCGCATAATGAAAAGCATACCAAATGTACTCTGAGATGAAACCCAAAAGCTACTCTAAGCCTCTTCACTCACTCATGTTGGTACTTGCTGAAGTCTAACACAAACATGTTTGTCAGAAAACAAGCCATTCTCTAACAGTTTACATCCTGTAACGGCATCCCCTACATTATTTGAAAGGCAAATAGGATAAAGAACGTGGGCCATTTTGTTTCTTAGAATGACATGTTATTTCCATCAATAAAGAAGACTGTTTTGAGATGGATATTAAAGCATTAGTCAAGGGGGACTCTGTGTCTCATGCATGTGAGATGAATACAAAAGATTTGCTATCAGGTTGCATGGGTCACATCCAACAAAGGTTACAGACCAGCCTCATTGACCATGCACAGGCCACTCATGGTGGCAGCTCATTTGTAACCCTGGGAGCAGAAGGACAAAAAGAACACATGGGTCAAACAGGCAGAACAGCCTCATTGGGGTTTGGTCTAAAAAGCATCCCCTGTGTTCAGCAGTTGTGAGACATTGTCCAGCAATCATGTCCAGCCTCTCTGCAGAGTCTGTAAGGTTATGTAGGCATCACCTCCAAGAGAGGACCTGGATCAGGCAAAGGCACAAAGACATTGGAATGACTGTCATGGAGACTAATGGTCACAGATGCTTTTGTTTCTTTAATTCGCTATTGCGTTGAAGTGGTGATTTCTAAATCTCTGGGAAAATGTGAAATCAAGGAAATGCCACTCGGTTGTGAAAACCTCTTAAAACACATCTCATGATATGAAAATGAAAGTCTAAGGTAAGGCTGCCCAAAGCCTTAGGCATCCATCTCCCTGCTCTGTTACAATGTTGCAGCTGACAGCAGTGGTCCTCCGTAGCTGTTACATGACTCTTCTTGGATGTCTCTTAAGTTATTAGAGAATTATCCCTTTTAATTGTTTATGGAAATGCTTCAAGGTGGAGGAATTCCCCTGGGTTCCCCTCCACTTAGGTCTCCTGCTTTGTTCTTCCTGGCATTTACTGAGGCGCACAGGAATTTTCTCAGACTAGTGGAGTTTGAACTCATTCCCACTGGTTGTCTTCTCCTTTTTTAATGGTGGAATTTCATGAGGAGCTTTCCAGCTATTCTTGTCCAATAAGCATGGTGGAGATTAGCATGACTTAACTACGACTCCAGTCCTGGAAAAAGTGGAAACTTTAAGAACATAATGACTAGGATCCACATTATTCTAGACACCAGGGAGAGAGGTTTAGTCGACAGCTGGGCTGCAGGTGCCCAAGGTGTGCCTACACTAGTAGGAAAGGTGGCATCATTGTGCCACCCTGGCTGGTCAGAAGGCTCTCGGTTTGAAATCCCACCGACTTCCGTCAGCATATTTAAATGGGTTGTCTTATGTTGCTGCCCATCAAGTCCCAGCCCTATACTTCTTGGTGGAATAGTTTCTGTCGTGTTCTCCTTTCAAGATCAAGTCATGTCTTCCAGTTTCCCTCTGTGCCTCTGGCAGCATGAAAAGCATGGATGGGGGCCATTCAAAAGAAGTCAAGCTAGTATTGGGGGAAGGAGCGACTTACTGCGAGAAGGGTTTGGGGGAGAATATGGGGTGAAAATGACTAAGATGCATTATATGAATGTAATGAAACTGCCAAACAATATTTTTTTACAAAAATTGAAGTAAAAGTCATGTTTCATTAGGAGTTGTGCCTTGGATCAGGGAGAGTTATTTTCTGAGAATTTTGAGACAGGGTCTCATGTAGCGCATGCTGGCTTCAAATGTGCCAGGTAACCAAGGATGACCTTGAACTTTTGATTCTCCTGTCTCTGCCACCCTAGTGCTAGGATGACAGCCACGAACAGTGCAGCAGTATGAGTTATGCTGCCTTGGAGCTCCAAACCTCAGCTTTGTGCATGGAAGGCAAACAGTCCACCAGCTGGGCTACAGTCCAGGCCACCCACTGAGTACCAGTTTGCACACTGTTCTGCACACAAGCAGGTCCCCCAAAGCACAGCCACCCAAATGGAGCTCCTTCCTCTCCCGCTGGTTCCAACAACTGGGGTTCTCCCAGTGTGTACTTGCTGCTGGAGTAAGAGCCTCCCTTAAAGCTTTGTTTCAAAATGAAATGAACTACCTTTCACCATCCCAGGTCTTCCTGATGCTTCCCAGTCTTCACTAATGTTTCATGTTCAACCACATGGCTCATCAGGATGGACTCTATCTAATCCTATAAATCATAATCCCACCTTTGACTATTTGTAGCAGTTAATTTCTTGAGAACCTGTGCAATTTTCCAGTAGTCAATGGGTTGGTTTAAAATGCCTTCAAGTTTCTTTAGTGTTTGTGTACATGAGTGTACTATCAGTTGAGTCTTTACACTATTTACTTACAATTAGTCTACATTTATAACTTTCTACTAAGGTTCTTTTTCTGAGTGTTACCCTTATTAATAAATAAAAATAATTTCTCACAATCACAAAGCCTATTGAAAAGTGCCCAAAAGGTGGCATTTATATAAGATAACTGAAGTTTTGAATATGGTTTTCAAAATCTAGACTTCATGCTTTAAGTGACCCAGAAGAATGATTTAGAGAAATAATCATTTTCTGTGTGTTTTGGTTCTGTTAGGGGCTGATGACATCAGTGCTTTGACTTACCACGAGAGAGAAGTGCAATATGATGCAGGTGTCCGGAACCAGCACCAAGTGTCTGCTGGCCAGCTATGATGCTGTGTTGAAGTCCTCTCATGATGAACGACCCCACCTTGCCCTTCTGGGCCCCACTTCCATTGGAGAGGACCTCTTTGACAGTAGTGGAATCCGTCTTCTGGATAAATCAGCTAAATCTTCCCACAACATTGTCCCCAAATTAACCATATTTGCAAAGTCCCTTTGGACATCTGGCTCACATCCACAGGTCTTCCTCTTCAGGGCATTATCCCATTGCCAGTAAATTCATTCACGGCTCCAGGTGAGGCAGGAACACTCAGGTGAGCAGGTTCCTAGCAGCCACAGTTTAAAACTCTGCTTGGACAGGCCTAGGTGCTACCCCAGTGGAACCCACATTAAATCAAACTGGAATCCACTGAGGGGCAATGGCCAGTGGGCACAAAGACTTGAGACTCCATGTTAAATTGCCATAGATGGGACCTTGTAGGTGTCTTGGGCAAGGAGGGAGAAGAGGAAGAATGTGACCAGAGTGACAACAGAGTCAAGTTCAGGAAATAGCCTATGAGATGTCCAGCAGAGCCTGGCCATTAGCTACCTGAGAGGCACTTCAGTACTCTGAATCCATGAGTGGCCAGGTTTTCATCCTAGGTCAGTGTCCTGAGCTGTGATTTTTAGTTTAGACTGGAGCAAAGTAAAGCAAAAAAAGGAAGCTGGGTAAGTGACTGCTATTATCCAGACATGAAGGAAGATAAGCTTGGGGAAGGCAGCCCAAGTTCATTGACATGATATATGTGCAGCATTGAAGGATGGCTGTAGTATGAGAAGCCATGGAGAGGCTGGCCCGTAGCCCCACGTGCACCTCGTGCCATGGAAGGATAGATAGGGAGGGGGCTACCAGGCAGAATAGGAGGACCAGGAGTTGTCTTGTACTTACTGGACTGCATCTGAGATCTCTGGCACACTAAAGGAGAAGCAGATCACACAGATCCACGAGAGTATAATCTGATAAGGTTACAAATGTGAAAGTCACAAAATGTTTAGTGAGAGGAGGGCAGAGAGCAGAGGACAGAGAGAAAGCCAACATCCATAGGGACTGTGAGGAGATGCGGCTCTAAGGTCCCAGCCAGGTCAAAAAAACAGGCACAGCATGAGGAGGAGTGAGCTCAGATGCCGTCTACAGCATGCCATCTAGGGCTAATACGGCCCATGGTGCAAGGTTTGGATCTAAAGTGTGTTTTCGCTACACAAAAGGAAAAGAAACAGAAAACCACAGCGACTGTGAGTAGTTGAATGTATGCATTATCTTGACGGCAGTGACCATGCCACAGCTGAAATTAAAAAAAAGAGCAAGTTTTACATCGCATGCATGTGTATCTCACAAATTTCAAATACATCAGAATAAAATGCATCAAAATAAAAATGAAAAAATAAAATGAAAAATAAAATGAAAAAAAAAACAGAAACTAAAATGTTTTTTTTAATCCTAAAAGAAGTAAATTTAAAATGTTGATAAAACTTTCAGAATAGAAAGAACGCTGGGATAGGGAAACAAGCCATGTTTAAAGTCAAACAAGTAAACTACTAAATGTGTGTTAAGCCTGGTTCTCTGACTTAAGAAGACTCAACTTTCCAGTTGGAGTAGTTCCGAAATCTGCTCAAAAGAGGTGACAAGCAGAAGAGTGATGGGCAGGGCCATGGAAGAGGAGTGTTTCATGAGTGTTGCGTATGTCCTGTGTATGCTCTGGTCAGGTCACCTTACTTTCACCCTTGGTCTATAACCTTTAACAGCTCAGTATGCTAATGCAAGTATGTAGATAAAGTCAAGAAAAGAAACTAAGGAAGTGTCTGAGTCTTATCTCCACTTGCTGGCTTTGAGCTCTGTCTGAGCAGCATAGCTCAGTCCCTTCCTGTGCCTCACAACTTCTTGATCCCCATACCTCCTGTTCCTTACCATTTCCTGTATTTTGCAATTTGTGGCTACAACTGCACAGGGCTTGTCCTTGCCACACACCCACAGCTATCACCAAGATGTCCTTCTATAGCAGGACATCCTTTCAGCTAATTCCTACAGCACCAGATATCCCTCTCAAGCTCCTGTACGCACTGCATTGCCTCTTTGCCTCTTTGTCTTCTGCTGTTTAGGAATTCCAGGATTGTGACCCAACACTTGATTATGCAGCATAGAAACATCAACAAACAAATGCTTTGAAGTTTTAAGTCTTCGAGGAAGATTAATTTCAGGTGTCTCTGTGCTATAAGAAAATTCTTCAGAGAAACAAAATCTGTCAGTGCAAAGAGAAAAAAATAATAATGATGTGCTCACCCAATCTGTCTTTATGTATGAGTCAATAAAACCCACTTACTTATTGTTTCTGGACTATTTTAAAATGATACCAAGCAGAGATCCTATGTTCATTAATGAATGCAAGTAATTCAAGGTTTAACAACAGCATGGAGCATTCCTTAAAGAGAAAAATGCATGCTTTCTTGTGCTCACTCCAATTTATCATTGTATTCTCTTAAACTCTGCGGTGTTGCATTTTAAGTTCCTATTATATGAATCAAAACAGTATATTATCTAAAATTAGGAGCCAGACAGAACAGCAGCTAAAACTAATTCACCATAGTGATCCTCTCCCAGGAACCTACCCAGCAGGAAAACATGCCCATTTCCACAGGCAGAGATTTAAAAACATCTTTCCTATTAGTTTAACATGCCCAGATCCTCATGCATTAAAATAATCACACACCTATTTTCCATGAAGAGAGAGTCAGAAAGCCGCACTGGCCTCTAAATGAATCCAATTAAATTTAATCAAATCACACATCTACATTTTAGAATCATATAGAATGTTTGAGGGGAAAAAAGTGGTACAGGGATAAATGTGTCCATGTGTATTCCAAACATTCTAACCCTTGGCTCACCAATGAAAAGGAAACCCAGACTGAGAGCTATCAACAGACACACACACAGGAAAATCCAATCATCCTAGTTCCTTCATCTTGAAGCTACACATGCAAACAGAATAACTGTGTTTTACAGAACTGTTGTTAAACATTGGTACCCAAATTCCATTTCATTTCACCTCCAGTGAGTTTGGGGTGGGGGCACTAAGCGTGGTTGGGTTTGTTGGAGATAATATGATACAGGGCTAGAAGCCCTCCTTGGATTTCAAACAGGTCATCTTGTCAAAGCTTTATGTGGGAGCCAATTACATTAATTTTCCACAGCAGCCAAATACATATTTCATTTCCATCTCCCACCAGAGACGGGGTCCAGGGATCCTGTTTCGAAAGGCTCTTATCACTAAGTAACATTCATACCCCCACAGGAACCCTTGGCAGCCGGTGGCCCATTGATGTAACTAAGCGAGGCCCAGGCTGCCTGCCTCTGCTCAGAAGCACACGCTTGGGGACAATGGGGCTTCCACATCAGCCACATTGTCAATAAATTTCAATTACACTAATTGCCAAGAGTTGAATGAGTGCACTTTGCAAGAAGAGAGAAAAGAATCTAAAAAAGGAGCATATGCCTTGTAGGGCTAAAGAAAAGGAAGTAATAAATAGTCTGTTTTCTAGTGGGGCGTTCGAGCCTTTTCCAACACGGCTTAACCAGATTTTACAAGCTGTTCCAGGTTCAGCCATCCTGTTTTACATTTCTTTGTTACCGTCTCCAAACAACACAGACAGAAAGTCAATTGTGTGGTGTTATATTTCAGGGGAGATTTAATTTCTAAGATTTTTTTTCAATACATTGATTTGTTCTGCTTTGATGGATAGTTCGCTGAGTGAATTTGGGGGATGGGGTGTATCCCATGAAGAGCTGAGACTACTTTAAAACCAATCTAGAGGATGGCATCAAACTCAGGACCAAGTGTTCCTGCTGTGTTCCTTTCAAAGAGTGGAAGAAAATGGCAAGAAAGCAGTGGTCAGGTCTTCATGCGCGCAGGTGTCTGGGTAGTGCAGCATGTTAAAGACAGTCAGATCTAGACTAAATTTTCCTGAAAGTAAGTCACCTTCAATACTCTCATTTTTACACTCACAAGAAAGGATGAGGCAAAAAGTAAAAGTGGCGTCAAAGACATTTGGGATGTTGGGTAGTTGCTGGACGCCCACTTAATGTACAGAAGCTCAAGAAAGAATGGACTATTTTCCATGCTGTGACCAACCCAAGGACCAACTTGGACATCAGAGGATGTCCAAGCCTCGGACACATGGATATGACTTGGTATTCTCACTGCAGCTTTGCCTGACAGGTGACTGAAGAGAAGGCATGTCTATCTTCTATAGCCAGTTTTAAAAAGTGTTGTCTAACCACAGCTAGCTCTAGCAGACAGACCAGGGCTTGGAGTCATGTCAGTCAGAAACACAGCCTCTTACCTGGGAGGGTCATTTCTTCACTGTGGATTGGAGATGGAGCCACTCTTTTCCTAGCTGCCATTCTCCTGGCCCTGTCACAAAGCTCTTCTTCTCTTCTTTCCCACTTTTTCTCCTGATCTCATTCACCCTTAACCTGCATCCCTGGAGTTGTTTCTCTCATCTTGAACACAAAACCCGAGGCCAGTGAAAAGGTATCAAATACGTGATGCATTCCTCATGCATGAAAGCCCCTGGCCCAATCTACCTCACACATGAAAGCCACTGGGCCCCATCTACTCATGCATGGAAGCCAAAGTTCCCATCTTCCTCCTGAATGAAAAGGAAGCCACTAGGTCCCATCTTCCTAAAGCACTGAAGAGCCTGAACCTCATTTTCGTCCTGGGGTAGTGATCAGTAGGCTGTGCAGAGGACTGTTTCCTAGAAAGGTTGTCAGTGGGCTGTGTAGACGACTGTTCATAGGATGCTGATCAGTGGGCTGTGTGCACACTGTGTCCTAGCATTGTCATCACTGGAATATGGTAGGAGGGTTGTGTTCTGTGGATGGCAATCACTGGGATGTATTAGGAAGACTATGTCCTGCTGAAGGAATGTCCAGCAGTGAAGTTTGTGACTGCTTTGCACCAGTGACCCACATGTTCTAGGACGATTTGTGGTTTTGTGGGTACCTCACGCCAGTGACCCTCCTGTTCTGAGAGCTGCACTTTTTTCACATTCGTCACAGATCTCTCTAAGGCCACTCTAAGGCACCTTTGCATAGCTTGGACATATGATTTACTCTCCCACCACAAGTGTCCTTTACACCAAGGTAAACAGCTAAGAACAGAAAAATGAAAAATATGAGATAAAAAGGCATGGGATCACTGGGCCTTTTGCACGCTATCTGTAAAAATCTTAGAAGACATGAGTCTGTTTCATTATGTGAATGTCTGTGTACATGTATATACATGTATATGTGCCAAAATGTATGTGTGGATATGTGAATGTGTATTCATGCATGTATAAATCTCAGGAAATGTGTCTGTTGTATGTATTTGAGAGTGCACATATGTGCATATGAATGTCAGAGTCCCCAAATTCTCTACAGCATATTTAATATGTGTGTGTGTGTGTACTGTGTGTATGAATGTATTGAAGTAAGGATGACATCTGAGAAAACACTGTTAGAGTGACATGCTCACACATTACCTGGTGTCTCTGCTGAGAAGAGCAAAAGATGTCTTTGTCCACAGAAAGTTCTTTGGGGATGCCCAGTCCATACTCTACTGTGGCAACTCCTTCTACTACGGATCTTTGAAAACCAGTTATGCATAAACCTCTTGTCCATGGGAAGGCTCCCTCCAGCATGGGAGGAACACATCCAGACATTAGTTTTACAATGGAGAACAACATAAGCCTGTATCACTCTTAAGCAAAAGTACATACAGGCCATTTAAGGGAACAAGAGAGAAGTAATTGTATTTGCATTGATTAGTCAGAACACAAGCTGGAGTGGCAACTTCCTGGTTAACCAAGTTACCATTCAAGAGCCGATCAATATGATCTGAGAGCGATTGGGGTGTATCATCTCCAAGGCAGATGCTGTCAAGTCTGGTGTCAGTGTGAGCTTCAGCCTCAGGGGCATTCTGTGCAGCGTGGGTATCAGGGAGAGCAATCCTGCCGGGCCCTAAGCAGATTAATCTACTGTATTTATGCAAACAATGAGAACATGTCTGACATGAAAGGAAAGGGGGACGGTTAGGGCAAAGAAGACTAAGGTTATTTACTCTTGGAAGTAATATGTTCCCACAGAGGAGCATTAAAATAGTTTTACCCAAAGACAGAGAGGGGAGCCCCTTATTTCCATCCCTGGCTTTGTTAAAAGAGTGCCCCTGCCACAGGCACATCTGTTCTATGCCTCACTTATTTAATGTGGCATATGCTGGAGTCTGCAGCCACTGATCATCATCCATTCCAATCAATACCCTTAGAGAAACCCATGGGATGGCACAAGGAAGCATCAGCCTGGACCTTGAGGCGTGTGTAATATTAATTTCATTCTGAAGGCCCCTCACTCTGTTCAGGAGACCAGTAGCCCTCTGGGACCACTCATCCCACAAGCATTAAAGGCTGCCACTTAAAAATATTGTTGTCTTGGCCTTCAGGAAGGTTGACCATGCCCTGAGAATTGTTGTCATTTGTTACTTCAAAGCAAATCTATGGTGTAAATAATTGTTTCTCAACCTTGATGTGTGTTTCCAAAGGCACCCATCTCTCCATTTCTCTCCCAGCTGCTTTGACCCTAACAGGGGCAGTAGTGGCAAGGAAGGGCTTCCAAGGTGACACAGAATCTTTCACTGAGTCAGTGTTTGGACAAAGCACTTGTAATGTGTAAGGTCACACCACGTCTCTAAAATATCTTATAGGGAAGGTATCACACTGACACTACAAAATGAGGATGTGGGAACCTGTGGAAAATTGACGTCCTCATGACAACAGGAATGGAGGCTAAGGTAGATTTTGAACTCAGAACATCTCTGCCTAATGCGAGGCTGTTTAGTTCTCATATACAGTTCTTTCAGAATGCAGTGCCCGCATGGTGTTCTAAATGACCATGTTGCTGGTGAGAACTAAAGGAATAGGAGGCTCAGATGATTGTCCACTGGTTCACAGAAGCCCAGGATGGAGAAGGGCACATCAGGGAGACAGACATCTTAACCCTTTTCAGGAAACTGCCCTGGGTGGGCAAGGAGAAAACACTGTCATCCTATGCCTGACTGCCACAGCGGAGGCTGACCCAGTTCCATAGGACGATGTGAAGAGCAGCTGATGGCCCTGCAGCCATGGCTGCATCTCAGCACTGCTGCATCTGTTGTCAGGGATGCTCTACAGAGGCAAGGAGTAAGGATCTTCTGCCCTTCACTCTTCCTCAAACAGGGACAGGAAGAGCTGCAGCTCTTGAGTTCTGGGATTTCGGCTGATGGAAAATTCCATGAAGAACGGGAGAGGGTATTGTTGGGAGTCAGCTTTATCTTGTTTCTCCCTCTAGGCCTGCCAACCATTGTCCTGGGATAGCTTTTGTTTCTTTATTTCATTTATTTGTTTATTCACTTTACATCCAGATTGCAGTGTCCCCCTCCCCCCTTCTTTACTCCAAGCTGTTCCCTCTCCCCCCACCTCCCGCAATGCTTCCTTTTTTTCTCCTAGGAGAAGGAGAGGCCTCCCATGGATATCAAGGCTGATATATATATCAAGCCTTGGTATATCAAGCTGAGGTAGGACTAGGTGCATCTTCTCCTACTGAGGCTAGACATGGCAGCTCAGTTAGGGGAAAGGTATTTAAAGGCAGACAACAGAGTCAGATACAGGCCCTGCTCCAGTTGTTAGGGGACCCACATTAACACCAAACTCCACATCTGTTGCATATGTGTGTGGGGGGGGCTAGGTCCATCCCATGCATGCTCTTTGGTTGGTGATTCAGTTTCTGTGACCCCCTATGGGCCAAGGTTAATCGATTATATGGGCTTTTTTGTGGTGTCCTTGACCACACTGGCTTCTTCAATCTTCCACTCTCATCTTACACAGGATTCCCTGAGTTCCACCTAATGTTTGCCTGTGGGTCTCTGCATCTTTTTTCATCAGTTGCTGGGTGGAGTCTCTCAGAGGACAGTTATGTGAGGCTCCTGACTGAAAGTATAGCAAATGTCATTAGTAGTGTCATGGATTGGCTCTCTCCTATGGGTTTCAAGTTTGGCCAGTCATTGGTTGGTCATCCCCTCAATTTCTGCTCTATTTTTATCCTTGTGCCCTTTATAGGCAAGACAGATTTTGGATCTAAGGTTTTAGGGATGGGTTGAGTATCCCTCAATTGAGTATTGTTCAATTGGAAGTTTTGCCCCCTTACAAGAGGTAGCCATTTCAGGTTCAACATTCCCCTGTTGCCAAGTATCTTAGATAGGGTCATCCTCATAGATTCCTGGGAGTTTCCCTTGTCCTAGGTCTCTGGCTTGTCCCTGAGCTGCTCCCCCTCGACAATGATTTCTGTTTTCTTCCCCAGTTCTCTCTCCCTCAGTCCTCCCTGCACTTGATCCTTCCTGTTTCCTCCCCTTTCTCTATCACCCAGTTCCCCCCATCTACCTCCAGTGTCTATTCTATTTCCCCTTCAGAGTGAAATGTAATCATCCTCCCTTGAGCCTTTCTTGTTACTTATCTTCTTTGGGTCTGTGGATTAGAGCATATTTATCCTATACTTCATGGCTAATATCCACTTATAAGTGAGTACACACCATGCATGTATTTCTGGGTCTGGGTTACCTCACTCAAGTAACTCACTATGTCCACCCACTTGCCTAAAATTTTCATGATTTTCTTGTTTTTAGTAGTGGAGTAGTATTCCATTGTGTAAATGTACCACATTTTCTTTATCCATTCTTTAGTTGAAGGACATCTAGGTTGTTTCCAGTTTCTGGCTGTTATGAACAAGGCTGCTATGAACATAGTTGAGCAAATGTCCGTGTGGTATAGTGCAGCAACTTTTGGGTATATGCGCAGGAATGGTATAGCTGGATCTTGAGGTAAATCTATTCCTAATTTTTCTGAGAAAGCACCAGGTTGATTTTCAAAGTGGTTGTACAAATTTTCACACCCACCAGCAATGGAGGAGGGTTCCATTGCTCTCCAGTATGTTCTTTCACTTGAGTTATTATTATTATTATCATTATTATTATTATTATTTTAATCATTCTGAGGGGTACAAGATGGAATCTCAGGGTATTTTTGATTTGTATTTCTCTGATGACTAAGGACATTGAACATTTCTTTAAGTGTTTCTCAGCCATTAGAGATTCCTCTGTTCAGAATTCTTTTGAGCTCTGTACACCATTTATTTTTTTAATTGGGTTATTTGGTTTCTTGGTGTTAAATTTCTTGAGGTTTTTCTAAAAATATATTTTGGATATTAGCCCTTTGTCAGATGTAGGGTTGGTGAAGATCATTTGCCGTCATTCAGGATGCCATTTTGTCCTATTGACAGTATTCTTTTCTTTAAAGAAGATTTTCAGTTGCATGAGCTCCTATTTATTAATTGTTGATCTTAGTGCCTGAGCTGTTGGTGTTCTGTTCAGGAATTTGTCTCCTGTGCCAATGTATTCATACTTCTGCTATTCATACTTCTGTCAGATTCAGTGAATCCAGTTTTATACTGAGGTCTTTGATTCACTTGGACTTGAGTTTTGTGCAGGGTGATAAATATGGTTCTATTTGCATTCTTCTATAGTTAGACCAGTAACATTTGTTGAAGATGCTTTCTCTTTTCCATTGTATGGTTTTGGCTTTTTTTTGTCAAAAATCAAGTGTCTGTAGGTGTATGGGTTTACTTCTGGGTCTTTGATTTGATTCAATTGATCAACCTGTCTGTTTTTTATGCCTATATTATGTGATTTCTTTTTATTACTATTGCTCTGGAGTACAGCTTAAAATCAGAGATGGTGATACTCCAGAAATTCTTTGTGCAGGTTTGGTTTATCTATCCTAGATGTTTTGTTTGTCCATATGCTGTTGAGAATTGTTCTCTCAATGTCTGTAAAAGAATTGTGTTGGTATTTTGATGGGAATTACATTGAATCTATCGATGGCTTTTGGTAAGATGGCTGTTTTTACTATGTTATTCCTACCAATCCATGAGCATTGGAGATCTTCACATCTTCTGATATCCTTTTCAGTTTCTTCCCTCAGAGACTTGAAGTTCTTGTCATATAGCTCTCTCACTTACTTGGTTTATAATTACACCAATATATTTTATAATATTTGTGGCTATTGTAGCATGTTGTATCCCTAGTTTTTTTCTCAACCCATTTATCAGTTGTATAAAGAAGTGCTACTGATTTTTCTGAGTTTAATTTTTATCCAGCTACTTTGCTGAAGTTGTTTATCAGCTGTAGAAGTTCTCTGGTAGAATTTGGGGGGCCATTTATGTATACTATCATATCATCTGAGAAGAGTGATCTTTTGAATTCTTCCTTTCCTATTTATATCCTCTTTATCTCCTTTAGTTGTCTTATTGCTCTAGCTAGAACTTCAAGTACTATGATAAATACTTAAGGAGAGGGTGGCTAGCTTTGTCTCATCCCTGATTTTAGTGGAATCGCTTTGTTTCTCTCCATTTAAGTAGATGTTGGTTATTGGCTTGCTGTATATTGTCTTTATTACATTTAGGCACATGCTTTGATTTTTAACAGGAAGGGGTGTTGAATTTTGTCAAAGGTCTTTTCAGCTTCTAGCTATTATGGTGAGTGCTAATGAGAAGATTAGAAATATCACGGCACATACTTATTCTTTGCTGTTGGTTTCTGTAAAGTCCTTAACAGTTTAATGCTTTTTAATTTTTTTCTTTAATTTTTTAAATTAATTAATGTATTTTTTACATCTCAATTGTAGCCCTCTCCCTTCTCTTCTCCAGGTCCCCCGCCTTTCCTAAGATCTTAAATGATTAATAATAGTTCATAAAATTTAAAAACTTTAACTTGAGAAGCACTTAAGATCCTAGCTGGGCGCTGTGGCACATGCCTGTAATCCCAGCACTCAGGAAGGTAGAAGCAGGGGGATTGCTGTGAGTTCAAGGTCAGCCTGGTCTACAATGCAAATCCAGAACATCAAACAAACAAACAAACATCTTCAAATCCTGTTGAATTGTGTTTTATCATTCCTTTATAACATCATCTCTGCATTTTAATCACACACACACTCTTTTTCTCACACACACATACATATTCTTTTGTTTTTATTTTTCAAGACACTTCAGGAAATTCTAGAAGAGTTTTTAAGCAATGAGGTGATGGCCATTACACATGGGCTCCAGGTATATCAAACCTGGCAGGGACCTGTTCATTTGTCATTGAAGTGAAGCTAGAACATCAGGATTTCCAAAAGACATTACATAAGAATAAACAGTACTTTTGTGACAACTGAAGAGGGTTTTGCTTCCTGTCTCCATTCAATTGTATCTGCTGGTAGCTGCTGTTTACATTACTTCTCCTGATAAATGTCTGATAGCCAAAGCAACAGAGTTAATAGTTTCTCAGTACTGGATATTTTTGTCTTTGAGATAATATTTACTTCCATCCCCAAAATAAATGTCTCAACTTTGTGTTGAGGGTTATTAATATTTATCATTGATTTATATTTTAGTTAACCTAGAACACAATGTCGGGCAATGATTACTCCACCCTAAATCTCCAAGCTGCATAGCTTCCTCCCATTCGGAATTTCCAAAATTATACTTACTTTTAGTCATATCTTAGGTCCAGTTCATCTCTCCTCATGGGTTCAAGTCCTCTTTTGCCAATCTCTGCTCTCCTCTCTCCTCCCACTCACTTCTTTCTCCTCCTTTCTGGACTAGGATGTTCCACCCTATTCTCTCCATTGCACAGCACTGGCTGGTTGTTTAATTGAAAATACAGAGAACAAATGGTGGCATGTTTACACAAACTTGAGACAGGTGATGCTTAGAATAAACATAACAATGCAATGTCCAGATTGAAAACAGATAGTGGGGTAGAGGAATCAGCATTTGAATGAACAAGACTAAATTGCATACATTCCACAAGAACATTATACCAACAACTTTATAAAGCAATTAATGCAATTTGGTAGGGTACTTGATATTAAAAGTACCAAGTGTGTCACTGTTAGTTCCACTGTTTCCATACATCAGTCAGATGAATTATAATTGCTCAAAATTAGCAGATTGGTGGAGAAAAGACAAGAACACAAGCAAACACACTCTGAGACTCGGGCCCGGACCCTTATTGCTGGAGGCCCTGATTTCTTTATGTTACCTCTCCATTGCACAGCCACTTCCATATGTGTTGTAAGGCTCAGCAGAGCAATACAAATAGCTCATGCCTACCTTCAGTCAGTCTGGTGGGGAATAAGAAGGAACTTACTAACCACACTGACACCAGAAACTGTGGGTGGAATGCATGGAGAAGGCCAGTGCTTTGAGATCTACAGTAGCAGAGGACATCACCACAAAGGGTTTGAAAAGGGAGTTCTTGAGAAGAAGCTCTGAAACTGTAATTTGACTACATTCCACAGAGGTAACTGAGATCTGCTTTAGATGGAAGTGTATTCCAGAGAAGGGTCAAGCTGCATTGGAAGCCCAGGGAAGAACAAGGTCATGATGCAAAGAAAGTGCACTGATGAGTACACGGTACGAAAGGAAGAATATGCTACAGAGAGCCAGACCACGAAGGACCAGGACACAGAGAAGACTGACATGCTAGAGAGTCAGACAACAGAGAAGATGGAGATGCTAGAGAGAAAATGAAGATGCTGAAGAGTCAGACCACAGGGAAGACAGAGATCCTAGAGAGTCCAACCATTGAGATGATGGAGATGCTGCAGTGATTCAGACCTTAGAGAAGATAGAGATGCTGCAGAGTCAGATAATGAAGAAGATAGAGATGTGTCAGGGGACCATACCGTCAAGAGGTTGAAGATGCTATACAAAGAACCGGACCCTGATGAGATACTAGTGAGAGCCAGAGATGGAGGCAACTAAAGGCAATGTGGTCAGTACTGAAAATAGCAATTGAAAACACTGAAGGCATAAAAAGTGGGAAGTCTCAGGAAAGGTCCAGTCATGTTCCTATTATATATTAAACTGAATGGTCATCTGGTTATGGAGGTTGCATGGAAGCACACAGAAGAGAAGACGGTGGCTCTCCATAGCCCACTGAGGCCAGATAGTGGTGACAATGACGACAAAGTCATAGGAGCAACTTGGAGATGTTGGGAAGGCAGACTGCAGGATCCGGTGCGGGCTTGAAGGAAGCTAGGTATGGTGGATGCAGTGTCCACACAGAGTCTAGTAGTGATGATAGTGATTTCTGTCTGTGAGAAGAGCAAGTATTGGCTTCAGTGTAAGGGAATTCACTTGGGAAAGAATTACTCCTGCTAACAGCACATTTGCTTGTGTGTGTGTGTGTGTGTGTGTGTGTGTATACTTGCTGACTCAACATCATGCATTGGTGAGAACACATTCAGTGAAAGGCATTATCAGATGCTAGCATCTCGTGTTTGGCATCATAGCACTCAAACATAAGTTTATCTGGTACAGCCTGACGCTTATTCAGTGCAGTGACTACCACTATCTGTTTATTTGGGGCAGTGGGGTCAACAATCTTATATGGCAGACAAGTCAAATAATTCAGTCTTTCACCATCATCAATCTACAGCATAGCTGTGACTGCTGTCGCTCATAGAGGTTAAGGTTTGTCACCTAGGTAAGGACTCACATTGGCCAGAGATGACCAGATGTCTGGGAAGAGATTTGAAACCCTCACTCCAGGCCAGGCTGCTTTCTCCATGCAAAAGGTGCAGTTACTTAGGGCTTAACATGGGGTGGTCGACCCTCTCCCATGTACATGTGTTCATCTGTACCTCACAGAGCATCATTCTCCTGTTCCTGTCCAACCATGGCTCCCTGGGCAGTTCCTGTGACTGTATATCACAGGAGTCTTCTTCACACATCTAAGAAGCTCCTTCTGTCTCTTACCCATGTGGACCAGAACAATAGGTAAGGGTACAGAGGTAATGATGTTGGTTTCCCAGAATCCTTGGTTCTTTTGAACAAATCTGCCCTGGAGTGGCATGGAAGTAGGAAGGAGAAAAGAAACCCAGAATCCCATGTAAATGACTGACTTTGGTTAGTCTCTTGCTGCAGATTTATTTTCCAATAGGAAATGGGAAGCATGATCTGTCTAAATAGGTAAGTAGATGATAGATAAACAGACAGAAAAATAGAGAGATGGATACCTAGATACATAAATAGATTCATAGATGATAGACACATAGGTAGATCACAGATAGATAGATAGACAGATAATACATAGATGATAGACACACAGATAGGTAGGTAGGTAGATAGATAATTCATAGAGAGATAGATACCTACCTACTTACCTACCTACCTACCTACCTACCTACCTACATACATACATACATACATACATAGATGATGGAAACCTAGATAGATAGATCATAGATAGATAGACAGACATATAGATAGATAGACTGATAGATTGATGACAGATGCATAGATAAAAGACACAGATAGATAGATAATAGATGGATATATAGATAGATATTTTACACACATGCTTCAGTCACTAGCTTCTGCTTTCTGCTCTGGAGGGAGTGGATGGGATCCATAACCATTTAGTCACCTGACTAGCCTTGTGCAGTATCCAATGGGACATCTTCCTCCCTCTCCATTGCATCTCTGAAGCAAATGCCCCTGACTAAGAAGGCTTAGAGACATGGACATTGCCAGAGTAGGAGAGAGATCCTCTCCGGTAATACATACTGGCAGGTGTCAGATTTGTCTAGGTAAAATGCAAATTAGTGATTTCACCAGTCCCAACTGAGAAAGCATGGACATCATGGTAAAAGGAAACACTTTCTTCACAAGTACAAAGTACTTGCATGTTCCTTCTCCTCTGTTTCAATTCCTGGCTCAAGAAATATTAAAGGAGGTTGGGGATATGACTTAACAAGTAAAATTTTTGCTACACATGCACAAAAGTGTCGATTTAATACCCAGAACCTTTGTAAAAAAAATAGGGGGGGGGTGTTGATGTGTGCTTATAGTTCCACAACTAAGAGGTGGATACAGGTGAATCCCTGGGGTTCTCTGGCCTACCTACCTAAACTACAGCTTTATTAGATGGAATCATCATTGTGTGGGTATTGTGTGTACATGTACACACGCACTCACATACACACACAGTTTATCAGGATCCCAGTGACAATATGTCTCACTAAACAAGGAAGAGAACCAAGGAACAAGATATCTAAAGCTGACTTCTAGCTACAGCCATGTATTTATAGGCATGCACATCTAGAAATATATGTGCACACACATATGAGGCATAACTCCTTTCACACAAACAGAAAAAATTGTGGGAACAGCTCCTGAGGAGTAGCACCTGAGTTCATGTCCTGACCTCCACATATAGACACACATGCACACACATATGCTGTATACACATGCACATACCAGCATGCACACAGAACCACATACACATGCCACATATTTCATGTCTGCATACACACATACCAACACACACCATACATTCATGTATGTGTACACACAGACATATATATA